>NW_010584411.1:239926-253035 GCF_000705375.1 Tinamus guttatus | reverse complement strand
AACAAAAGTAAAGTTATTGGCGTGACATGCCAATACAATTTGTTCTCTTTGACAAGCACTTTCCACATCTCTTAAATACATTCATCAGTAATTACACTGCTTATCCTCAGTCTGTTTTTCACAGGCAAATATACTCAAAGAAAGTAAACAATGGTTTCTAGCATTAGCTCTGCCAGCTCAACACTTCCATTGAATTAGCTGAGGAACAAGCCATTTCATACAATTTTGTTAAAAATCCTCCTTTGGTTTTATGACAGTGTGAGGAGGTTGATTAAAAAACACCCAGTCTCCCCGAGATCCAAGCAAGGAGAAATAAAATCACAATATTTCTATTTAATAATAAGGTATAACAGCTAAGTGCCAATGTATCTAGTTAGCACTTTTTTGTCTAGAGACATTGTTAATTATCATTAAGAATAAAAGAAACTATGAACCAATCACTGCAGAGCACTGCAGAGAAATATTATATTATATTATATTATATTATATTATATTATATTATATTATATTAGGATTCATGCTACAAAATTCATACTAGAAGGCTGTATTCTATACCCTGTCTCTTTTAAGGGTTTTTGCCACTTATTAAGTTATCCATTATTTCCCTCTGTAATCAGGAACCCTTTGAATTTGCTAGTGCAAACTCAACTTGATTTTCCAAGTGAAAAGAGATTAATGAGAAGCAGATGCCCCACAGTCTCAGATGGCCAAATACAAAGTATCCATTAACTCTAGCATGACAATACTGATAGTCTTTGTGGTCCAATAACTTATTCCAGACACTTAAGTGTAGGACTGCAAACTATTTTTAGCTACAGGCTGCTACAGGCACTTGACTACCAGGAAAGTGTACAAGCACTAGTTGAAATACTCAATATTAAAATTACACAAGCTTAAGGGGAGATCCAGATATGACCTAGGCATTATGATAGTGCTGTAGTGCTGCCATCCCATAAAAACTGAGTGGGATTCGGAGTGAATGGCTGGGCACTGAAGTTTGAAAGTCACAGATGTCACACTGAGAAGGGAAATCTTAAATCAGTCAAGCAGAAACTGCCAGAAAAGATATTTCTCATCTGCATTTAAGGACAAATCTCATTTCCGGATTTTGCAGCCTCTGTGGATAAGCGAAACAAAGCTGGATGTCTTCTGCATTCCCCCAGGGTGCTTATTTGTATGGACAACAGGAAAAGCTATAGCAGTGGTCTTTTCTCACACCTTATCTAAGAGAGTCTAAGCTCTTGATCCCCCCCTTCCTTAAAAATACTAACTTCACCCCTAGACTTTTAGATGCTCTGAACAAAGCTTCCCTTTGGAGTTTCTCATTTTTGGAAATTTGGCCAGATGTAATGAGTTCTGGGGCTGGAAGAAGGCAGATGAACAAGACGATGTGGTCATGAGAAAGCAGACCCACTGCACCTCAAGCCATTTACACATTTTTACCACAGGCAGCAAGCAAACAACAAACAAAAAATCACAGAAGCAGATCTGACATTTGAGTGTGTCTCATTTGGGGTGAGAATGCTAAGTGTGAGGATATAACCATGTTCACCTCGTTTTTCCTTCTTCTGGTTCCATGATTCTTGTTTGCTTGAGCGTGAGACAGACACAGTAGGAAACTGTTTCTCCTCTCATCCAAGAACAGGTTTCAAGGAACTCCCTAAAGCTCGTATCTCCCTGGGCAGAGACAGGAGCTTAACTCAGGTTGTCCACTTCCCGGACAAGTAATGTTCTAGGCCACCAGGCAATCATGCAAGCAATGCAGGACGGTCATACAAGGTCATTTAGCCTATTCAGTCTTCACAGGGCTGAATTTGAGGCCAACTGTTTGCAGGCTCAGTATTTGCAGCAGCCAAAATATAGCTACTCAAAAACACACCACGAAACTTTTAAATATATAGGACGCAGACACCTAAGTGGAGTTTTCTTGATTAGTGTCCCTGTTGTAAGGCAAACATACATCAGATGAGGGGCACTTTAAATGCCTAATTGCTGTTTTGGACCCCAATCATTTGTGATTTAGTCTTCCTAGAATGTTATATAGAACAGTTTTCTATTACACTAATAAAGTGTAATAGTGAAAATGAATTGCCATAAAAAGTGGTTTATGTCTAGTTAGCTGAGGACACAAATAATTTGAAGTTACCTCTGCATGATTCTTCATAGACTAATAAAACTCTATGAATAATGTACGGTATGTTTTTTTTTGCATACTAGATAGGAGAATTATGCATTGCCGAGTGGAAATCTAAGTAGATTGACCAAAATTCCATAGCTAGGTAGGAAAGATGGAAGAAAGCACATGTGAAACTCACTTCTTGTCTATAGACAATCTGTATCTGCTTTTGTGCACCTTACATTTACAGCTTGTACCACTTTCTAGACTTAGGTAGTCAAAAATCATCCCTTCAGATGTATCACTATTGTCCTCCAAAGCAGTTTGTGATTGAACTTTTAAAATATTGAGTACTGGAATGAAAACCATTAGAAACCTATATTTCAATATTTACAATGAGATGAAGAAGCAGAGAGTAAGTATCCTGTTTTAATATATGTCATTACCCTCTTCATATATGTTGAACTGAGTGCATAATTACTACAACAGCATCTACTGCAGATGCTTTTACTATGCTTTTACTATTAATGTCACTATAGTGACATTAATATCAGGTGCAAGTGACTTTGGAAAAGTTTCCTTGAAACAGAACTTTGTTTTCTTTACCAGGATATATTTCAGGTCTTCTTGAATTTGGACTTTACAAGTTTTGGGTCTTAGAAAGAGCATCACATTTTCTCCTGACCCTGAGTGATCATTTTTCAGAATAAAAACTCTGTTTACTAATTTCTTTATTCATATGCAGTGAAGACAAGGTTGATGCCGCACTTCCATCACTGAAGGCAGAATGATAGAGCTGTCCTTTTTTACACTTTGACTTCACACTTTTCCCTAACCTAGACTTACACTTGAAATCCCACACAGTGTGAATGCTATTCTGTTTGGTTCCTCAGCAAGTATTTTGGCTTGCCAGAAATCTGCCATTCTGCATTGAAAACAAATAGGTAAGCATTGAGAGTTCCTTTTTTCCTTTTCTTTCCCTCAATATGCTTGCACCCTTGTCTTGAAGGCATTACCATTCATCAAGAAGATAGAGATTAGATTGGTACATCACTCCATCATTCATGAGTGAATGAGCTGACCCAGCAAACAATTTTCCAGCAAACACAGCCACTCTTTGCTGGATATTGCCAATCACAGAGCTTTTTCTTCTGGAAATGGATATTTCCTGGGGAGAGCTGATAATGGTTTAGCTGTGTTTACTCTCTACTGGCAGTGACCATATATTGCCAGGTTTCCATGGAGCTCTTCAGTGCAATGTAATAAAACTCCCTATCATGTTTTCAGGTTGATAACATATTCCTGATGCTTTGTATCCTCTACAGATAATGTGCTGCATGGTTGCAGTTGTCATTAATGATAGGTAAGCACTATTTAATATACAGCTAAGGAGATCATTATGATGGTTTCAGCAGCAGACTCTTACACAATATTTTGCTGAAGTCAAAAGCAGAAATACAACTGAAACTTGAATGTGACATCATCATCAATGAAAATGACTTTTAGATATGTTGTTATTATCTAGAAAGAGAAAGGTAACTGTCAGGAAGGGATTGCCTATACCACTGCTCAGGTATATAGTTTTGATAACACTTTTAGCATGAATGTCTCTAAAGTGCATAATTAATCATGTTATGACAGGGTTATATCTTGATTCTATACACATCATTACCCTTATCTCTAAGAAGGATATTATCAGTGGGTATATATACATTTATGTTCAGCACATAGTTAATGACAAGCTACATGCTCAGATTGTGCTCTAACCAGCAACAAGGAATCAGATCTGTCAAGGAAACTTGAGTGAAAGAGATAATAGATTTCACAACATCTAAAACAGGAGGAAGTAATAATGGGAAAATAAAAATCATTAGATTTAAGGAAAAATGACTTCAAAAAACTAGGAAAGCTATTGGCCTCTTGCCTCAGGTCTAGTTAAAGGGGAAAAGGCACCTGGCAGCATCTTACAGAATCATACCAAGGTCACAAGCACAGACTATCCCAATGGCTCCTTCATCCCAATGAAAGAAAATAAAATGTGGAAGAGAAATCAACTTTGCTAAATCAAGAGTTCCTGTCTGACGTCAGAGAAGGAACATATTTAAGAAGGAAGATATAAGTGGAGAACAAGTTTTATTGCTACAGCTAAGTATGAAAGTACAGCTTGAGAATATAGAGACAAAATGACTTCAGCAATTTAGGAATGAGCCTGGTAGTGGAAAGGGAATGCTATCTACGGAGGATACCAAGGAAGTTTAATGACTTTTTCCTTTTTTTGCATTAATCCTCAATACAAAAGTCAGATGAGATCAGGTAGCTTATAGATTGAATTCTTACAATAAAGGAGAAAGACCTCAGAGTGAGTTAAGGAGAGTGACCTCAGAGTGGGTTAAGGCTCCACAGCATGCTGGGTTCCTAGATAAGATGTTTTCAAATAAGGAAGAAGAAGAAGCATCCTACAGTTTGTAAGAAATAGCAATTCTTATTCGTTATCTTTGAGATATCACTGAGTATGAATGAGGCACAAGGGGAATGGAAAAAAGATTTCTGTATTTACTTAAAAATAAAGAAGAAGAAAGAATTATAGGCAAGTCAACATTCAATACTTGTACAAATGATCGAAAAACTATTTGTAAGCCCCTGGAAGGGAACAAGGAAATGAGTAACAGCCAAAATGGATTTGTCAAGAAAAACACATGTCAAACCAATTTAATTTCCTTCTGTGACAGGGCAGAAAACCTTCTGGACAGGGAATAGGCAGTAGATGTCATATATCTTGAATTTAGTAGAGCTCTTGACACTGTTTTATGACATCCTTATGAGCAAGCCAAGGAAATTTGGTGTATAGAAAAAGTGATTGGAAAGCTGTTCTTAGAGAGATGGTACCATAGTTCTGTCAAACTGGAATGATGCAGTGAGCACGGGTCCACAGTACTCTCGATACTGACTGGAGGTATTGACTGTTTGTGCTGCCATCCCATGCTATAAAATAAGGAATTAAATTTGTGGACAACATTAAGCTGGGTGGAACTTCAGGTTAAGAAGAGAATCAGTATTCCAAATGATCTTTACAAATTGGAGGTGTGACCTGAAAAATTAGTCTGGATTTTAATAGGGATAAGTGCACTCAGTTGAACAAATGTATTACTTTGAGGTAGCAGAAAAGTTCTAGGAACTATAAAGAATCATGAGCCAAAGAGGAATCGATGACATAAAGCTGTAGAGAGCATGCAGACAGCATGTCTGGATGCATCCATTTTTCCATTTGTTCTCCTCAGCTTCAGGAAAACCTCATCTTAAACAGTATGTCTATTCTGGCACACTACTCTGCAGAGAAGTAGCAAACTACTAGGAAAGAGCACAGGCAGAATTAATTAATGAAGCCAGAAATTCTTCATTTGCTTCTCCCTTCCTTCCTGCCTCCCCCTGCTTTTTCTCCAAAGCACCCCAAAAAAGGGATGAACAAAAAAACCAAACAAACAAAAAAGAAAAAGGCAAAATTGACAGAGAGTCCAGCTAAGAGAAAAGGATGAGCAGCATCAGTCAGTCTAGGAAAGCAGCATCACTTCCAAGGTGTCTTCCAAGGAAATGGCTCCAGAAATTGACTTCCTATTCTTTGAATTTTGTCACATATGTTTAGAGGCTAGGAAAATTTAGGGTTAAGCTGTGCATGTTAAGCTCCTGAAAGCTTTTATTTTCAAAATGTTTCTAAGAATTATTTTCAGAAGTTACTTGAACACTTGTGAATCTAAATCTCACTGAAAATTAACAGAAACTGAGAATAAAGCGCTCCCAGATCTGAAAAAAGCACTTAAATGAATTTTATCTTGCTTCTTTATCTGTCATCAAAAACTGTAGAATTTAGAGATTCTTGTTGATTCTTGCTGATTGCCAAAACTAACGTTTCAAGGGAAATGTTCAAAAAAGCATGTTTTTAGCTCTCTGCTCAAATACTATGGCGTAGTATGGACAACAGTCCCTGTGAAAAAAACAAGTTTAATCTTGCTTAGCATTAGACAGCAGCACAGTATCAACAGGCTACTCTCTAAGGAATGCTATTACTCTTCACAGATTCTGCGTTCTATTCCTTTCTCCCTAAGTTCATAGATTGCCTTTTCCCATAAGAGGCACTTTCTTTTGAGACTGGTATTGGTGTCATTAAATTATGCTTCTTTGAAATGAATAATGATTCATCTGTAACATCAGAAATCAAAAACATTCAGTTTCAAGATTTATAATATTTCCACTGTGTGGGTGGAAGAACAGAAGAGAAAAAAATATCATGTACTCTAGTATTATACTTAAATTTTATTTTCCTAAATGCTTAAACTACTCAAACGGGAATAAAATACTATCAAGAAAAGTGAATATTTAATGAAAATGTACCTCTGTTAGGAAATGTGTGTATGCTTTGAGAAAGTCAAAATTGAATAAAACATTCAAATTAAATTCTAGACATATGCTAATAACTTCCCAATCAACTCAATCATTTGTCTCACTTGTAGCAGAGACAAAAGCAAATGTCACTAACAAGTGTGCTAAATGCCTTGAATCTCAAGGCATACTGTATATGCAAAAAGATACCTGTCTTTTGAAAGAATATTACTGTAGTATGTCACAAAAATGAATCTTCCCTGCTTACTGGCTTTGTAAATGGCCAGCTATTCTCATAATAGATATACAGACATGCCCGTTTTAACTCATTCATGCTTTTGAGACAGATTACTTCAAAGGTTTTGTTAATTTTTGTGGACCATCTGGGGTAAAATGCATCTTAAGTAACTAGTGCATACGAGATCTAGCTGTTTGCATCTGGCAACATGTTTTGTGTAGTAATTTAGCACTATGGAGACTACTCACCACTAATTAGCAGTTTGCATTAGGATAAGACTATCCGATTCAGCAGCAGCCCATAAATATACTAGAATCATTTTTTTATGTATTTTTAAAAAACCACTTAACTATAGGAAGCAATAAGGTATAAATAGCTTTGCCCTTCTGCCAGGGTAATGGGAGAAACAGGCCTTAAAAACAGGCAGGATGTAATTAGCAAGATAGAGTTTACATGTCTGTGTAGTTTAATTTCTAAAGCCCTCTATTTTGGGGTATCTGTAGGTATTGTACATTTGTATCTTGGCAGAACACTGAGTCGTCTAGGCATTGCCTAAATTATTAAGACAACTCTTTTCTCTGTCAGCACATCGCATTCAACTGCAATGATTTAAATCATCAGAAAAGCAAAGTCCCCAAGATTACTAACATCACATAAAACCTTTCAGGGGATACTGATTATTGTCAGAAAAATGTTTCATTCAGACACAGAGGGCCTAAACTGACAACACGAATGAATTCTCGTTAAAGAGCGAGCAGGTTTGTGAACATGCACAGAGGTAGGCTGCTAACAGTGGAATAATTGTAATTAAATGCAAAACTAAACTTGAACTTTACTGACCTATTAAATATTGCAAATTCACCATAGAAGTTGCTATTGGCTATTTGAATGTCTGCAACAATCACATTGTGATTAAATTTATAGAGATTTTGGCCTTTGTTTTGCTATGCATCTAGCTCAGCAGTATTTTTAGAATTTCGTTTTTATTTGATTAAATATAAGGCATTTTCAGCTTTTGGATCTCACATGGCAATATATTAAATGAATGTTAGCAATAAGTTATAAGAAAAGACTGTGCATATGAACAAACAAACCTAAAATTATTTTTTTTTCAATCTTTGATGACTGAAATCTACTTTTGGATTTCTTTTTGTAGTAGCTATACTTCTAGAGTCCTATTTCTCTCTACTGCTTATATTACCAAACATTAACTTAATTTCCTCCACTTCTGTTATACAGCATTTCGTCTGTTACAGCAGAAATCATCTGGAACGCATGGAGCTCAGCGTAGGCGAGGATGAAGCGCGAGTCGAGAGCCTGTGGGGCTCCAACAGAGGCGACACTGCGGAGGGAGTTTACTGACGCCTACTGACGAGGAAGAGGAAGTGGATGAGGCCTTCTACAGGCAGCTGCAAGAAGCCTCATGATCCCAGGCCCTGCTCCTTATGGGGGACTTCAACCACCCTGATGTCTGCTGAGATAATCACACAGATGGGGGCAGACGGTCCAGGAGTTCCTGCAGAACATTGTAGATAATTTCATGATGCAGGTGGTTGATGAGCCAACAAGGAGAGGGGCGTTGCTAGACCTGATACGAACAAACAGAGACGGTCTAGTTGGCAATGTGAGGGTTGGGGGCAGTCTGGGCTGTAGTGACCACGAGATGTTGGAATTCACAATCCTATGTGGAGGAAGCTGAGCAAGAAGTAGGTTGGCAACCCTGGACTTCAAGAGAGCTAACTTTGACTCTTCAGGGAGCAACTTGGAGGACCCTCCCCTGGCCAGGGTCCTAGAAGGAAAGGGAGTCTAGGACAGTTGGCTAATATTCAAACACTACTTTTCCTGCAAGAAAGAAGTCCAGCAAGACGGACAGGGAGACCTGCGTGGATGGGCAAGGAGCTGTTGAGTAAACTTAATGAGAAAAAGAGCATGTACATAATGTGGAAGGAGGGCCAGGACACATGGGAAGAATAGAGGAACATCGTGAGGGAATGCAGGGATGCAATGAGGAAGGCCAAGGCGCATTTGGAATTAGAGTTACCGAGAGATGTCGGGGACAACAGGAAGGGCTTCTACAAATACATCAACAGCGAGAGGAAGACTACAGAACATGTTAGTCCTCTGCTGAACAGGATGCAGAGAAGGCAGAGTTACTAAATGCCTTCTTTGCTCCTGTCTTTACTGCTAAGGCTGGTCCCCGTGAACTACAGAGCCCAGAGACAAGAGAGAGAACCCGGAGAGAGGAGGACTTTCCACTGTGGAGGAGGGTTGGGGTAGGGATTATTTAGGCAAACTGGACACCCATAGATCTATGGGTCCAGATGGGATGCACCCAAGAACACTGAGAGAACTGGTGGGGGTCATTGCTGAGCCGCTCTCCATCATCTTTGAGAGGTCATGGAGAGATGGGCAGGTACCGGAGGCCTGGAAGAAACCAACGTCCCTCCAGACATGCTATCTCTAGGCATGTCAAGGAAAAGAAGGTGATCAGGAGTAGTCAGCACAGGATTCAGCAAGAGAAAGTTGTGTCTGATGAGCCTGATTGCCTTCTACGATGGGGTGACTGGCTGGATGGACGATGGGAGAGTTGGTCTGTTGCATAGTAATTGTTTCTGCATATCCCCAGTTGATGCTGCACTGCGCTTAAGAGGGCTGGCTGGAGGCCTGTGGCCATGGCGTCCCGCAGGGTCAGTGCTGGGCCCGGTGCTGTTCAACTTGTCCAGCAGTGACTTGGGCGAGGGCACAGAGGGCCCCTGAGCAGGTTTGCAGGTGACCCCAACCTGGGAGGAGCGGCCGACACTGCCCAGGGCTGCGCTGCCATTCAGGGGACCTGGACAGGATGGAGAGTTGGGCACAGAGGAACCTCCTGAGGGTCAACAAGGACAAGTGCAGGGTCCTGCACCTGGGCAGGAACAACCCCAGGCACCAGCACAGATTAGGGGTTGGCCTATTTATAAGGTCACCCAAATTTATAAGGAAAATTTATAATTTATATTATAAATTTATAAGGAAAATATATAAGGAAAATGTCTCCAAGTGTACTTGGGCAGAGTGTTTTTTGCACCAAGTGCAAATATGAATGGTGAATCTAAGAGGTTTTTTTTTCTGTGGTTATGTCATTTTTTTTCTTCAGTGATAACTTTGCTCTGTTTTTTTTTTTTTTTTCCCTCCTTTGAAAAGGGAAAACAAGGCAACAGAAGGAAGTGGATGACTATTCAAAAAAAAAAAGTTATAATGTTATGACTTTCAGCCTTGGATATGAGAAGTGATTCATCTAAAAGGAAACACAAATTTGCTTCAAATATTTAAAAGTAAGCATAAGAAAGTAAAAGTACTTTTTTCATAGCATGTATCATGGAAAACAATAAATATTGCTTTTTGAAATACTTGTATAATTGATAGCTGATGAAGTAATTCCTGTTGTTTTATTATCACTGTGAATAAGTATATTCATAGCACTTTGTCACTCTGAAGAGGGCTTTGGGGGGCTGACCTGGAAATACTTTTCTATTCATCCAAAAAGAGAGAAGACATTCTCCAGAAGAAATAAGCAGAAGAAACTATAAAAAATGTCCTGCAGAGTTGTCTGTAAGCAAGAAGCAATATCTAGTTTCACACATTGGTGCTCTTTGGTGAGGTAAGTAATTTAAAAGAAGGATAACTGCTTCATATCAGGCACTGAAATTGCAGAAAAAAAGATAACCTAATAGGCATCAGAGATGAAAGTCTTCCTTTTGCTTGTCTGGCTCTGTGCAGACCCTCAGAGCAGACCCTGAGAGCAGACCTACAGAACAGACCCTGAGAGCAGACCTACAGAACAGACCCTGAGAGCAGACCCTCCGAGCAGACCCTCAGAACAGACCCTCAGAACAGACCCTCCGAGCAGACCCTTCGAGCAGACCCTCAGAACAGACCCTCAGAACAGACCCTCGGAGCCCTCGAAGCTCCTGAGCACCCGTTGTCCCACTGGGCAGGCCCTGGCCGTCTCCTGTCACCTGATGACCTGGGTGACAGCAAAGGGTGGCGTGAAATACATTTAAACATTTAAACACCCATAAACCACTCACGTTTTCGGTTGTTTCTTCTTCCGTTTTTATGAACTGCATAACAGTATTTCCATGCATTGCAAGGGGAAATACCAGTTAGTGCAGGCATTGACCCATACAGACCTGTTTGTATCAGCAGTGGCTGTGAGCGCTGAGGGTGACTCTGGTCTGTAATCTTTCATCTCTGTCTTATCAGCATAGACCCAGGCAGTGTCACAGTGACTGAAATCTGCCAGATTTACTTTGTTATGTTCAAAGCATGTCTAGTTACTCAAGAGTGTTCTATCACATTCATTTAGCACCGCTCCCTCCCTACAAAACATTGAAAAGTAGCATTGTGCCATGTTAATTTCAATTTTTCAGATTTTATATTAGTTACAAATAGTAAGATCACTAAACATATATCTGTTAGCATTAGGATTTTGTTTTGATAACCCACCACTAAATTATAACAGTTCAATCAAGCAAAATCATAACCTAGATTACCATAAAATGTGCTTGTAAAAGCAAAAACTGGGGACTGTTATCCTTTGGATACGGTAGTTCAAAGGACAATCTAAGTGCTAAGCAAGATAATTAAGTATTCATCAGTCATTAACCATATTCATTTTAATAGCAGCACAAATTATCATGTCATAAGGGAAATCAAACTTCTACCATTAATAATCTCAGTCTTAACAAGAACAGCAAAAGTAAGACAGAAAGAAGACTATTTTTCTGTTGGCAGATGATTAGGAGTTTTTTCACTTTTAGTAGATTTAAATAATAATGACAGAACATCTACACAAAGAATTGGGGCATCCCGGCCTGAATTTACAATACAGTAATGCCCACAGTGAAATTAGTGGAGACAAAAATAATTTCCTCAAAAAAAAAAAAACGTTTAAACGTAAGTTTTAAGGAGGAATGCTTGGCAGATAACATATGACCAGCATCCTCTCAAAAGCCAGAAGGGAACATGAATAAAGAAGAGAAAACCAATAAGGTGGGAAGGTTGTACAGAACACTGAGAATATGAGAGCCAGCAAAGGAAAGGAAGGCAGAGATATAAAACAAGATAAGACCATGTGAAGTTTTTAAAGATGAAGTTTTCCTAGAAACTTAAACATATTGCACAGAGAGAACAGCAATCTGTGATGAGATTTTTAGAATGAATAATGGTGCTAAGGGAAAGGAAGATAAATTACACAGTTGGATTTCGAATGCAGAGGTGAGCTGTTTGGAAGTCGGAGAGTAAACAACGTTAATCAAACTATGGCGTGTCAGTGATGTGTATTTAAGAACATATAAAATTAGAAGCTATCACAGTGCCGAACGAGCACTGGGATGAGAAGAAATTCCAATCAAATAGTAAAAAAGACAGAGGCATGAGGACTAGAACTAGGTTAGTAAAGACTGGAGATATTGTCTTCTCCGATATATTTACTGGAGAAGGACTTCTGTGCAATCAGTACTTCATTCTTGTAGGATTCCTCGCACGGTGTACCAGAGGCCTGTGGGTTGTACATACAAACGCATGGATTTATTCCACAATACTTTAGAAAAACACAGAGCCAACTCTCTATTGTACTGCTAAAACAGATTTTAAAATTTGACCCCAGATCCCAAGAAACAACACAGAATAAGTGCAGAATGAGAATCCAGCAAACTGCATAATGATCGGGAAGGTAATATACTAATAAATTACTTATTCGGATGTAAAATGCCAATGAGCAGAAAAATGGTAAAAGGAAAAACCTAAAAACTAACTAATTTGTGAAAATTAGTGAGGGGGGCTAAGCTAGAAGAATTGGAGTTACAGGTTTTCTGGGATAACACTTATACAATCTCAGGAATTCCCGCTGTGTCCCAAGGCCCCGGGATGCGGGATAGCAGGGAGGGAGCCGGAGGACACCGTGCCTGGCGGGACACGGGGTTTGTGTTTCACTGTGCGGAGGCTCCGGGGCAGCCGCCTCCGTGTTCGGCTCCCGCAGCCCCCCGGGACGGCCAGGAGCGCGCGGAGGGAGGAACCGGGATCACGGCGGATCACACGGGAGCACGAAGGGAGGAACCGGGATCACGGCGGATCACATGGGAACGGGCAGAGGGAGGAACCGGGATCACGGCGGATCACACGGGAACACGGAGGAGGAACCGGGATCACGGCGGATCACACGGAGCGTGCGGAGGAGGAACCGGGATCACGGCGGATCACACGGGAACGGGCAGAGGGAGGAACCGGGATCACGGCGGATCACACAGGAGCGTGCGGAGGGAGGAACCGGGATCACAGCGGATCACACGGGAGCGCGCGGAGGGAGGAACCGGGATCACAGCGGATCACACGGGAACGGGC
>NW_010584411.1:191214-227907 GCF_000705375.1 Tinamus guttatus | reverse complement strand
GAATGACTTCCCAGGTGCGAGATTGAGATCCAGTGTGCTAACATAGCTGATGAACCTGCCTTTGGTAACAAGTTAAGACCTCATTGATCCAGTAAGAGCAAATAACACTTTCTTTGATATGGTGGAAGATGGCATTATTCTTCTTGCCTGTATCTCAGATTCTCTGTCAGTTCAGCATATAGCTCCTGCTCTAAATCTCTTCTGGATAGGAGACAGCCTAATGCAATTGGTGCAAGGCATTACCTTCGTTTTCCAAAACACCATACCCTGTGGATGAGAGCAGTCCAAAACTCCGCACATCTCAGTACCAAACTTGCCACCATTGCCAGTCTCAAATTTGACAGTCTTTTGTGTTAGGTGTACTCATTTGAACAAATTATCAGGGCCTAGAGCACACTAAATGAACGACCATTGTCTGTGTCCCAGTTGGTTTCATATAGCAAGAAACAGATTATTTAGGAGTTTATGAATCCAGTTTTAAGGTTGGGAACGTAGAGTGAACAGACACTTCTCCACTTGAAAGTTTTATTTCTGTAGTTATTGAAGTAGCTTTCCCATATTGTACATGTCAATAATATATATATACCTCTCAAAACCATTATGTAGCTCATGGGGTAGAAGAAGTGAATATTATAGACCCAACAGCTGAAAAACAGCTGAAAAATGTGGCCTGGCAAAAGAGTTGTTTGTTACGTGACTGACAGTTGGCTGCCTACAGTCTTTGCCCATCTGCTCTTCCTCCCCTCTTGTGGTCCCCTCTCTGGTCACTGAATAATTGACAGTGATGCAGTTTTAAAATAACCAGCAAAATTGATGCTGGAGACCAAAGTCCATGCATATCACACAGAATAGTGATATTTCTCTAAAAAGCAAAAGAAATCAGATGGTCTCTGTCTTTTTAATGTTCTACACAACTTTTGGTTACATAACCATTGAAGATACTGAACATCTATATGAAATTTAGAGTCCTCCTCTGGTACACTGTTGCCGATCATCCCAACTGGATCACGGCATTACCTACATCCAAAAAAAAAGTAAGGCTGTTACTTACATCCAACATTTCCAGCATTTATATTTTGTCTCTGATTTCATTAGATACAGCCAAAAGTTATCATTATGATGAAGGTCCTGCTCCCCAGGACTGAAATGTACTAAAATCTATTTTTTAAATGCTATTCATATTGAGGAAGATCAAAAAATTGAAAAGGGCTAATGTACAAAATTCTTGATTATTGTCAATATTCTGCTGGTGAAATTAAGTGACTGTCCTGATCTGTTTTAGATTTATATCTAGGAAACACAAATAAAGCCAGAAAATGAAAGGCTAGATCCTTTGAATATACCAAATGGGGTCTTTTTTATGTATATAATTATTTCTATGTTTCTGAAGGCTTCCTGAACAACATATATTTCATACACATGTGTTTATAGATAGAATATGTTTGAAATTAATTACTCATTATTAAAAGATATCACCCTCAAGTCTTTTCTCACTAGCTTATTTTTTAATCATTTTCTCAATGTGATCTTAACTCTTTTGCAGAAGGGCCTATGTAAAAAACAGCTGAACTGGGATGGTCTTATCTGTAGACTATTGCCTATGTTGAAGATGAAAAGAAGCACTAAGCACATGATATATATTATCGGTGTCATCATTGTAATTATTTTATCAACATAATTAAGTCTCAATCAGTTTGAAGCCACTAAGCACTGTAGCAAACATTGCAGTGCAACTAACTGCTGATAGGAATTTAGATAATGCGTCTTGCTAAGTTCTGCTACAGTCAAACGCTCTAATGAAAGGTATTTTCCTGAGCAGCTTTGCTTTGTTTGTCTGCTGCTGTGCCTTCAAAACAGAAAAATTAAACCTCACCTTTGGGTAGTTGAACTTCTAAAGAGAATATAAGATTGTCTCCTGCTTTGTTTAGACAAAAACTTAACAAAAGAGCCAGCATAGCAGGTGCACAAAAATGAAAACAGACAACTCACCCATCCCACATTTCTTCAAGTGTTTGTTTCAAGAACTGCCACTCAAACACCTCTTTTCTCAAACTCTCTCTCACGTACCTGCATGAAGCAGGTCAGAAAGCTGAAATTCAGCCTTCAAAAATGTCTCACGGCAGGAAGAATTTACCATTTGATCTTTCTTTCTATTTCATGCTGAGAGAGAAGTGTTTCATTTTTGCAAAAAAAAAAAAAAAAAGGTGTTTGGATGGCAAAAATCGGTATTTAATCTCAGGAAAAAAAAAATAAAAACCTTTGAAATTTATCTATGAAAGAGAAAGATTTTTTTAAAAAATCATTCCTTCCTCCACTCTGTTTCTATATGACTGTTTCTGGTAAATGACTAATCCTGTCATAGCAGACTGGACAAATGCAGAGACCAGTCCTAAGGTGGATGGAAGTTTCACTTTTTCATCTTCAAAGCTGCATTCTCAAAGTCTCATATGCATGCATATTTAAGGATTAGGTAGAGCGAAAAATCATTGATAAATGTCACTACCATTTTCAGTATTTTCATATTGTCATTCATTGCACAATGAAGAAAGGTGTGTCTTTTTGCTTTTTAAAGAAATTAGTTCATACACACATTTCATCCAGAAATACATTTCATCCAGACAATATTAAGATGCTCGGTCTTGGCAGATAGCAGATTTTTTGCCATTTTCAAGGAACACTTTTTTTTTTTTTTTTTGGTCTATTGTCAGGAATTTCCTAGAATATAACATTAACAAAATTGTATGTAAAAAGATATTTTATTTCTGTTTCTCTTTCTCATGCAATTTTAGAGAACAAGGAAGAAATTACTTCAAGAGTAATCCACTCCCTTTCTTTGCTAGAATTGTTGTCAAGGGAATGTGATGTTAATTGAAAATTCTTCTCTTCCCTTAGGTACTCAAATTATCACATCATAGGATTAATCCTTCATGTGAATTTGATTACTAATAAAAAATTACCATTTTTATTTATTGCTCAGTTTAATTATTAACTTCCTTTATCTGCTATTTGACAACATTTGACTACATTGAGATGAGAATCACAAATACCAAAGAGAGATTAATTTGTCCCAATTTATGTCCCAATTAATTTATTTTAGAATTAAAATGATTCTTTGTACAAGCACTGTCCCATTATTAATGAAAACACTGTTACCCTGTGCAAACACTAGAAAGTAGAACACATGTTCTTGAATCAAAGAAGAAAAAATAATAAAAACTATTCTAAAATCAACCGAAATGGAGTTCAGGACGACAACAATTTACTCTAACAATACTGTCAAAAACTTAAAAAACTTATTTCCTACAATGGAGGACCTCATTTCTGAAAGAAACAAATTAGATTAGTTGAAATGAAAACAATATATATGCTCCAGTGAAAATATACATACGGCTTTATGGATAAACACAAGTTATATGTATAGATACAGGTTTACTTCTGTATTTACAGATGTATAAACAAAAACAGGTGAATATATTCCCATGCACGCATACTCATATTATATATACACTTATTTCCATGAAGCCAAGTGGTCCTTATTTTTCATTCAGTAAGTCAGAAATAACCTTTAGTTGTTAGGAAAATGATATTTTAGTTAAGCATGAATGTTTCTACTGGATTTGATGTTACATTCAAATTCAAAACTAAGTTTGACTTTGCCAGAAGGCCAAAAGGCAGATATAATACCATATGTCAGCTTCCCCACTGCTCCAGAGAAGCAAATGAAATATCCTGTGCCAGCTTCTTCACACAGTAAACATATGTAAAGCTGTTTGTAAAATTTAAATTTAAAAAGTATATAAATATCAACAGCAAACTTTTTTTTTCTTATTTTAGTAATAGAAAAGTAATAATTCATTAACCTGGGATGAATGAAATTCTCAATATATAATCTCTCTATTCATTCAAATCCTTTGGAAGCAGGAATTTAAATAGGACACAAAATTCAAAGGCCAGAAGAAAATGATGTATCACAGTTCATCTCCAAACCAAAGCAGCCTTGCAGTGACACAAACAACATATAAAGCCAAAATATTTGATACAGGTCTTTTTTATTTTGTTCTTTTGTTCCTCAGGTAAATTCAGCCTATAAGGTTTAAAGCTTATGGTTGTTCCAAAATAACAACCTACTTCACCTCCCCCCCCCAAACAAACAAAACCAGAGGACAGAAAAATACAGTTAGCTCTGAATAGTTAAGAAAATATAATACCCAACAGGTATCATATTATACTCTCTATATAGCTTTATAATACTAACCTTTAATAGTACCTTCATAATTAAATTGAAGTTGAATTAATGTCTGAATTATTTAAAAAAAATGTTTTGCTCTGGGAAGTCATCTTTCTGTTCTTAAAATTTCTATGCAACTGCCTATAAATTTAAAATGAAATAAATTTGAAATGAATTACCTTAAATTTTGGAAAGTATTATACCGAGTAAGTATTGTACTGAACCATTTGTGTTGTGAGAGGGGTCTGATCCAAAAGTGTTCATGCAGAGAACATGCAGAGAACCCTGGTGTGCAGTATTTATACTAGGCTAGCCTTAGGGTTTCATTCAGTTTCTACTCTGCTCTATAAAGAAACATCTGTCTGGGCTGGTAAAATAGCAAAAATAAAGATTCACCATATTGAAGCACTGGGGGAACCAAAATAATCCTTTGAAATTTTCCTGTTGAATTTTTTTTGGGAAAAAAAAAAGAGAAAAATAACAACAACAAATTGTTAAGAAAAGGCAAATGATCCTGCCTATCCCCAGAATCAAACGGCACTTTTGATCCTTGTGGTAGATAAGATAGTAAATATCCTTTACTCCTTACTTCTATTCATATTATGATAATTTTAATCTGCAGTTCTCTAATATTCACACATTCTTCAGATTTACTTGCATACTTTCATTAAGCAATTATGTCTTGGCCTTTTTTATTCTTAGGAGTTTGCTCAGATTTAATTTCGCTTCCAAAATATCTTCTACCAGAAATAGTCATGAAAGTACAGAAAATTCTATGCTTGCAGGAAAAAAAACAAACCACCAGAAGAGCCCTCCTATTTGATTGTATGTGCACAGTGCTGGAGTGCAAGATTCCTGTCTGCAAATTCTAGCCCAATGCCTTTAAACAGAAGCAGTTTACTATCTTTTCAAAGCAATTCATCTAACCATTCTGTTGCCATCAACTCAGAATTTCACTAATAGCAAAGCATAAAAAATGTGTTATTTTTAAAAATATATACCTACTACTAACAATTAGAAATGAAGCCTAGGGACTCTCGCAGTTTGTCTTAATAAGCAATTAATTTAAATTAATTTTAAATAACTGAAAGCAGTAAGGAGTGCCATCACATACTTGATGCTCAATGATATATCAGGGTTTTCTGTAAAATATTAGAGGCAAATTCCTCCAAGATGAATGCCAGGAGTTATTAGAATCATATTAGTCAGAACAAATAGATTTGAAAGTACACACACAAGGTTTACTGGAAGGGGAGAAAAGGTTTACTGAGAGGGAAAAAAGAATCATCATAGAATCATAGAATCATAGAATCATAGAATCATAGATCAAATCAAAGATCAAATCAAAGATCAAATTAATGGGATTTTATAGCGAAAACTGCCTTGGGAGAACTTCACTGACATTGAGATAGGATTCTGCTTTCTTGCCATTTCACAAAAACATTGTCAATTAACCTGAAAGTAAGATGTTTTGCAAACAAAGTGCTCTTGACAGGATCTTCTCAAAACATTACTGTGCTTGTGCAACATTCCTGCTTTTTTGGTCCCATCGTCAGCACGTTTGTGACAAGATGGAAGCAGACTCCTGTGACAGCTAGTGCAGAAAAGAGCTTCTGAAGTGAAAGAACTTGAATTTCTCCCAGGGCAAATAAGAAGTGAGGATTAACTTACTATCTGATGTTCTTTTAAAAAAGATATCTGTCTTCACGCAAATTAGAAATGACGATTTCTTCCCATTTGTCATAAGCGGTTAGTGCTGAAGGAAATGAAGTATATTCAATTGTTTAGGTAAATCACTTTCTAAAGAGTGATTTAAGAGTAAACATTCAATTTATCTGACCCTTTTGAATAGGAAGTGAAGCATTCTAGAAGAGTATGTTTAGTTTTCCTGAGCAAGAAAACCTCTTTATTTGACTGGATCTGATGAAGTAGTTCAGCACTGATCAGACTAGATCTGATCCGTGGTTGAGATGCCTCAACATTGATTCTCTCAATACATATCTCAATAATACTTCTGAATGAGTGAATTTCATTCAATAATTTATTATTGCAAAGCTGATATACTAAATGGTTTGCTGATAATAACTTTTCTGCGATTTAAATTTAAAACATTTTTTAAATAATTATTTCCTAAGCTTTCAATTATATACTATGCCTAGAAAGTGTGAAAATAAATCAAACTAGGTAACTTAGGGTCATTAAGGGTCATTAAGGGTCATTTACAAATAAGATCTTGAAATAGGATACACAGTTAGGAAAACATCAGGACTCCTGTGCATCTACGTTGGTCCCAAAGATTTTAGGGGGTGCATAAACGCATGCCTTTATATGAACCCTCTTCCTCTCTTCCATTAAAACTACATGAGAAGTATAATCTGCTTTCTGTGCTACTGTGGAAGAAGTTTATATGAACAGAGCAGTATCTCATGTGTAACCACTTTCTTACATAGCTCTCTGCACAGCTGCTTATATGACATTTTATAATGTCACAGGAGTCAATTGTTCTATTTAAAAAATGATAACCAGAATGACTTCTAATCTCAGGTCCCCACATACATTCATGCTTTCACATTATCTCCATCTGCTGTTGTGGTCTCTTTTAGGAAATACAATGATATTTCTCAATAATACTGCAAAAGCAATAGGAAAGAGATTGCCCTGTAGTTTAATTTCAGCTTGCTGCTGCTCATCCTGCACTCATTACACGAGCAAAGCTTCTGCTGGAGTCACTAGAAGTCTGAATGCCAGAAAAACAAAAATTGGACCTTCTGTGCAGAGAGGGAGCCCGACCACTGAATGACACCTGGAGCTGCTGAATGCGGTTTCCTCATCAGCTATCGGTATTTGTAGTTTTGCACCTACAGATATTTTGCATCACCTGCTCTTTGTGTTTAAACAGTATATTTTGGAACAGAAAAGAACTTGTTCGGAAAAGAACAAGAAGGAGCTTAATCATTTCATATACTACCTGTATTTGATAATATAGCTGTTAGGAAATGTATTGCAAATACTTCTCAGAGAAGCAAGAAGTAAGAGAGTAATACCGTGCATTAAGCTGCTAGGCTTCTTATGACATAAAATCTTGCAAGTCAAAGGAAAAAAAAGATATCAACAAATTTATCAAAAACTAACAGTAATAAAATTTCTTGCTCTTCTATTTTCTTGGCATCTTTCTCCTTATGCATTGCAATGTACTATTTTTCATAATTAAAAGCTCTGTGAAGTCTAAAAGTGCATTTCTTTAGATACAAAATTTTCTACTGTTTTTCAAGCTAACTCATAATTTTCAATACTACTGTAAAGGGAAAGATAAAAAAGGAGAAATGTCAAGTAACTAAAACATGTATTTAGCTTCTACGTGCAAAAAATAACATAGTATTGAATTATCTATTATTTTAACTGTTAACTATTACATAATGCCAATATTGTACAAATAAAATGGGTTCCTATTACTGGGAGGACACAGCACACAGCAAAGAAAAATATAAGAAAGAGCAAAAGAACAAGAACAGGTGGGAAGACGGCAATAAAATTCCCACGGCTGATTCCCGCAGTGGAATTCCCAGTTCCTGGGAATAAAGCCGTGGTCTGTCTTGTGGGCTGGTCCGCTCCTTCATCTTGCAAAATCCATTTCTCTTTCTCTACAACTGCGCTCACAAGCAAGACACTGTTAAAGCTTCCCAGGGGTGACTTTATGATTAAATCCACGGCCTCTTTCCATCCAAACAGCGGCTCCCTTGCCCTCTGCTCCCTAGAGAGGCCCCTCTTGGGAAGACCTGGTTGACAGTATTTGTTCAGCAAGTTGAATCTCTTTGACCTGGAGGCCACAGAAAGCCCTGGAATATGGTTTCCTTCGTACAAAAAGCTGCTGGAGTCTGCACATTTTTGTGCTTTGTGAAAAAAATTACACTGAGGAAAAAGCCATTTCAATTTTCCAACCAGACACCCCAGGAGAAAATACCTATCTTGTTATAAGAATCTATATGACATTAATGTGCCAAATTATTCAGCCTTCTTGGACCATTTGGTAATTAAATATTTGTGATGCACATAAGAAAGAAAACAAGGAAAAAGAAAGATAAAGCAGCAAAATAAAATAAGAGATCATTGGGTATTATTGTTAGAGCGTTATTGTTAGGCAAAATCGGTATCACAACACAGAAAGAAAAGCTATAGTGTAAACATGACAAATACACGAATAGTGCAGAATGCTGGACATGGGTAAAATGTTACTCAAAACCTTCAAATAGGAAAGTATCAAGGTTTTAGGAAAAGTTGACAGATAGGACACAATTGCTAAATACAGTATGAGGGAAAAGATCTACTTTTTTCCTGAAATATGAAAAAATAATTAAACTTGAGGACACAAGTGGGATGGAAACTTATGGGTACATTATGACCACAAGCAAATTTAAGCTGGAAATTAGGAAAAGACTAGCTAATTTTAAAGTGAAATTTGATCAGTTTGTAAAAAAAATTGTATGAAAGTGCTGTTCATAGCCAAAATAACTTCTTATGGATTCAGAAGTTCTGTTTAACCTCATACATCTTCACGGTCTGTTGTCTAACAAAAAAGGAAGAGAATTGCATAAACAAAGTTGGTACACTTGAGTTATACTTTTTTGATTTTCTTAATAAAGTTCATATTACAGTAACAATTTAGTTACAGACTTGTCTCAGTCATCACTGAAACATCACAATGATATTTGAAAAGTGGTCGTAAGCACTAAAAACGTCACTTTGTGATGGAAGAGAGGCAGGAAAATGGTTTCAAGAAGGAAAAGTTTTGAGGAGCCACTGCCAAGGTAATCCAGGTACAGATAAATAAAATGCTAAGCACATTTACAATAAAGATACACTCTTAATAAATAAATATCTTAATTTTTGAGTAGCAAAGTCTTTCGTTTTATGATCTAAATACAAACTTTCATTTTATATATAAGTGTACATACGTGTGTAAACACACATATGCATGCAAACACGCTCATATATACACACATATATGAAAACATGCCACTATCATTTAGCTGAACAATTACACAAGCAGGGACAATAAACTGAATGATCGATGCTTTAGTCTGAATTATTGCTCTATTCCAAATCATTTATGTGTGATGTTCATGTGGAAGTTAAGTAATAAATGAAAGAATGGGTGGCATAATTTCTAGATGAAAAAGAAAAGACGGGTTGGAATACGGTTAGTGATTAGTGTTTGGTAGTGATTATTGTACAATAGTGATTAGTATTCCTGCCTTAAATACATCCCCTAATATTGTCAAAACTGAGCAAAAATTTGAAAAGAATACACATCTATCGAAGTCTGGCCAATCTTACTTTCTTTCTAGGGGGAACTTCATAAATAACATGTAACTATTAGCAGAAAGAAACAGAGTCATAATTTTTGTTGAGTTTTATCATTATGCTGTTTTTAAAGGCAGATAGGCCAGTCTCTTTTTGCAGCTTTGTTTCATTTTGCTTTGTGTGATGGAGGAGTAAATTGCAACCATCTAGAATCATCAGGTGATACAGTTTGCTCATATCTTTAACGAAACATTACTAAAAACTATGTTCGTATATCACATAATTTTATGAAAATATCTGTATTTCTTAACATTTGCTCCTGCATGTTGCAGTGAAGGCCAATTCATTCACAGAAGTGACATATCATAATTAGCTGAAATATGTTATTCATGGAATTCACTTAGTTGTAAACTCAAGGTCTGTGGATTTTAGGTTTGAGTCCAGACTTTGCTTTAGATTGTGACTTAATTTAATAATATCTATTGGTCAAATGATTTTAAATGAGCGATCTCCTTATACTTTAATATTTAAGTAGGTTGAAATAAATATCTTTATGACAAGAATTATGAATTAGAAATGATTTCATGTAAGATTGTCACTTATAGTCTGCAACTTATGCTCCAAGAGACTTTTAACTCTTAACTCAAAAATAGTTTGAGAGCATTGGATTAAGTTTAATCAAATGTCCAGAAATCCATAGATCTTATGAAAATTATAGCTTAATGGTCTTTCCTTTGTTGTACTGAATTTTCACATATCTTATTAATAACAAATAAAACGTGTTTACAAAATGTTCAAATGACCAGGAAAAAAAGTGGAAAGAACATCATTCTTCCTGAAAAATGATTTGCACAAGTCAATATTTATATCAATCGCTAACTAAATGAATCAACCCACTGTGTCATTCATGAAACATAACCTTTTTTTCAAATGGCATTTGAAGGTTACAAAAACACATTGTTGTACTCTTCAGTTCCCTAAAGCCTCCTTGGTTTATCAGCTGTGTGGAGTTAAACCATATATTTAATTTCAATCCTGTATACAAAAACAGTCTTAATGATGGTACCTGCCTTTTTCAATAGTAGAGGGGAAGGGAGAATTTTCAATCCCCTTACGTAATGAAGATATTATTACCCAAATTATGCTCCTATTTATGAATGTGAACGTTATTGTTACTGTACTATGCTCTCAGTTACATAAGTAGTATTTTCACCGTTTATGAGAAAATGCAATGTAGCAATTACAACATAAGGTCCTGTGTGCTTGATAATGCAGAAAGTAAAATCAAATAATCATTAGGATTTTCAGACTGTCAGATCTTTGACTGTTTGACTATAAATAGTATAAGTGTATCAAAACCCTCCAAAATAAAACACAGCATAGCAAAAAGTGAATGTTATATGACTAAGTTCTCAGGCAGGACTTTTATTTATATATTTTGTGTCAAATTTATTTGTCAAAAATATATTTAAATGCACCCCAAAACTATTCTAAAATTCTATTTCAGTAGTATTCTCCAAACAGTTTCATCTGAAGAAGAGAAACTGGATTTTGTTTTTATTTTTGGTCTTGATTCACTAAGCTTCTGAAGAAGGATGGCCCCTACACTTTTATTTACAGAAAAAAATTAAGAAAAGATTTTGGATTTAATATGACTTAACCCTTAATCATTCCTTACCTACTGCAATTCCCTGCATAGCACTAGAGGCTGTAGCTGATGCTTAAGATTCTTGCCATATGCCTTATGTGACCCCTGGGTCGGACAAATACCAAGTGAGAAGCACACCTAGAATTTTTCCAGGTCCAATAAAATGTTTAGCTGAAATTCAAGCAGTAATTCAGGGTTTTGTTTGTTTTGCTTTAGTAAAAACATTTCAAATGCTTATTTAGGATCAGACCACATACTTTAGCCACTGAATAACCAATAAAAATTTGGATAACTCACATTATTCAACATGCAAGTAACTTGAAATAGATAAGTTTAAAGTTCATTGACTTAAACTAAGAGATAAATTAAGAAGAGGTTCTTAAAGAGAATCTTACAGCAGGCATTTGAATCAGACTGTTTGTCTATATTATCCCAGTGGGTTGTCAGTTTCGTATTTTAATGATCACTAGTAAGGAAAATGATCTATGAAATTAATTACTATAGAAATTCAGATTTCAATAAAGAATTTCCTATATTTAGTACATATTTCAAGTCTTACATATTAGCTATGTATTACAATTGATTAGCAATTGTAATTGCTCTTGTTAGTACTAAAAGCCAATCTGTTGAACTAATAGTTTCCAGGAGACATTCCCTTTTGTCTCATTCCATTACCCCGTTCCCTGCTCAATGTTCTCCTTCTCCTACTGAGTCACTAATTGCTCAAAGTGTAGACAGTCTCATACAGAAATAAATTAGTTTGACTCCTTTTTCTACTAGATTTTCTTTCTCTACTAAACTTTAGAGTACCTTAATGATATCTTAAAAACCTATAAGATTTATCTCCAGTGATCAGTCATATTTCGTATTTAAGCCTAAGGTAAATAAACTTTTTAACTGAATGTGTGTGTGTGTGTGTGTATATACGCTAGTTCATAGGAAAGATACTAAGGATATATGTAGACATATATCCTTGTATAGGATGTATATAATATATCCAGGGATATATGATAAACAATATTGCAAGAATATTTAGAAAAAATTCATAGCGTTTTGCCAACTCAGCAATGGTCTTTCTACTCTAAACTCATTTTCTCATCTAGAAGTGAATGAAATAAGCAAACTGTCTGTAACGTTTTGGATGGGATTCAAAAATTATAAGGATGTCTGCCCCTTGCTGCTCAAAAATATTGAATGTCTTTCACATAAGCAAAATGGCATTTAAGCATATCTATGACATTAAACATTTTAATTATCTTCACTTTCCTTTTTGTTTCTTTCATTCTGTGTTTAAATAGTATTTTTTTTCCCCCAGGACTAGCCTGGAATGAGAAAAGTATGCATACAGATGCTTGCTTGCATAAATACAGAATGCTGTAATTCAAGAATAATTAAAATTCTGTCAGTAGATTAGTATTACTATAAGAGTGGCATACATGAGAGATGACTGGTCTTTCAAGAAACATTTCCATTTCACACATACAATGTATCGTCACTTAAAGCAAAATTCTGTGAGACAAAATCATGAATGTAAATAGGTTTTTGGCCTTCACTTTAAAGCTTTAAGGTATGCATCTTAATGCATCAATACAAATACTGCATAATCAGTGACTATCACAGCACTTTGAGTCTTTGCAAGGCATATTGAGGTGCTTATCCTTACCCTAGGGACTAGCACCACTTTCAGCCAACCCTCCACTTAATGCATTTGCATTACCTGTGCCAGCTTTTGAAAAACTATGGTACACTATAAGCATGCCTCTGCCCCAGCAAGCATGACTGGCCTCAAAATTGAGAGGCAAATAAGGTGGCATATATAAAACTCTTGGGTTTCATGGATTCAAGACTTTATTCCAGGATTTAAGAGCTAGCAGTATGCCTCTTTAATAAAAAATGTATCTTTGTAATCTATGACTGTGTGATATACTTAATCTATGATTAAGTATACAGCAAACAGAAAACAAGGTGAGGTCTCTGATAGCTATCACGGCAGTATATGCCCAATTCTCTCTTGCTGCATAGATCACACTACAGAGACAGCAAAAAGCTGGGTAGAAGAGTCACAAGTGCCTTTGGTTTTTAGCTTGCTAACTATGTGCTCTCGAACCAAGGTAAAGCAGGTAAGTACAGGAGTGCAATCATAAGGACTGATGTGCTCATGCTAAATGTGAAGCTAGAATTTTGATTATTTTTTCCTCTCATGAGATTTCTAACTTATTTTTCTAAAGTGAAATATTTAAGTCAGTTTTAGAGCTGAACTTCCCCAGAGTTTTTACTATTTCAGGAAAAACCTTAAGCCACCAACTATGAAAAGGTTGTTATTATTATTTTCTAATAAAACTGTTCTCATAGGACATTTTGGCTTCTATTCACAACGAAATAAAAGATGAGGAAAAAAAATATGTATTTTTCTCTACTGAAAGGAATTTCAAGAAGCACGTTCTAAGCCATATATTTAAACAGCAATTTATGGAATCAAAAATGTTTAAGTGAACACTGAACACTGTTATTATAACACTTCTGCTCTGCCAGCTTCCGCTCAGGATTGAATCAAGAGGCGTATTTCCCAAGCCCAGACCACGGGATGGATTTGTGCAGAGACATCTTTGTGCAAGGCGTCTCAGAGGAGCAAGCTCAGCTACACCCACTGTCTCCAAGCAGAGACGAGCTCCAGGGCACCTTTTAGCAATTGTGCTAGTTAGCGTTCACTAATTTACCTCCACCCTTCTTTATCCTGGATTATATAACATAAGCAGTATAATTGTTTTTGTTGAGATTGTTTGTTCTTTACCCACTTTGTCTCTTTGTCTTTTTCTCTCTTATTAATCACTATCTGACAACCATAAGTACAACAACATATTGTCACACCATACCTCAAGGATTTGTTATTTATCGCTACTGAAAAAGCTCTGTCTGTCAGCTCTATTCTTCTGTTTTGCTTAATCCAAATGCTTCAAGATTTTTGGTCTCCAATCTGCAGAGGATACTACTTCCTCGTACTTATTTTTCAGTTCTAAAGTACTTAATGATGGAAGATATAGCTTTGATTGAAGAATTCATTCTAAAAACAAAGACCTTCTTACAGTAAATGAAATCAAGCCATTCTAAACAGCAGTTCTCCCTATGTAGACAAAAAGCTGTAATATATTGTTTTTTCTTCCTATAGCCACAAATCAAACTTTACACAATCTCATACCATCAGGGTGTTTCTTAGACTATGCCCCTTGCAGTGAGCATATCTGAGTGACACATTCACTTCTTTAGGGAAGAAGTTTCCAGGCCTCAGTGCTTGAGAACAGTCGTTTTGATACTGAGTCCTTCATTGTTTCCCCTAACGCAAGAGTTCCATGTTCACACGTTATCAGTATGGAACTGAAAGCTAGCAATAGCCCAATGATTTCTTATATTTGAATATAAACTAAGTTTGAAAAATAAGTAATTAAGATGACAATAAACTAAGGTTTGAAATAGATTTGAAGCTCCTGATTTGCTCTCCTGTCATGATAGAAAACTGGTCAAACAATCTGGTGGCCACCGACAGAACTAGAGGAAATGGCCGGAAACTGAAGCACCAAAAGTTCCACAGGAACTTAAGGAAAAATTCCTT
Organism: Tinamus guttatus; assembly: GCF_000705375.1. The sequence goes on along the minus strand of NW_010584411.1, from coordinate 213,123 downwards.
CCCAGTGAGGGTGCCAGAGCCCTGGAACAGGCTGCCCAGAGAGGTTGTGGAGTCTCCTTCTCTGGAGATCTTCAAACCCGCTTGGACGCAGTCCTGTGCCACGTGCTCTAGGTGACCCTGCGTGTGCAGGGGTTTGGACTGGATGATCTTCAGAGGTCCCTTCCAACCTTCAGCATTCTGTGATTCTATGATTCTATGTGGATTTGAGCACAAACTGTACAGAAATGGTTGCCATTGCTCTGACTGGGTATCTGTTATCACACAACAGTTTTCAAAATCTCTGAAATTTTTCACTCCATCTAGGGACAAAATTGAGATTGTTGTCTCCCTCTGCCCATATGCATAGAAGATGCATACACTCCAAATAGCCCTGTGTTCAGGGACGTGGGTATTGGCTTGTTCTGCTGTTCGGCATAGCTAAAAAATGAATTTGAATTGGCCCACGTCATCCCTGTCTATTTTAAAAACTCAAATTAGTTTAATTCATTTCTAAGTCAGTGGAATGACTAAAAGTAAAACTGCATATTTTCGTTTCCAAATCTGCAAGACTTAGTATGCAGCCTTTTGGGAAATATACAGTGCCCCTTATGTGAGGTTCCCACTTGAAAATACCTGGATTTGTTCTGTAGCAGGTCAGATTATAGTTCTAGTTCATAGTTCTGTCTTTTATCTTTTATCAAAGAAGGAGTCATCTCATACTTCGGTCTTTGTCTCTGCTGATATCCTCTCATAGGAGAACTGTGGAAGGTCATCTCCAGAGCATGGGGTAGGAGTTCAAAACGGTTCATCTGCCCTTTTGCTTGTGCTACTGGATGTGAGTTTGTGAGAGAAGCCTAAACCAGAGTTTATGGGAATGTGGCCCAAAACGTCCCCTTTGCATTTGATTTCCTCCAAGTACTGAAGTATAATCCCTTTTCCCATTATACTTTAATCCTCTCTGCAGGTCTTAACAAGTTAAACTATTTACAGAGAGTAATCGGTTAGATCCATAAAAGGTTTCTAAAGTTTTGTGAAGAACACATATTGTTGGTTGAGTGTCAGATACTTCCTGAATTCCAAATTATCCCTTGCTAATTAAAATGTTTATATAATTATTATTGGATTCATTAATTATTTGAACAAAAACAACACCAAACCATAAAACTGAGTTAGCTGATTGTTTTCTTCTTTAGTTATTACAGCACTTTCTAGTTATATCTTAATTAATTTAGACTGGCAGGTGTTTTCAGCAAGAAAGAAAGAAAAAGAAATGAGCTGGAAAGCATAATGGTATATGAACGCTATTACTTTTATTACATGTACTAAAGCACAGTAAAAGAAGACGACTTTCAAGAAGCCCAACTGGTTTGGTATTTGATTACCATTTGTGCTTTTTAAAGTCTTCCCCTGTGGTAAGTGAGCTTTACTGAATGTAAATGGAAAATGGTGGTATTAGTCTTTAATTATGATACTTAAAAAGAAAGTCCTTGATTCCAATGTTAAGAAACGGTGTTTCAGAAAATAAAGCAAAGCAACATTTTTTTAAGAGGTAGAGCGTGCGAAGCTGGTACAATGTCAACAATTATCCTCTAGATTTTTTTTCTAATTTATAAAATGTTCGTGTCGGAGTTTTTGAGGGAGAAAAAAACTTGCTTATATGCAAGAACGGGCATAAGTTTCAAAGTTGAAAGTGTTAGAAGCTGCTCCAGAGCAGAAATTCTTAAAAAAAAGAAAGGAAAAAAAATAGATACAGAATGCATTCTTGGAAGGAATCCACTTGACCTAGACCAGACAAGGAAGTCAAAAGGTACAGTGTAAGATCCAGTTCCAAAACAGACAGTAAGAATAAGAGGGAGAATTTCAACATCATAGTCAAAATTCGTGATCCTTAAAATTCGTCCTCAGAGGACACGTAATCCTGGCACGGCCCCAGAGTACACACCTGAGCTGCTTATAATGAGTGCTCACCATACCCATATGGAGCCTAGCTCTGGGCAAAACCACCTCAACTTGGCAAGCCCTAGACGTGGTAGAATTTCTCACAGCAAACCAAGGACACAGACTGGAATATCCTCTCAAAATAGTGACTTTTGTTATTTTCCATGGAAGGAAAGAAAAGAAATAAAGGGAAGGGAAAAGCACTCAGAAGTGACATCTTTTTGTGTGTGTGCGTGTGGTAAAAGCATGAAGAACTATGGGTCAGATCCCTCCTTTATTTTAATACTGGCACAAGAGGAAAGTATTTGGGATGTATAGTATCCAATGCTCCATTTGAAACCATATCACCATTAACAGGTTCAGGTTTTGTAGGTTCAAAGGGAAGGGTCAAATCCCTTTCTATTCTACTTTGGGTAATTCAGAAATTTCTTCTCTACTTGTTCTTTTAAGTCAAAGCATTATAAAAACCCTTGGGAACAGAAATAAAAGAACTCTTTTTAACTTTACTCTAGACTATAAAACTTAGGACAATTGTTGTGTCACAACAATTTTAGCAGAATCTCTTTTCCATGCTTTTCTTCCCATTTTAGCTTTCACAGAACCACTACCCTTATAAGTGTCAGAAATGCACTTGCTTTCTGAAAAAAAAAAAAAAAAGAGAGAGAGAGAGGATTTACACAAAAGTTGTGCACACCAGACCTTTTACAATCCAGATCTACTCAGAAGGGGGAAGTTCTATCAGATTGGAAGATTTTCCATTCTTTCTCTGGTGTACCTTGTGTTCAAATTGTAATGGTTGCCGGATACAACAGGATTTAAGAGTTTCACGTGTCAGTACTCAAGAAAGTGGAATAGGAGGTTATTTCAAGGCAGATAAATACCAAATAAAGTAAATAAAAACAGCAAATAAACTACATTGGAGCTTAAATATACTGAAGCAACAGCGTGAATCTGTTCTCCTTGAGTCAAAGTGCATGTGTGGGAACAAGAAGTCCCAGATATCTCCTGTGGAATACAAAGAAAACCCAGCATATTTAGCCAGTCTGTTAAGTGTTTTTCATATATCTCTTTTCTTGGCATTGCTTCATCCCTTGTTTCTCATTCACCCACAGTAGTGATTCTGACATAATTTTAGCTGCTATAGAAGACAATAACACAAACCAGGGATTACGACTCAAAGAGGAGAAGAGCGAGGGCCAAGGAAACCCCTTATCTGACTTTCCTGTTATTGTGCAAATGTCCTTGAGCAAACTCTTGAAATCTCTCCTCAGGATAACTGTGTTACAGTATTCTCTGGACTTTCTTTTACCTAAAAGATTTTGATCATGTTCAGCAGAGCTATCTGGAAATATTTTAGTGACAATATAAAGATATCTATCTAACTGTACTTTTACTGAATTTTAAAGAGATTAACTTCATACGGGATTTAAAAAAAAAGACTGGTATGATGTTGAAAATGTTAACTTTGCTCTTCTACTCAGTGAAACCTAATGAATCTATTATAATAAATTTCTTATAGCTATTTCCTCAGCAACAAGACAGTGTATTGTTCCTGGTGATGTAGTAATATATTACATATTATAAGATTACTATATAACTATTATTAATATGATATAGTGCGATGTAAAATAATATGATATGATATGATATGATATGATATGATATGATACAACATGACATGATACTACATCATCAGGAAAAACATATGTATATATATATGAGTACTATATATATATATGAGTACTACATTTGAAAAATTATACCCTGGTGAACAAAAATCTATGAATAATGATTACTATAAAAGCATTACCTCAAGTATATTGACAGTGGTTACTTTAAAAAGGTGTGCAGAAACCTTAATTAATTAGTTTTTGATTCTGTAAGTACTGACTAAATATGCTATATGCATATCAAGAATATCTTTTTTTCAATTATGATGTTATAACTTGTAAATGGCTATTCCCTTAAAATTCACTATGGTATATGGGACTGGAAATAAGAATATAATGACTAATGGCTGTCAACATACTGTTCATCTGCATAATGGATATTAGTGATTGCACAGACTACCTTGAACAAGAGATATAAAAATGAATACATGGTTAGATGATTGTTTTCTCTCTGTCAGCTGCAATAATTCATCTTACCTTGAAAATATAACATTTCTACAGTCATAGCATAATTGTGACTGGATTAAAAATAATAAAAATAGCTGATAATAATAACAACTAAAAAAACCACTAAAAAGTGACTTTTTTTACATAATAGATGCATGTATCTGAATCTTTCTTGGCTATTTGATTTTTTCCCCCATTCAAATACAGAATCTAGCACCTTCTGTTATTTTTGTATTTTTTATTACCCATTACCATTACCATTCATTAACATAGGGAGCAAATGCCACTGGCAAGTCTCCATTCCCAGCAGCATCAGTATTACTCTGTTTGGACCAGAAAATTCACTTTATGTTTACTTCTTTGCATGTTCTGAACAAAGATATGCTGAGCTGTGCAAGGAAAACAACATTTAAGTTAATGCCATGAATGTGAAAGATTAATAACACAATTTATCCTCCAGGCACAGAACAGGTATTAGCAATACAAAAAGCTAAGCAATACTCTTGTCTGTAGCCAGGTAAATGATTAGCTCTCTGATCTTGCTAATACGGGTTACTTTAGCCATCTCAGATGCATTCCAAAATGCTCTTTTATTTAGTTCTTTTTCTATTCACTAAACCTTTTTTGTTATTATTATTAATCTGAGACTACCAATCACCATGGCAGGACACACAAAGTCAAGATTTTCTTATCATTTACCATTTTTGTATCTACAGTAATGTACTAAAGATTTAATCAAGAAGACATTCAGCTGGTGAGGGACTAAGAACTTCATTTATTTATATGTTTGTTTATTTTGGGGGTGGTTCCTTTCCTTGGACACACATAGCAGCATGAACCAAGAGATACATTGCATCGGGAGGAATGGATGGACTAGTGCTAAGTGAAATTAAAATACTTTTCTCTCAAGAATTATACAGAAGCTTCGAAGAGGAGTCAGGGAAGGCAAAGAGAATCACGTGTTATTTCAAGTAGCTCTCTAAGCCATACAGGGGACTTCAGACACCAAAGGTGTATTGAAGTCAGGGACTTACAGGAATCGGGTCTAACCTGCTGCCTTGTTTGTTGAAGTGTGTGAGACAGCACAAGCAACCAGGAGTTCGACACAAAGTGAAGCCTTTTTGTTTGAGAATCTCCAATCTTAGTCCAGTTCAGAAAGCAGAATATTTGCAGAAGGGGAGGCTTAGCCTTTCTACCATAACACGTCTGGGAATGCTCCATACTGGAGCCTGTGATAAGGGCAAGCCGTATTGCAAGAATTTTGGCATAAACTTCTTTGGGGCTAGAAACAGGTGAAATCATACCCAGTCAAGGTTATGCATTTCATCTGTTTACTTAAGATGATATTTTATGCTGAAATTATAAGCTTATTAAAGAAAACATTCTCAAGTCTTTTAGATGGTTAAAGACTCATATATATGGATGTGTGTGTGTGTATATATATGAAATGAAGCTATCTCATGCAGAACCCTTCCTTCAACCCTCAGAAAGCCTGAAGCGGTGGGCAAGCCGTATTGCAAGAATTTTGGCGTAAACTTCTTTGGGGCTAAAAACAGGTGAAATCATTCCCAGTCAAGGTTATGCATTTTATCTGTTTACTTAAGATGATACTTTATGCTGAAATTATAAGCTTATTAAAGAAAACATTCTCAAGTCTTTTAGATGGTTAAAGACTCATCTATATGGATGTGTGCAGAACCCTTCCTTCAACCCTCAGAAAGCCTGAAGCGGTAGCTCAGCGGTTGGACCTCCCGGCGCACCTCCGGGATGACACTTTGCACACACTGCTGGATGCTCTGACCCTGACGAGCCCCTTCTGCTGCCATCAGCAGCAGCTCCAGGGCTGCCTCGGCGACCAGCACCAGCAAAATAACTTCTTGTTATTGCTGCCTTCCTCCTGCTCCCCGTCAACGCCCGTCTAATTACAAAGCAACTATCACTGCACGCATTATGTACTGGGTACACTGTGTTCACATTCCATAAGAGCATTATACACATATATTTGTGCATAATCCGAAGCAATATTTTCACGTGACCTAACGAATTTACCTGTTGTGCCTGAATTTTAACCAAAACTCAGCCAAGAAAACTCGAGAATTCAAATTCCATAGAAAGGGAAATTTTTCAAAGTGTCCAAGAAGCATGGCAGAGCAGTCTTACTCAAAGTTATCAGCTCTGTGAAGTTTTCTTTAAATTAGATCATTTTGACACCCCAGATATAGAGGGCATGGCTGATGGGAGACCTTGAAAGCTTCATTTTCCTTCCATCTCCGTATATATCTTGCCAACATAGCGCTGGCAGTGAAGTCAAGATAAACGCTAAAAAGGCGTGTATTTTCAGACAGCCTGCAAAAAAAAAACTGCAAAATTAAATCTTAGCTATAGAAATGGTCTTGAAAGAGAGAGAGAATTATATATTACCTCTGGGTGACTCAGGAGGCTGGAGCAGAAGGATGTATTTGGGGGAAAGCAAGGCGTCGTAACTCATAAGCCATTCTGGCACAGTTCTGTTGCTTTCTGTAGGTTATATTTTCTTTCCCTCCTTTTTTTTTTAATAGTAGATTGTCAGTTCTGGACTTTAGCAAAAATAAACGTTCTAACTTCCTCCTGCCCTTTCTGATACTTTCAGCTGTAAAAAAGAAAAAAAGGAAAACAAAAGTGTTTTGTTTGCGCCGCGCTCTCAGGCTCCTTGATGACCACCGTGGCAGTAACGCCCTCGTCACGGTTTCGGTGTGACCGTCAGGACGGTTGTCCCACGTCACTGCAGAGCCCGGTGTGCATCGCTGGGACCCGACGGCGCCCACCGGCCCACGGAACACGTGTCCTTGTGCGACAGCCAGCGCCTCCAGGCACATCCACAGAGGGAACTTCCGCTCTGTATCACCCCACACAGATCCAAGGGCTACCCTGAGCACAGAAAATTCCTCCGTTATCAAGAAAACTTGACATACCAAGAACGTAAACACCAACAGAGATATCTTTTTTCCTCTCCCAGTCACAAACTGGTTCGATCTCCCTGGAAAACAGCCTCCGGCTACTGCAATACTTTTGTTACCTTCTCTCACGGCTTTTTGTGACACCACGATGTAACCACGGTGAAATGGGTACCAGCCTCCGACACATCTTTAAAAACAATAGACCAAACCCTTGTTTCTAAAACTCTCACAGATTATCATGGGAGTCAGGGACTGGGGGGATTTTTCCCTCATACAGAGTGACTCCAAATTCTGTCATGTTGATAGACAGGCATATACAATGAACAAAATGAAAGTAAAATGAATGCTATTAAGACTATGCAAGTAACTGAACAAAAATAAGTGACTTCTAATTCTTCTTTTTTTAAAATTTTCTTGACTGTATTTCTAATCAAAATTACACACACTTTATCAAAAAATAATCCATCCTCATACTATTATTATATTTATGTCACATAATCAAGAAAAGCATAACAATGGTTAAATCTACACACACGCATATTTAATAACATGCTAATTATTACATTTCATTTTGATTACATTATGAATAGGACTCGTAATTCAGGTGGACAGACACCTCATATTTCAGTGTGATTTAATTACTGAAGAACATTAAGTGGATATCCTCTTAATTTAGTGCACTTGTCAGTAAAAATACTCGTCTATGACATTTAATTTAATTGAGCTGTCAGTAGCAATATGTCAAATTACTGATATATGTGAGGCATCTCCATATTTAGGCACGTTTGCTGATTGGTCCAACATTTTCTGTTAATAAATACATCAGGACATCTAACTGTAGTGCGAGATGACTGTGCATAAACCTTCTGCTAACTCTCCAGGTGCACATTAAGCTTTGATTGAAGTGATCATTTCTCACACCTCAAAACACCTAATTTTTTAAAGAAATACAGAAATTGATCAAATTTGTACACGAATCAGCAGAGTTTGTCACATTATTTGTCACAACGAAAAATTAAATTATGGCAATATCTTGGTGACTCTGTGGTTCTATGATCAAGTCATCTCTCAGATTCCCTGAACACTCCTAACATGTAAAGTTGGATAATGAATAAAAGCTCCGATTCTTCTGAACTCATACAGCCGTTCTGATCTTTGAAAGTATTTAAATTGTTTATTCCAATCTAACTGCTATCTCCGAAGTGTTCTACAGCCAGTGAGTGTCACATATTTAACTCTTAACTGGATTTACTTATGAGTTACATTTAATATGTAAAACATTTTCCATTATATCATTTGTGTGGTTGGCTCGTTCATGAAAAGAAGATTACATAGATTACATTCATTTATTATTTTCGATATCATACAAACAAACAAAAAGATCCATCCTCCCTATTAAAACTTACGTAAGTGAGATCTATTTGGTACAAACTTACTTTCTGTGCCACCTTTCAACAAAAATAAGATGATGAGAATGTCTAAATTAATTCTAAAACAGTTAAATCTGCTATAAATTTGACAGTCTGAGCCTCTGGAAACAGCACAGTTAACTGAGCATTGTAGCACTGAGCATTGTAGCACTAGTACTTGGTTCATTCAGATTTAAGAGATGTTCCTCTAAGGTACTTCATTGACCAAGTGATTATTATATTTACTGCAGTCCAATGAGATAATACTTGTGTTTTGGAAAACATTCGGAAAATCATTGAAAAAGAGCCTAATTTAAAAATCTATAAGCCTATGTAAAAAGCTACCAAAGATATAGGTGTTCTTTAGGCTGAGATGTATATCAGGGGTCAGAATACTGTTACCTGCTCCGTGAAAATGATTTGTCCTCAATTAACTTATATCACAAGTCCTCCTCAGTCTTGAATCATCATGTTCCAGGTTACAGTGAACATGAGAAGTAACACGTTTAGCTGAAAACTCCTACTATTATGCATCAACCTGCATTAACATCTTTGGCTGTCAGTCATAGTGACAGATCTTAAATTTGTCTTTTTAATTCTGAGATTCGTTTACATTAAGTCAAGTGCAGGTATTTGGCATTAAAATAAAACATTCTCCCTGTGTGACTCAGCCCTTTGGCTGTCTCAGCTTACAGATCAGATAACAACAACAACAAAAAGAGACCCTGTCTTTGGAAGAAGGTAGCACTAATCTACACACGGAGCCAGTCTGAGCCCAGTCTGAGGCTACGATGCTAAAATTGTTCACTTGATTAATGGACCAGCGGCCTCTCTTATCTAACCTGAACTGAGTCTCTTCTGTTGTCAAGTGTCATGAAGTCCACAACCACAATCATCTGTAATTTAACATACAATGAGCTGAGAGACAATCCTTGTTATATTTTTTATATGACTTAACTATACAATTCAGTGCAAGGTTTCTTTTCTGACTTTTAAATAAAATAAAAGGAAATTGCCTGAGTAGGAGGGAGTGAAAGGGATGTGTAATATGTTAGCACATCTGCATTTGGCTGCTGGCAGTGAATGGAGAAGCAAAATACTGCTGTAAACTGAAACAGTAACACAATTCAACAATCACACTTGTTCAATGGGGAAGCCAGTAAGATGTAAAGTAATACTCAATGGTATTATTTATAAATTAAGGAAACTGTAATTTCTATAGTAATGTATAAAGGGATGTATTTGTACTTGGATAGCTTTTCATAATAATAGACCCCTCTATTATTAGTTTTTATTTCATAATACCATTTTTTGCCACATACATTCTCCTGGTGATGACTACTTCTAGCAGTTATACAGTAGTTTAAATACATCACAGCTTCCTTTTATGGTTACACTTCCTTGTAAGACAATTACTGACTATATGCACATCTGACGAATTCTACTTACAAATTGCAATACTGTAAAAGGCATCAATTTTTAAACAATACCACACTTGACAAGAACTGTGTGATACTATTTGCATGACTTTTTAATTATTTTGTAGGCATCTGTGGAATTAATCATCAGCTTTGTTTAATAACATTATTGTGATTTCTATTAGTTATTGTAAATATTATTGTATTATAAAAACTCAAACCAAGTATCAAAAAACTGAAAGTGAGGTTTCTATTGCTTTTCAGCATCTCTATCGCTTTAGGAATCCAGGATTTGTTTTGTTTTATTCCTTCTGGAATAAATCAGTTGTTTCTACCCACAGGTCTCCACCTGGTATCCTTCTGTTTATCCATCTTTCTCACTAGTAGCTTAAGTATTTTTAGAAGGAAACTTCTATTGGTAAAATTACTTTTGCAGAGTCACATTATTTGCATTTGCCAGGTATGAAAGATCTAATGTTTCCAGAGCCCACATACCCCCAAAATCCTTCCACGCTGTATAGGGATGTGTCAGCCCAGATTACTAAAATTAAATAGAAATGTATGTCCCCATGGCCAGATTTTGAATCTATTATAAAATTGACATTTATGTTTAGTGCCTCATTTGAAGCTTTTCATTCAGGTTTTTTGAACGAATTTCAGGATAGTTCCACAGAACAGAAATATTGACAAATACAGTAAAAACAGCTACACATCTAGTTAAATGTTTGCAGAACTCAGACTGTAAAATGAATGAAGCACCAACTACCTCCTAACATTTTTCTCCATCTTTTCCCTTTCAGTTTTCCTAAAGCCAAAAAAACTTACTGAGTATTACTTTTGCCTTCGTATAGAAAAAGACTTTGCTGGCCTCAACAGCAGCAGATTGCATGAAGCCTGATTCAGATATGCACATCACAGGTGACCACACTGAATAATTCAAGAGTGGTTGTAAAATATAGACACTGCCAAGTGCCAAAGTTTTTGCAAAACTAGAATTGTTCCCACATTTCTATTCTGCTTATTTCTGGGACTAAAATCGGATCAAATTAAGCTGAACAAATGGGGCCATATTTCAAGGTCCACGATGTGAGTCGGGTACTGTGAGGGGCTGCCAAGTCCAGCTGCCCAGGGCTGCATGGTGGGACGGGGCCTGTGTGCCCATAGGACCCACACAGACACGTGTGTGACACACACACACAGAGAACACGGCTCTCGTGCACACCCAAACACCAGCGGCCTCATCCCCTTCCTCTATGGCTATTCATAGACATTAGTCTATTCATTATTAATTAGTTTTCCAAAAGTGCCTTTGTTTTCAGTTTTGAAATACAAGGAATAAGTAGTCTGGATTCCCTTCATACTTCCCTGGGTACTGAGTATTTAGCTTTAGTGAAGCCGTTTCCTGAATCAAAAACTCATCATGTAATCTTTATATTCTTAAAAAAACTCACCTCTTGGATCCTAATTCAATTTCAGCAGCAGAGCCAGACAGAGAGGTGTATATCTCTTCAAAATCAAATACTCAAATTTTGACAGTTGGAAACTGCTTTAACTTAATAATCAAAATCTTCCTCATTGGAATTTCTTAAAGTAAAACTTTCTAAACTAGTTTCAGTGAAGAAAGGGAATTCATTCTGTACAGTTGTATTGCACCACCCAGCTATCCCAAAGTGTGTAACCCACCATGTTGTCAAAGAAATCTAGCTATATTTAAGCTGTTCAGAGGAAAATATATCCGAATCTGCTCAAACAACTACAGTGATGACATCCCTAAAAGGTGACTCTTTTCACTCAGCCACATCCACTGGGAATTTGCCTGACAGAAGAAAGGAAGACTTTTATGACAGCAAAATAATGAAAAAGATGAACTCTGGCAAGCTGTCTAATACTATTCCTGTAAGCAATGACTCGAATGAAATTAAATTCCTCCCATAGCATTCTTATTGGATTCACAGATAATGTCACGGTGTTATACAGGTTTGTTAAGCCTGAAATCCCAGAGTTACTTGCTCAATTCATCTTCGTCTCAAAGTATCTGTGCTCGTACCTTCTGCAAACCTGCAGCTGCAGAAGAGCATCTAGCGCGCTCAGGAAGGAGTCTGACCCAAAAGGAGCCACAGCAGACAGAAGTCCAGTGACCAGCCTGGGAAACGGTGCTAAATCTCTCTGCCTTGTTTATATCAGAACCTCACTCACACTTTTTTCATTGAAATCTGATTGCACAGCAGTCTTTAAAAATTAGAACACTTATTTTAAAGTCTAATTTTAAGCATAAGGATGTTAATTTAAAATACGAACATAAACAATAAAATCTTTATTCTTCACTGGCACGCACAGCAGAAGAATGAGAAACAGCTTTCAGGTATTGAAAGAAGGGAACTTCTGACTGAATATATGGAAAAAAAAGTCACTAACAGGATAGCTAGAATGCCTTGCCCAGAGAGGCTGCAGAACCTTGTCCTCGAAGATGTCGAGATCTGGATGGTCGACGCTCTATGTGAACGCCCGATGTGAATTCACCACAGACCTGGCTTTGGACAGCAACATTTGGATCAAAAACCTCCCTCAGGTCCCGTCCAGCCTTGGTGATTCTATGGCTGCGAGGTGCTGAGAAATCCATGTCATGTTTTGGGGCTTCTTTACTCTGAAGATCTTTTCCTTCATGAGAAAACGGGGTGTGTTGTTTTTCTTATTTCATATTGCCTAGGGAGGATGGGAGGGAGGGCAAAAGCCAAAAAATGGTTTACGGGAAAAAAATCACTTGACAAGACAGGCCACCCCGTGTGAGTGGCAGAGGCTCTGGCTGCCAAGAAAGAAGAGGCGATGGCAGAGAAAAAGGTATGTGAAGGGTTCGTACAGGTTTCCTGGCAGGGAAAACGGCTGCGACATTTAAATCCAATTGGACAGAAGCAATTTGAGCTATTGCCAGTGGAGCAACTGGTAGAAGCAACTAAATTTAAATGCAAATTAAATAAAAGGATGTTACTCCTATTTAAAATGCAGTGCATCTGAGAACAGGAGTAGATCTATGACTTATACATTTTATCTGACTATGGCCAGTTTTTAAGCGGATGATCTTGGCCAGCATATCAAAATTAAAACATGTTAGCAAACTCAATTTAAATTGTCAAACCTGAACAATCTGGTCATTTTGTAGAAATTATTTTTCAGTGTGACCATCTGTGCAATTGAAATGGAGCTTACCAAAAATCATTTCAGCAAAGTAAAAAAAAAAATCTGTTTTTTCAAATTTTATCATCCAGTTAAAAATTATTACAGTAATCTCCATGTACAGTTAAGCAGGCTTTATGAATGAAATTAAATTTCCAAGTCATATGGCAACAGATATGTTTCATCATTCCTTCTCTTGTGGCACTTGAAAAGACAGAGGAGTTTGTTCCTTTATTATATAGCCACTTGTAAGCAAGTAAACAACTCTCTGGTCGAAGTTCAGGAGGAAGCTTCATTACATGGAAGTGATTTTGTATTATTTATCTCCAAAGTCTGCTTTATAAAGCAAACAAACAGAAACTTGCTAAACTTTTCAGTCATCTAGATTTCTATATTGCACATTACAAAGTAATGCTTTACAATAATTGATGCTCATGTCTTTCATGTACTTTTGTAACTGAACAGCACTTTTGCGTGCAGCAAAAATGGAGTTATTGAAAGTCAGCGGCTCTATGAACAAGGATTAATGACATGCAAAATTCCCTGCTGAATGCTGTTTGATGAAAAGCAAAGATTTCATTATCACTCTTCAGCTCTGCTCCCATCAAATTTTGGGTGAGTTTAGTGGAACTCTGCGACTATTAGAAGATACAAAAATGCTGTTCATTTTTCCTGAGTAGTTTTGGATGGAGTATTGAAAGTATTCAGTACCCAGGTATCCAGCAATCCCCAGAATTCCCAATGTCCTCAAGACTTCCTGCTCTGCCTCCCTAGCCACGTCATCTGCATTTTACCCTTTCCAAAGACGTTTTTGCTCGTTTTCCTCTCACTCCGTTGGATTCCACCTAAGGATAAAGGTAGCACCAGTTGAGAGATGTGGGTCATTAACTAGCACATAGTTAATAACTCAGTTAATGAGATTTTCATGTAAGGGATTTCTATTAAGGAGAAATAAAGGCTTAAAAAAGAAACTTCCCCAGTTTAGCTGTGAAAATCAGATAATATTTATTTTCTATTAGTACTTGTAGATCAGTATTTTTTCAGGGGCAAGTAGCTGTATTATTGCAATTCTAATAAAACCCTATTCAATGAACAGTGTTTTATGAAGTCCCATGTAAAATATGCACAGGCCTTAGTTAGGTTTAAATATGTTAATGTGGTATCTTAAGAGTTTATTGGTGTTTTACTTTGTCATTTACAATTTTGTTGTTATTGTTCAAAAATCAATTGGAGGTTTTCAAAGTGTTCCATTGTGCAATAAACACATCAAGAAAAAATGTATAACCTCTTATTATATAGTTCGGAATGTTTTACTTCCAAACCTAACAGCTTTTTGATTTCCTCCAGTTAACGAAAAGAGCTACTCCAATTTAAATGCATAAACTGTGTAAATATTTCTTTTATGCAGTGAAGCAAAAATCTTTTTTTTTTTTAACATGCACTACTGTCAGATGGCTTTCCAAATTTATCATGTGCTGAACAGGGCACATAAAACTATAATATCATAACCAACAAATATGAAGCTTATTAAATAATGTAAGAACATAAGTAATTATTTACATCAGTTACCAAGGAATCAAGTTAATGATCAACCCAGAAAAAAAAATAGTGATTTTCACTGGTGCCATCCCCAATTTAGATAAGAATATTACGTGGAGAGAGACTTTGAGGACACTTCACAGAAAATATCTACACCCAAACTTCATGATGAGCCGGTTTCATACGTTATATATTCATCTAAAACGTTTCACTTAACAATTTGCTCCTTGGTAAAATTTGTCATAGGGATTTTTTTCCTTTTGTTTTAGCTGTGATTTTCTGAGGAAACCTACACTATTAAACAGATAAATATGCTTTATAGTGTGACAATCAGTATACGCATCTGGAATAATGATGGTCTGGATGTCCCAGGTAAATCCATGTGGAAAAAAATTGGTGAGGTACCTTTTCTTCTGATAATTTTTTCATGGAAGACTAAAAAATACTTGAATTTAACATTTCATAGTAATAATTAGAAAAAAAAATCTTCATGGGAAGATTTCTGCTTAACAAATTCTAATTGTCTCACATTCGATTGGTAATTTTATGACAAAAGTAATCCTAATCATCTCTACTTAAAAATTTCACTTTTAAATAAATCCCTTATGTAAAGACAGAGCTGTGGTGCAGAAATCTGCTCTGAAACAATAGCTGGTATTTAATAGTTTTCCCCAGGTCTATTTTTACATTTTTAAATCACAAGCACATTTCCCAGTGGGTGGTATGAGTCAAAAATGGTGTATGATTGGTACAGACTACAATGATTAAAAAGTAAGATTCCAAACAAGATTACCAACCGTAACAGTCACTTTAACCTGTTTTCACCATTCCTGATCATTCAAAATCTCTCATTTATTGAATGCCTGTACAGTGCTCCCCTGACCAAGTTGGTAACTTTGAGGATTTGTAAAATCCCAAGGTTAAGGCCTACTGAAGGATTTCCATTTTGGCTGGGCTGAAGTCTCCTACAGTGCATCATCCATCCTGGGAACACAGGCCTATACGATCCAGAGAAGGATCAGAGTGTCGTCAGAAGAGTCGACCGAGATCAGCTAAAAGGGACTTCAACCGAATAACTTACCAGAGAGGGCATAGCTCCAAGGCATCCTCATCTGACATGCTTTCCCAGGACAAATTCATGCTTTTTGAAGAAATTTATGTTTTCAGACATCCTGAGGCTACATAGTAGCCATAAATAGCCATTGCTACGTAAGGTCTGCTTTTGAGTAAAATGCTCTAAAAACTGGCTATTAAATTGTATTCAAAGCAAACTTGCCTTGAGGCTGTCCTTGAAATGCTTTAATAACAATATTTATTTTTTCACTCTCTTCTTTTTCTAAAGTGTTTCTTGTTAGTCTATTTATTGATCTACCAAAATACTTTATTCTCAGCTACTTTATTCTCACTTCCATACTACCACTGCATTTCAGAAGTTTCTTCACTGGCCATCTGGCATTTCACCTCACTCTGAATAGGCCATACAGTAATCTGTACTGGAATCTCTCCAGCTGTTCATATAAGATGCAGTTTTCCCATTTGCACAATAGCATGATAAGCATGGAAATATTATACTCTTTTATTTGATGGAAAGCTTGATACCACCTTAACTTCATATTTCTTTGACAAAACAAGCAAGTGGTATTGTAGCCCTCTAGATATTATCTTACTGAGTCTGCTGATAGAATTATTCAGAACATTTCAAAAGTAAGGGAATACATGTGCAAAAGAGCTAAAGTTCCATAAATTGATTTTGAAGAGCTGATCATGCTCTTCTCCAGGGACTAGTTGGTAACTTCCTGCTTTTTAGCCCCAAACTGGTTACCAACTAGTAAACCAGTCTACCAACCTGGTCATAGACCCTTGTGCTTTGAGAGCCTCCCATACTATTTTGAATCCAAGATGAAGCACAATTAGTTAAGAGCCTGCAAGACAATGTCATCCTTAAAGCCAATGAAGGGATCCCCATAACGGTACCTCTCTTACCTGCTTGTCCCTCCCCCCTTGTTTTCCCCAATGCATATGCATAGTAACATATAAATATGTTTGTTCTTCCTGGCAATTCACTTTGTTGTAAAGTATTTCAGGAACCAACAGCCATAGCCAGCTACATACACAGTTCTTTTCATCTTTTTAAACTCTATCCTTTGCATTACCTATCACATAGGATTTAAGCACAGCTTTGGGGACATTTTTGAAAAACTAATATGGTGGGAGTTAGCACTGGGGCTCTGAGATGCTGGAGCTTTGACCGAAGCCCCTCAGGCATACAACAATATAATGACGATAGTGTCAGTGGTACACCGAAGCCCCTCAGGCATACAACAATATCATGACTGTGTCAGTGGTACGGTCCTAACCCAAGTAAAATACTCGATTGTTCAGTTGTTCTGAATAGCATCAGTTATTTCTACATTCCTTTACATTTGGAAAGCCAGGATTGAAAAGAATAGCTTGAGTCCCACAGCTTTTCAGACTGACAGCATAAATTCTAGAAAATTGAATCTACCAGAATGGGAATCATTTAACTTTTGCTTGGTCCTGTAGAGAAGTATAACAGGATAATGATCTTCTAAATGCTCTAGTATAAATAATAACACCTCACTAATAGGGATATAGGATTTATGGCTTCATAAATAGCTATTGAAAATAGGGCTGGGGTGTGAGGGGAATGGTTTAGAAAGCGGAGGAAAATGAACAGATTTGCCTTTTCCTTTTCCCATCCTATAGCAAAAAACTTGGAATAGGATATAACTTTTTTTGCCCTGTTCAGACATTTCCTTTTTTTTTTTAGCTGCTATAAGGCAGCTGTATGTGATTTTTTTTTTATGTTTTTGTTTAATTGTTTTCTGGAGAGTTTGAGTAAGGTATGGTAAAGTCTGAGTTGAATGACTGCAACATTTTCCCATCGTGCACATGCTAGAGGATATATTAGTGCACCAGTGGTGCTCATGTTGCATTTTATTCAGTTTCTAACCTTCAAAGTGTAACAGAAGAGATTTATGTGATTCAATAGCAGGTATGTTGGTCCTACCGTTCTATATATCGAGGTCTCACACACACACACAAAAAGTCTAAAACTTATCATTGGTCTTTTGAAGTGTCTTTTCGCTGGGCACAAGTAGTGGTAAACAGCAACAGTGGCTGGGCTCTAGGACGAGGTGCATGCTGTTTCAAGCGATCTGCGTACCTCAGTTTTGACATATTCAGAAGTCAAAGATGCAACTCCAAAAAGCATGTGAAGGGATTTTTTTCACTGAGAGCGAGATTTTATGGTCATAAAACAGAGTAAACAACAAGGTCATTTTGGATGAAGAAGTCAAGAGAAGCAGATGTGACCTTAATGAACGCTTTTAGTAAACAGCGAGACATGCTGAGTTCATGTTGACAAACTGGCTCAGACCAAATTCAGATTTAATCAAAACAGTAATCGTTCTACACAGTCTTAATTAAATGTTGCAATGTTCTATTTAACTCCACATAACAGTGTAATTATGTGAATGGACAAAAATAGGTATTATGGACTCCAGACAAGTTGTCCAACAGACTGATTTAAAGCATTACCTGCTAGTAAGGGAAGAATGTTGGCAAAGCTTGTGCCATAACAATGAAAATTAAAATTTAAACCCACTGTGAAGTAAAAAATCACATGTTTTTATAGCAGCAACACAATCTGTTCTGAGTTCAAGGAAATTATTAGTAATCTTACTGTATGGGGCTAGGTACAGGAACAAAGTTATCTTTCAAGCCTCTAGAAACGCCTAGAACAAAACATAAGAAAATATTTTTATAGTGAAGGTCCGTAACCAGTTTTAAAGAGCTTAATCAGTGATTCATTACCAAAAGGGCTAGTCTCACTGGTGAGTCATCAGTACATTATAAAATTAGGCTCTGAGCTTCACCTTTAATTTGCGAGACAAACACACAATTCTGTGGAAGCAGGAAAAACATTGAAAGCTGCAATGTTGAGTAAGGCCAAGTGATCTGGTAGTCAGGGCAAGTGAGGTCTGGAGCACTGTCATTTTTTCCCAAATGAGATTCAGCTTTAAAAAGGATGAGATTGACTGCTCTAGATGACTTGTAATTAATCTAGCATTTTAAATAATCAAAAACAAAACAAACTGAGCTGGTTACTTGAGTTCATAATCAGATTATCATAATAATTGCCAGATAATTTAAAACAGGAAACAACTGCTTGTTCTAGCAGAAAAGAAAGAAAGAAAAAAAAAAACCTATTAAAGAGGTGTCACTAGTGAGGTTATTCACAGCCTCCCAAACTCTTTCATGTAGCATTAGAACAAACAGCCAAATCTAGGAAGACAGCATCTACATACATTCCCATTTACACAGAGTAAATTACTAGCTGATGAAAATAAGGTTCTTTTCAGATAAACTTCTTAAAAAGGAGAGGAGTTTGATCTCTTCCTGGTCTCCAAAGAGACAGGTTTTAGGCAAAGTGGTTCCCCAAAAGATGGGACAAGATTCCTAGGAATTGTTTCACAGATGCTTGTGATGATAGGCCTTGACACACACTTGTCAGCTTATCTTCTCTTCCCCCACACATGTCAACAAATCATATAGTCACAAGAGAATGTGTCGGAGAATTGTCAGCTCATAGCCTCAATTGAGGCAGCCTGAAAATAATGCCATGATTCCCTTCCATTCTTTCCTATTGTACACTAAGGCACAGCCAGCCTGCAGAGCACGGATTCGCCGTGCGGGATCAAAGGACAGACACAAGCCCCAGCATCACATAAGAACAACATAAAACACTTATTTTATTCCTAAGAAAAGCAGACTTAAACAATCCTGCTGTCATTCAGCAGAGATGCAGTAGTGTAATGATCCAATTCTGCTGTCAGTTAACCTTATTCAGCTCCTGAATTCCTAGGGACCACGATAATACTAATTTCAGCATAGACCACTCTGCTATCATGGCGATCATCTCAGATTTCCTTACGCCTGCTCTTCACCTGTAATCTTTTACTTACATATGAAGCAATGCTGTCCTAATCCAGTTAGAAAAATGTCAAAATAAAATGTCTACTTTTCTTTGTATCCTTTCTAAATCTGGAGTTAGGGTAATTCCACTCAATAGAGTTTTTTTTTTTTTTTTAATTAAAGCATTAGAATCTGCGGTCTACAGTGAGCAACCATCTCTATTTTTCCTTTTACTGACAGATGCAGAACTGCACGCTTTCATATTCTGCAGCTTTCTCAGCTCAGATCTTCAATCATTTAAAACTAGTGAAGTGCCTTTTGGACACACATAGCTTTGAAATGTCAGATCTATCATGGAGTAACCTTTTCTGGATGAGGTACAATGGTATGGCGTGCCCTTGTTTTGAAATCAGACATCTCATCCTTTTTGGTGCTTTAATATTCCCTTGGAAAGAACAGTATATTTGCATGCCAATCATGAAATGCCACATAAAACCATCAATATTTCTTTTATTATTCTCTATTCCTGTTCATGACCAAATCTTAGGTGACAGTGGGAACTGCCAGTAAACCAGAAAGACTGAGTAAGATTGGTTCTTCTTTCCACCTTGACAAAACAACTGGGCAGTTTACTACTATCTGTATTTTCTGCTCACATATCTCTGCTAGTGGAAAGATATTTGCAGATAACAACAGGCATAGATGACTGTCAATTTTTTTTTTTTTCCTAATTGACAAACAGACAAAAAATAGCTGTCACTGAATGCATGTAAAAAGATGGGCTACACTTTTGAGCTTTGGAATTATGGTATTTTATGAAGTGAATTCCCTTTTTTTAAGGATCGACTGCAACACATGCAATATTATAGTATTCATGTTTGACATATAATAATATCTGTTGAGCCCTGGGATCTCAGTTCTATATTTTGGACTTGCTGGGCTGTCTGCAATTTCGGGCCTTTGCTGTGTGAGTCAACAGATGCAGATAGTTCCTATTTAATGCCTGCTATAATGTCCAGAGTTTTCCTTATTTTTCCACCATATTAAATCAGCCAGAAAATCCATATTTATAACAGATTAAGAGGATTTTGCAAATACAAACACCACAGAAATGTTTGATTTCAAGTTGCTTGGTTTAGTATCATGAAAAATACCTTTGCAAATGGTGTGCCCCTTCAACTAACACACATCTATTGACTTAAAGCTGCATTAGAGAAAGAATTAATCTTGCAGACATATCTGATAGCAGTAACAGCTGTTACTTGCTGATCTCAGTCTGTTCAAATAACCTTTTACATGAATTTGTTTTTGTACTCCTGCTTCTGTTGAAACAGTATATAAATACCAATTTTAATCACAGCATGGAAAGTATGAGGCCATCTAAAGCACAACTCACTAAAAATTAACTATATACAACTACAGGATATAACCTAAAAGCTGAATTAAACTTTTGTAGTCAGTTCAATACATGTATAATCTGAAATACAATAAAGATATGAATAGCTATAACCCTCTTTGACAAACTGGAAGAAATAACTTTAATAAAAAGAAAATGTGATATCTCAGGCTTACTTTAGCCACTTATATCAGTCTTGCATCACATTTTACCAGGGAAAAAAATCAAAGGAAAAAGCTTGAGAGATCATTGCAGACCATTGGTTCTTTGAAAAGGTTATAGAGGTATTATAGAGAAGAGAGACAGTGAAAGGTTTTGTTCACTGTTTCAGAAAAAATGGAGAATAGTGATTGGCTTGTGTCTGATCTGCCTGTAGTCTCCCATATCTTGTGTGTTGGTGAGTGACGTCTAATGGGGATTCCTAAGCTTTTCTTTGACACATGAAAAGTTGGTGTCACAGTTGGTATCAGTTTCAGAACAGATCAGAAGAAATCACTTATTTTTCAGAAAAAGGGGGAATATAGTTAATCCTGCTAATTTTATATTGGTTTTATGCTTGTATCACTTTTCTTTTACAAGGAGATCATAGTAAAGACTGCCATACTTACCTGCTGAAGTAAGATAAATCCTTATATTGAATGTGTTTTTCTGGGTGGCTGCAGAAATTCTGACAGTTCAGAATCATAGAATCATTATGGTTGGAAGGGACCTCTACAGATCATCTTGCCCAACTCCCCTGTACACGCAGGCTCACCTGGACCACGTTACACAGGACTGTGTCCAGGGTGGCTTGGAAGATCTCCAGAGGAGTCTCCACAACCTCTCTGGGCAGTTTGTTCCAGTGCTCTGGCACCCTCACTGTCAAGAAGCTTTTCCTGTGGAACTTTTGGTGCTTCAGTTTGTGGCCATTCCCTCTAGTTCTGTTGCTGGCCACTATTGAAAAGAGGCCAGCACCATCCTCCTCACTGCCTCCCTTGAGGTACTTCTAGACACTGCTCAGGTCCCCTCTCAGCCTTCTCTTCTCCAGCTGAACAGGCGCAGCTCCCTCAGCCTCTCCTCACAGGGCAG
>NW_010584411.1:176434-190423 GCF_000705375.1 Tinamus guttatus | reverse complement strand
GGGAGCGCAGCAGAGCTGGGCCGCGGGGGCTTGGCTCCGCTGCAGCCTCCGTTCCTGCCCTCGGCAGCTGCCAGGAGGCCGGTTGTGCTGCCCAGGGAGCCGTGGAGGAGCTGAGCCCGTGCGCACCAGCCATCCTGGAAGCGGCAGCTGCGGATCGACCCAGCGAGCGTCTGCAAGGACGGAACTGCTGCTAGGCCCTGGTTCTCCTCTCAGCTCCTGCTTTCAAACAACTCTTCCACAGGCAGATGTTTCAGGCCACTGATCCTGCTCGTAGCCCTGCCCTGGACTCTCTGCAGTAGTTCCACCTGCCTCTTGAAAGTTCATAGATACTCAGTTTAAGGGCAGAAAGGATCATCGGGTTAGGATGCCTGCTTTTAGTAGCTAGCTGTTGCAGTACATCCAGTTACCTTTCTGATTCACTGATTATAATTTATTACACGTTGCTTGTAATTGGCTTTCTGTAAATCTTATAACATGCTGAATCAGTAACAAGGATGATTAGGTGCAGTTGTACAAAATGAACTAATCAGCCAAAAGTAAGAAGATTTAAACCAGTAAAAAAAAAATAATAAAAAGTTGTAAGAAAAGAAATACAAAACCCATTGCTGAATAGTCTGGAAATAAGTGCTCCATATACAAGAACTATTTCCATATCAGGCAAGTAAACCTCTTCAAAAAATATCCTCACTTGATACAAGGTTAGACATATACATATATAAGTGAACGTGTTGCATGAGTTCTCCGGACAGCTGGTCATCTAATATCAACTGCCTCATGGCCAAGTAGCATGAGAATTCAACCCAATGTGAAAAGGAGCACTGCAGCTCACTATGTCCTTCATAGGCATAATTTCTTTTCCCTAGGACAGCATATCGGGCTCTGACTTGCTTCTAAGGGCTTCTCTGGGAGGAGGACACCAAAACCCAGCCACGAGGTGGTTAAATTGTCTTGGTACCCACAGACTGAGCACCCTCGTAATAGTTCTTTAAATATGGTTCCATTCAAGTGATTAAGAAACTAACTATTGGTCTAAACAGAATAGGCAACCCAGTATCAAGCAGATATGAAAAAGGAAGTTCTCATTCTCGTTTCACTTCACTTACAAGGTGTTTCATGTGCTCCCTGATGTGCTGTATTTTTAACAACAGCAGATGTCTGCTAAAAGAAGATGAGATGGTTGTTATAAGAAAGTGCATTAATGACAAGAGAAGAAAGGTGTCAGCAGTGATCTTCTTTACTTTTTACTTAATTTAAGGAAATTATTTCAGCCAAGCAGAGTTTGGAGTGAAGTGAATGAGTATTTTCTACATTTAGTATTCTGCTTCTTTTTCTATCATGTATGATTCCAACATTGTTGGGAGTATTTTCCCAACAAACCTACCATTATAGTGCTCTTTATCTGAATGATTTACTTGCTGCAAGTATACCGCTAGCTAAATGGTTAGCAAAAGTCTTTAATAAGCTAACATACACAAACTTTACATAAATACTTCCTCATTCATACTGCCTCCTATCAGTAGCAAAGGATTAACTCAAAAATGATAAGTTAATGCGAGATGTAAAAAAAGCCAGACATACTAATAAGAAACTCTTCCTTCAGTTTACTGTAGAGATATATTCCACAGAAAAAGAGTAAATTCCACCTATGGCATGAAGTATTTTTGTTAATGTATTTTTTTGGCCTCCTAGATGCAGTGTAGGCACTGAAGTTGTTTTGTTTATATGAATTAGAATAGTTGGTTCTCAGCATGTTTGTTTCTGCAAAAACACAATGTGTGTATCCTAGGATAAGTCAAGCATCATAGGAATGCGTCAAGGGGATAGATACATTTCAATTTGTGGGCAAATTTAAGTCATATTTTTTCAAATAATTATTTAAAACTTGGTAAGACTGATCACTATGGTAAAATACAAAGGCGGGTGGGTGGAAAATAAATAGATATATACACATATATAAATCTTGTATGAATTCACTTTGCTATATCCTAAAACAGAAAACAATAATGAATATGCAATCAAGGGTATGCAGGACTTCTCCAGACACCTGTGCTATAAAAGAGTGGACAGTTATTTACCAGCAGGTTGCTTCAACAAAATTTGTCTTTCCTCAATTTTATGATAGGCCCTATGGAGCCGATATTAATTCTCACTCAGCGATGATGTTATTCTGGAATTAATTTGCATGTCACATTCTTGTAATGCTCATATGAAGTCTTAGCCTACTCACTTCTAATTTTGTGTAAAAGGCCCAGACGTGCCAATTCCAATTAAGGGGGCTGGCACTCCTTGACAACTCTCTTTTTAACATTTTTACTTTCAGAGGGGAAGTGGGATTTAAGCAAGTAGAAACTGAGCTTTATATCCTTTGTGAAGTCCATAAGGTTCCTCAGTTTTGAAAACATATTTTATCTTAACTTCATTATCCATTTCTAGAGATGCAGTAAATTCTATCATCTTAATTCAATCTTCTGCTGTTAGTATGTTCTGTGAAGCTGTAGTACATAACTACCCATTAGGAGTTATTTCTATTTTAGCATGGAAGAATGACAGGAAATCTTAAAGACATACATGTGGTACTTTTTGGCCTCTTCTTTCTCTGAACTCTGCAGAATTTTGCATAGGGGATTCTTTAAGGAAGAAATGGAGAACCTGCTGGCAAGTTAAGAACTCTGCGCATATCCCAGAATGATATTTAGTGTTCAAAGTCATAATATGAAATTAAACCTTTTAATCTTTTTTTTTTTAATTTATTGTTCTATATCCAAAAAACCTACCCGGACTCCCGTGCTTTCTGTCTCCAAACCTGCTTATACTTTCCTAAGTTTCTTGTCCCATCTGTTTTCTTGAACTTACCTGTCACTGTCCTTATTCTTTTCAGAGCAAAAGCAATATGATTAAGGCAGTGGTAGAAGCATCTCCAAGAGAGTCAGAATAAAAGCAGCCTTGTTTACAGAAGGCTGATGTGGATAATTTCTGAGCTACAAAGTGATCTTTGAGCCTCACCTGGATAATTATTTCTATTTCTCCTTAGCAGTGATGCCAGAACAGTTTGAAAAATAACAGC
The DNA here is from genome assembly GCF_000705375.1 of Tinamus guttatus. Next base: position 187,359 of record NW_010584411.1, on the reverse strand, counting down.
TTTTTACATACACACTCATAGAGGATATTTATAATGAGAATAAAAGAGAGTGAAAAAGAAGCTTAGATGAAATTCAGAGGTACACCATTTCTGGTACTTTTCTTCTCCTAAACTACTCTTTCAAAAATAGGCAAAATTCTCAGTTGTTATAGCAATCACTTCAGACAGTAAACAGCGGTTCTCAGTGTATTTAGTTTCAGCTGAACAAGTAGGGCTTTTTCTATGGTTCACTCTGGAAGTGGATCTAGTGGTGTTCCTAGATTACCTCCAGTTCTGCTAAATTTATTAGGCAATTTAGGCTATAGCATCTTTTGCAGTTTATTCAATCTTTACCCTGGTTATAACCTTATCTCAGATCAAGGAGAGCAGCAATTACTCTCAGCTCTAATGTCTATATGGTCTCAAGGATATTTTCTAATATAGTTTTGTGGCCTAAGGGGATTGAGATCATCTTCTGTCTTCTACAGTGAGAATATTTGAGTTTTTCATCATAATTACTTTATTCATCTAGTAGGATTCTTCTTCAAGGTTTCTTTTGTAGAGACATTGATCCCTAATCCCTTCCAGAAAAGGCAAACATGTCCTCTGGTAGTAACGTGAGTTGTTTTACATTTCCAGACCTTTCTTTTCAAATCTTTTGCTAACAATGTTAAGTCTTTAGTTGCCTTTTTTCTAAAAAGAGAAAAGAAAAGAAAAAAGAAAAGAAAAGAAAAGAAAAGAAAAGAAAAGAAAAGAAAAGAAAAGAAAAGAAAAGAAAAGAGAAAAGAAAAGAAAAGAAGAAAAAAAAAGTCTTCCAAATTCTCTAGCATTCTTTCACATTGATACTACGTAGATGTAGAAGACTAACTAGTGACAAAATGAGCACAGGTGACTACTTCCTTTAAAGGATATCTACTTTTTCTCCTAACTATTTGTTAAAAAATCCTGATTTCAGGTAACTATCATAATAAGTGTCATGAACAAAGTAAGAATAATTGTATGGGTGAGTATATTATTAAGTTCTTAAAAAATCTGTTCATATAACAAAAAAAAAGTAGAAAGCTTGGCAAAATCTGTGTTAGGTCCTTCAACTGTTTATATTTAGTTATACAGATTACTGTAAAACTCATTTCAAAATCAAAGTGAGAAATTCGGCTGCTTGGGTATTGACTTGCAGAAAATTCTGTTTTCATACATTGTTAAGTATATATACAGTATATAAAAACACTAATACATTAAGTGCAAAATTATTTTCCACTGGGGAATTTTGTATAATAATTAAAACATTTACTTACAATAAACTAATTCATTTGTAAAAAAAAACGTGTGTAACACTTATTGCCATTGTTCTCCTAAAAGACTACTACTATATTTAATTCCTGGTTCCAGCATTACATAGTCTAATTTGACTTCATTTAAGTCAGGTCAGATTTTTTTTATCCTGAGTTATTCTAGATAAGTACAAAGAAATTATATCCTTTTTTTCACCACTATTTTTTTTCCTTTTAACAGTACCCAACACAATAATCACACTTTGAAGTATGGACCTTCATGCTGATACATTTGATACATCCTGAGGACGCTTGGAGAGCTCACAGGCCATTCTCCCTTTCTTGGAAGATAAAAAGAAATGAAATTATGAAATATAAAGAGATTGAAAATAACTGTTTTAAAGCTCTAGCATTTGAGGCATTTGATCACGCTATAAACTGAACTCTGTTTTAACATTTCTATGCCATCCCTCCTGCTATATACATAACAAGGTGTTTTATTCATTGAATCTTGATATAGATCTTGTATATTTTACTGATTCCTCAAGTACTTCTTCTGAAATGTCTGAGCTAATCATAGATCCTAATTTTGACTTTAAGATATTCAATTTATGCGACTTAGCCATTTAGAAGGAATGTCATTTAATAGAACACTTACTTTCTCATTAGTAGAGATAAATATGCATGATCCTAAGTGTTTTGTATTCCAGTTTTATATTCAAAACTTGCCCCTCAAGGCTGTCCTTAATGGAGGTTTTCTGCGACTCAACAGTGTTACAGATACAAAAAGAAAATAGGCTGACAGATAGTTGTTTGAGTTCTCATTCTAAACTATATCTATGCAAATGACTGCTGGTGTTTGGTTTTTTTCTCAGAAAACAAAAATATTGTGAAAAAAATCCATAAAAATCTGTTAAGCAAAAACTGAATGAGATGTTTATGATATATCTGTTCATCTTAACAGTGTGACTTTCTACAATGTTCACTACCACAGCACAAAGGTATGATTTTTTTTGCAAGAAATTTAAATCCATAATTTAGAAGCTATGGTTTCTGTGTATGATCTGATTCTTCCCTTCTCCTCCCAGTCTGAGTGAAATGTTGGTTATTACCTGTGCTGGCTAACAAGGTAAGCCAGAGAAGATAACCTACCTCAGTCCCACGGAGAGGCCTGGAAAGAGGGACGTTGTCCATCTAGTCCCTGAGCGTCTTTTCCAGCACAGAAATGAACTGACGGGAGCCGGCCAGCTCTGCAGAGCCAGGGCAGCAAAACGGCACGGGTTTTCTGCCTCCTTTTGCACAGAGCAGCCTCTCCTGTGCGTCGCATTATGGGGGTGTCCAGGCAGGAAACTGTAACCCTAACAGCTTGAGGGTATCGGGAACATACTGCTCCAGGCAGCCCAAAGGTGGTGCAGAGTTTTAGTGTATCTATCTTCCCACATCCTCCTTCTCCTTTATTATCAGAGCCATTCGTTTTTTGATATCTATTGTGTCTCCCCTGAATTTGCATTTGTATTTAATGCCAGGCTGTTTTGTACCACTAGTTTAACTGTTAATATTGAATATTGCCAGGAAATATTCTATCGACATGTTCTGTAAGTAAACATTAATAAGATTTAAACAAATAGTGAAAGTTACTAAAAAGTTCTTTTTCATTTTGTAAAAACTTTCAACCTTTATTTTCAAACAACACTCGGGATTTCTACCTATGTTGAAGGAAAAAGGAGTTTTGGTGATTTATTTAATGGCCACTTTTCAGGTTAACATGAAACAATTTTCTTTTTTCATCTTTTCTTAAATAGAGATACAAACAGTTTTCCTAGCAAAACATGCCTGGAATAAGAATAAAGCTAACTTCAGTAGAATTTCTCAGGAACTAGAAACTGCAGAGAGGTGTCTCTCTATGTTAAATATCGAACATCACAGCTGAAAAATATATAGATAACAATCATCTTACAGTAATACTGTATTTAATTTATTGCTCTAAGGAAATAATTTTATGTTTGTTTCTTTAAGCTGATTAAGCAGGTATGCTTGTATACTAAATATCTGAATCTGCATTTCAGGAAGGGAAAAAGAAAGCAACAGAAGTTACCTTTATTAGAAATTCAGAAAATTTAGTCATGCTTTCTCAAGACTGAGATCTATATTTAGCAAACTCTAGAGTATTGAGCTGGTGATCATCACACTATGTTTCTTCTCTCTCTGATAATGTGGGAATATGAAACAAGAAAGGTGATTACCATCAGAATAAGTTACCAAGGGGAAAAGCACAATAATAAAACCTTTTGTCATTGTTTTGGCCATCTGCGATTGGTGAAATCATTTGAACATAAGGTCGCAAATGCTCCACATTTCAGGAATGTTAGCAGTGAGCAAGTCCCACCGATTTCAGTGTAATCCCTCTGGGGAAGTTTGGCCTTGCTTCTCTCTACCTCTCTGCTCTGACAGTTTTACACCCAATGCAGATTCCATTTAATCCATTAACCTTTGTTTGAACTCCATGGCTGTGGTCCCCTGTACTTTAAGAACAGTCAAATAATGTAAAAACAGGTTGGAAAAAAAAGAGCACCCTGCTGAGAACTCTGTTCTGAGAGTCAAACTCAGAGCGTTCATGCAAAAACTTCCATGCACTGCACGCTACTAAGTCATCCTCTTGGGGCACGGACCGCACAGCAGGTACATATACATCTCCTAGTGAAGTCAGCAGAAGACGTGCACGAATAGCAGGCAAGAATAATAGGTCCTTTAATTTTTTCTCTGTGTGATAAAGAATTTCATCATCTTCATTTGAGATCTCATTTGCGAATGCTTAAAGAGCTAAAAATTGTATGTACTATTTAGTGATAGCTGGAATTCTACACATAAACATGTATATATTATACGAATATATATATATTTTTATATAGCATATATACATATTCTGGCACATTGTTTTAGTTAGTTATAGGTTCTTGATGTATAACTGAACGTTGCTATTATTCTGTGAACAAAAGTCCAAAATAGAATCAGGTAAACCTGACTCTATCTTTAGTTCTCAATTACTGTTTACATAAGAAATAATTTTGACTTGGGAAAATTTACAGTCAGTGTTGTTTTATTTATATTTCTTCTATGTGCTTTGTTGCTTTGACTTATTTGTTTTTTTTTCTGCATTGTTACTGTGGTACCTGGAAAAAAAGTTCAGTGGAATTAATGTCTGATTCAAGAATTCCAACAATTATTGGTTCTTAAATTCAAGATCACTAGAATGGGAGAGAGGGTGTAGAAAATAAAATAGAAATATCCTTTGAATTATTATATTATGAAATTTCAGATTATTTTCACCTCTTGCACTATGAAGAATTTTGACAAATTTAAAACCTCCATGAAATAGGAATTTAGATAAAGATTACTTTATTTTTCCTTGGCAGGCAGTCAAGATTTGCTTCTATCTTTGCATTTCTCTTTTGCTAAAGATAGATTTTATGCTAAAATTCATTTTTCTTTTGAAACAGAAATTTTCTTTTGAAACAGAAGTTTCATTGAATATAATTTTAGAATGTTCCATTCAAAATTAAATGTCCTTTCTTTAAATATTACTCTCCTTTTTATTTCTTTTTTTGTTTTTGCTTCTTTATATATGGATGTGTATGTATATAGGCAGATGCTGTAAGTGGGATAGTTCTTGTAACAGTGTGGAAACTAATCTTTTTCATCAAAGCTCTTATTCGTTTTGCAAAGTGACATTGTTCACTGTTCAAATATATATGCAAGACTGATGCTTTCATCTATGAAGCTGTTGTTACCAATGAAAGTCTGGGATCTACTGATTTACTACAGCTGGCCTTGTCAAGAGATTTGTAATGAATCAGAGCTGGTGGGATTAGGTGTTTTTACAATGTGATGTATAGAAATGCCAAGGTCTAAAAAATATGCACTAAGATCATTTTATGCAATATTTTCAGAGATTGCGGGACTTGAATCTTAAGGTCCTGCCTTATGAATTAGGTAGTATTTTAATATAAGACTATGGGATAATATTAATGGTTTTCATAATTATATTTATGTACATGTCTGTCAAAAAAGGGAGGAGAAGGAGAGGAGGAGCAGCAGAAATAATTTCAGCCTTCGTGTTAGCGTCATCTGAAGCAGGACCTGCTCACGAATGTGCCCCTCCATTTTGGCCAGTCTTTGTACTTATGAGTCAACCAACTGCAAAATTCCACAGCAGCTTGATGCCTGGTGGCCTTCTGGGACCTAAGCTAGATTCTCTAAACTTTTGGAATAATAAAGATACTACCAGATATTTTTACAAAAGCAGGCACAGGGGAAAAGGGGAAGCACTATTGCATATTGCCTTAAAGCTGTATTTATTGAGTCCAATCTTCAATTGTGTGACAGCCCTGAACAAAATAAGACAAGAAGAAGTGATTTTAGATAAAGATCCCCGTGGCTAGCTTGTTTTAATTAAAGATGTTTCAGACGATATAGGAATCAAGGATAAAGGAATTGTGCTATGTGAATTGTCAGGTAATTGTTTCTAAGGTAAACTGACATATTTTTTCAAGGTAGACTGATTGAAGATGAACAAAAAATATTCACTGGATCTTACTTCATTTCAGTTTTCATTATTTTTGCAAATTCTGTGTTTGGCAATGACTAAAGGGTGTTCTAGATTGCTACTTTCTTTTTTTTTTTCAGTCTGAAATAAAATATATACAAAATATTCATTCCACAAAAATTTCAAGCAACAAAACATATTTTGAAATTAGTTTGCTCATGCACATTTTCTCTGGTTGTGAAATGTTTTAGAAAGATAAGCAAAGTTAACAAAAGCAAACAGAATTATGAAATATTTTGAAGGTTGGGATATTGTTCTGGAACGTGTGGCAGAGCTGTATTGAAAAGGCTGTACTGAAATGCTGGATAGTTTCACATTTACAGCAGCGCCCTTGCTGCTCCAGCTGCAGCGATTTACGACCCTGCTGCTGTGAGCTGGGCTGCCCATGCCCCTGCTGGAGGTTGTTGTCTGCTGGGGGTTGCTGCCTGTTGCCTGCTGGAGGTTGTTGCCTGCTGAAGGGTGCTGCCTGCTGGATGGTGTTCCCTGCTGGAGGTTGTTCCCTGCTGGAGGTTGTTGCCTGCTGGATGTTGCTGCCTGTTGCCTGTGGCAGCGCTATCAGAAAGGCCCTTGTGCTCTTGCCCGTTTCGCTCGTGGGAAAGCAGCCGGAGGTTTTGCATCCTTGTGGAAAGGATGTTCCTACAGCAGTACACGTCAGGAGAGCAGATGCACTAAGTGGCCTCAGAGTTCTTAAAGGCAAGGAGCGGAGGAACTGGGGTGGAGGAAGAGAAGGAAAGAGTTAAATGAACTGCTCTTTTCTTTAAAAACTGTGCAATAGGGGCAGACTAATGGCATAGTAATAAAAAGTGCAGCAGACACCCAGCTCTATAAACCACAATCTCTTCCACAGGAATTGTACAGAAAAAGAAGGAAGGTCAAGCCAATCAGAACAGTATACAATCCAAGGCTCGATATGAAATACAACAGGGAAAAGATTGAAAATATAGTGAAAATATTTTGTAAAGAGCTTAAAAGAAAGGCCAGGCAAAAGGAAAATCCCTTGACTTCCCAGCAGGGACAGAAATCTGATAGTAAAAAGGCCTTTGTGTTTAAAATCTTTTCTTCAGTTCGTTAATGTACGTACACCTGTCATATGACAGAAAGTAACTCCATCAATAAGGAAATGTGAATTGAAGGCTAGATTAAAAGTTTTCAAAGCAGCTCAATCTAATAAAACTTAGCCCAGGGACTATGAGAGGTGGCTTACCCATTAGCAGTTTCCTAAAAGCTCCAGAAGAGTTCCAGAAGGCTAAAACAACCAAGCAAACATAGCACCTTTTATTAGGAGTCCATAGATCATAGGCCAGTAAGTGTAGAACTATTTGTAAAGTATGTACTGTGAAAGAACACACAGCAAATATTCGAGTTCCATGAAATGAGAAAAGAAAGATATCTTTGACATTGCACACTTTTTGACTTTCCATCATGAGCATCTTACCCTTAGGAATATGCAACTTTGCTATAAGGTAATAGGAAGTGCTATTTGGGGAGTAATTATCAATTGTTAATTTTAATTGTTTGGGGAGTAATTATCAATTGTTAATTTTTGAAGTGGAAAAGTGTATCAGATCCATCATGGACTTCTGCAGAGAAGAAGAAAGACAAAGCCTGCCTTTCCTATAGGCTTCAGAAAAGAGTCCAGATTAAGCAGCTGTTCTTCACTGACTTTCACAGTTTGTCTGCGTCTGGTACTACTCGATGTTTTAATTATCGTTAATGTTCAGGATGACACTAGGAAATGAGAAGTTGTTAGTATGCTGAAGAACAGAATGGAAGCAAAAAAAGCTGCTTATCAGGATGCTACCAAAGGGAGAAAATAGCTAGCACATATCTATTTTAAGCACATTTGTATTTGTGCATAATACTCTATTAGACATTAATGTATCTTACTGCTCATGGTTCACTTAGAAAGATTCTTTAATGTTTTGAGCTGAAAAATATAATCCACAGTTGCAGAACTGTGTCCCAGGAAACATTTTCTTTGGCTGTGTTTTTTAACTTAATATAAAATACCTCACAGAAGTCAGGCAAACGCTTGCAATTTCTTATCTAGAAAATTTGCTATAAGTTATACTTACATAGGCCCATTTAAGAGCATCACAGAATATAGCTATTCATTTGAAGTTTTCTGAAACATTGCTATATATTCTCATTAAATATTTACAAAATGCTTCAAAAAGAGCATTTCTTGACGAAAAAAAAAAAAAAAAAGTTGCCATACATTGCAAATTAGGACCAAATACCAGAGTGGCATTTACCAACATTTTTCAAACTACGCAAGGATTGCTAGTATAAATCACTAAGTTTTACTTCTGACGCTTAAATAAATGATTTAAACACCTAAGCATGCTAACACAATATTTAAGGACAGTAGCCATCACTATGTATAATCACTTTTTTAATGATAGCAAATAAAGGGATATCACATCAACATATTCTTTTTCAGTTGAAGAGCATTTTCAAACCACATATCTATCTAAGGAATCTAGCTAGAAAGTTTGTGGAAGCGTTGTTTGAAAGCAGGAGCTGAGAGGAGAACCAGGGCCTAGCAGCAGTTCCGTCCTTGCAGACGCTCGCTGGGTCGATCCGCAGCTGCCGCTTCCAGGCTGGTCGCGGTTTTTTTTTGCCCACGCCCCCCCCGGCCCCCGGGGCAGCACAACCGGCCTCCTGGCAGCTGCCGAGGGCAGGAACGGAGGCTGCAGCGGAGCCAAGACCCCGCGGCCCAGCTCTGCTGCGCTCCCTGCGCTGGGCCCTGAGGAGCCGCACAGCAGCTGCCCACGGGGAGAGACACGGGAACGTGGCCGGGGCTGAGCCGGCACGGGGGGCAGAGCACGCCTGCTTGTTTGTGGGGAGACGATCAGGCCTGTGATCCACGGACTGTTCATGAATCCGATACTGCCAGGGTCGACCTTACAGTTGATGACACTATTTGGGAACTCCTAGGAAGGCGATCGAACCTACGGTCCACAGACTGTTTGTGACTCCGATACTGATTTGATATCTCCTTCCCCCCACCACCAGCACTACGGCTTTCAAACTGCAACATTTCACAAGGTTGTATACAGTTGTCAGACCATAGTCTTTTTGAATTTACATGCACTTTTGCCAGTATTTTAATGTTTGAATTGCCCGCATCTTTTATGTGGTAGTTAACTGTAACCACTTCCTGTGTCCAGTTTTCCCAACCATGTAAGAAAGAACAATTTCCTGAGATAATATAATTAGGAAGGATTTTAGAAATGCAAGATGGGTACCCAGTGGTTTAAGGGTTCCGCCCTTTATCCTCAGATCTATCGCATCCTTTTTCACATCCCTTGGAAGAAAAAAAAAAAGGATCCAAAGTATTTTTTATGTCTCTCATTGCAGAGGTCAAAAAAGTGGAAAAAGAGGGTCTGCTATCTATCATCTTTTATGGATTCTCTGGGACTTTCTTCCTACCTTTACTGTTTAGCAAACTATTTGCATATTTTGCATCCCAATGCATCTTTTTGCCATAGCTCTGAAGTCTCAGCAACTTATTTGGAGATTACTCCTTATGAACTTTGTTATAACGGTTGTTTCTAATAGTCTTGGCCATGCCTAGGACAAATGATAAGATTTTTCCTTAATCTGTTCTAGGCTGCTGCCAGGTGAGTCACATATATCACTGTGCTCTCGAGACTTCATGTTCTCTTCTCTGGTAACTGCTGTGAAAAATGACAACTAGAATCATTTCTACTATAAATAGTGTGAAATCAAAAGGGATTCTAAAATAAAATCTAAAAGATGGAGAAGAAAGCTTTAAAATGAAAACGGATAGGAAGCACTAAGCCTCAGTGAGAAGTGAACTCTGAAGTATAACTCCTTCCTTGTCTCCCCTTTGCTTAGAAAAAGAAGAGGCTCGCTCCTTGCTTATATGGACAAGTCATTACAGACTTTTTGCTGAAACAGGACACTTTGTTGACTGCAGTATTAGGCATATTGAAGAAGAGAAATATTATGTTTCATTCCTATCATCGTTTACTTGCTCTAAGAGCAGTAGTAACCATGCTGCACCTATATATATATTTTTTTTTTCATGCCAGATCCTGAAATCTGAATGGATTGAATAATTTCATAAAGAGTATAAGGTGTGAATAACAGTGATATCAATCTAGGTCTAAACGTATATCTCTAAGTCCTGTTGTCATAACTAAAGAATATAGAAGTTCTAGCCGTAATTGGAAGGGCAACTTGAAAATGGAGTGTGCATAACTGAATTTCTTCTCCCTAAATATCACAGAAGCATCCAAATGCAGCTGAATTCCAGGATGTATTGAAAAACTGAAACAATATGCTCCTGGTTGTTCAGCTCAGATACTGACTGGTCCATAAAAGTCCAAAAGTCCAAAGAAGGAATCAGTGAACGGTGGAAGATCAGTGTAAAGGATTACAGAGTGTGACAGTGAAAGCTATACCTTAGCCTCAAATTTTCAGAACGGTTCTGAAACACCTACTGTATGCAACAAAGACAAGTTTTTTTTTTTTTTTCAGAAATACTGAGCACTAAAACTCATTGGGAGAGCTATGCAGCTAGTTCTAAAGAAATTGTCATTGATGCATTGATTATGGGACGTTACTAGAGTTTCCATGCCTAGAATGAAAAAGACAGGCCTTAGTAACTAGAATCATATGTCAGAAAAACTTCATCTTAGATTAATCAGTATATTATTCTTCAAAATTCTTCAGAATACTCTCCAGACACACACAATATCTTTATTAGCTGAATAATATTCTCTAACAATTATTTTACTATCTTCTTATCATTTTAGCACATCTTTCTTTTATAGCCTGAAAGTCATCCTAATTTTCACAGAATCACAGAATGCTGAAGGTTGGAAGGGACCTCTTGAGGTCATCTAGTCCAGCCCCCTGCACATGCAGGGTCACCTAGAGCACGTGGCACAGGACTGCGTCCAAGCGGGTTTGAAGATCTCCAGAGAAGGAGACTCCACAACCTCTCTGGGCAGCCTGTTCCAGGGCTCTGGCACCCTCACTGGGAAGAAATTTTTCCTTAAGTTCCTGTGGAACTTTTGGTGCTTCAGTTTGTGGCCATT
>NW_010584411.1:154713-176009 GCF_000705375.1 Tinamus guttatus | reverse complement strand
CCCTCTGGGGTATCGGCTACTCCTCCCAGTTTGGTATCATCAGCAAACTTGCTGAGAGAGCACTCTGTGCCTTCATCCAGGTCATTGATGAATAAATTGAACAGGACTGGACCAAGGACTGACCCCTGGGGGACCCCGCTAGCTACAGGCCTCCAACTAGACTCGGCACCGCTGATCACCACTCTCTGGGCCCTGCCATCCAGCCAGTTCCTAATCCATCTCACTGTCCACTCATCTATCCCACACTTCCGGAGCTTGCCCAGGAGGATGTTGTGAGGGACGGTGTCAAAAGCCTTGGTGAAGTCGAGATGGACGACATCCACCGCTCTCCCCTCACAATCACCTATAGCACAAGCACCTATAGATTTCCTATAGATTTTGCACAATCACCTATAGATTTCCTCAATCTTTTCTTTCTGGAAATGTGTGCAAATAGAACTATGTTGTACATATTTATGAATATAATTTATAACCTGACTTTGTAACATTCAGCAAATTATGTTTGTCAATAGCTCAATATTTTAAAAAAGCTGAATGAAAACATTACACCTGTTTATACTAGCTTATGCTGTGAGTTTCTGGGATCATAAAATTGTTACATGATTTTTATAAGTCTCTATGGCTTGCTTTATTAGTACTGACAGAAACATTTGGAATAATGTTGATCAAGTTGTATAGCTTTGCCTTTGCTGAGTTCAGCACTATTCAGTACCATATCATAAAATAGACTATGACTCATGTGTGCTGCTCTGAGAAATGATTTTTTCTATTTTAAGCTTGACGTCTCCATGCAATCCATTCTAAGACCTACCCTGTCATAACAACATACTAGGATGGCAAAATGACTGAAAACTAAGTGCATAAAGCTGGTAGCTTCTTGGAATAAGATACGTTACATCCAGCTTTAAGAAAATGAAACATATGATCATTGCTGTCATTTGAAATATATATACTCTATGAATGTCAGATATACACACCACAGAAACCGAGTGGATTGCATTATTCAACGCACGGGGCTCATGGACGCTGTCTTGATGCCAACTCTGTGCCATACCCTGCAATACGTCTCACATACCAGATTCCAAATTATCCAGTTAACTGTGTAGAAAGTAACTTTCTGTGTTCTCAAATTTTACTTGTTAGTACCTGTGTATCATTTTATCATTTTATCTGCTGGCCTTTTCTATCATCTGCTTCATTATGTTGACCCAGCAGTGTCATACAGCTACAGTTTTCATTTTATCCAGAGCAAATGCCTTATTGTGTATTTACTTATCATCTGTAACACATTTTTTTCATGTATACACATAAGAACAACTTTGTGATGTAAAATAGAAAACTGTTTTTAGGTAAAGAAGGGTAATATGAGATGTGGAGTTTGACCAGAAAATCTCTACTACTTCTTAGGAATCTCTCAGTCTTTAAAAAACTCTTCGGTTGAGTTTTTTTTTTTTTTTTTTTTTTTAAATCAACATCTTGTCTGAATAAAAGTTTGTGTTTTACATCCTACAAGAAAATAAACTTGAGGTAGAAATAACATAGAAATAACAATCAGTAAGACACCAACACCTTGAAATTAATCTTTTGAAATAAACATGTATAATTTAAACATCTTTCCTATCTACAACACAACTCTAATTATTTTTTATTTCACAGTAAGGTCTTTCCATGAAGAATAGTAGCTGTTTGGCCCAGTAATACTCTTACTCTCCATTTTTCATAATAGTAAATGTTCAGAATCTTCTGACAAGTAGATGATGCAATTAAGGCCACATTTCTGTACTACAGTCTGTGGTTTTTTTCAGTTGACTTTCACATTTTATGTCACTGAAGATTAAGTATTATAGTCTTTTGCAATGACATTTGTAGCTAAGCACATTCATATTAAAGGTCAATGTCCCTTTAAGTGGATCGATAAGAAACTTGACAGTGTAATGCATTATCATAGTTTCTTAGCATACCTGGTATAAGATTTGATTATGTATTGTATTCTTGCTTCTCCTTCTTCTGCTATAGAGTAGAGAGAGCAGAAAAAAAAAAGAACTATTGCCTGAAAAATGACACAGATTTGCAGTCCTTGTGGTGCATGGAGAGTATTATCTGGACTTTACCACGTTCCAGAGATAACTGTAGGTATATGAAAGCACAGAGACAAAACAAATGCAATTATTTGACAAATGCAAGAGTTAACCTGGTCTATCAGTAATAACAGAGGAGCAAGCAAGGAAATTTTTTCATTTTATATATATTTTCTTAACTATGAGAGTATCCAAAGAAACTGTGAAACAGATCTCCATCCTTGGTATGATACTTTAAATATGTCCACAAAAGACCCATAGAAACCTGATTTAACTTTAAAGTTAGATCTAATTTTAAAGCTGGATATGATCTGAGGAGTGTTTTGCATTAGGTGCCTTCCAGAGGTCCCTGACAGTCTAAATGACTTTATGATCTATCTATAATTTTAACAAATTGTATCTTACAGATGGTTATGTTGTCTCCATATATGTTACCTATCCCAAAAATGGAAAGAATCACATTCTGCCAAAAACATTTGGGTAGTTGAAAGTGATGTCTTAAACATCATCACAGAAAGAAAGCCTGTTGTTCTCTCAACCTGAAGATCTGAACCAATTAGTAAGAACATTTCCTCAGATTAACAAATCCATCTTCAAACACATCAAATTACTCTGTGAAGGGGTTGCAAAGCCCAACACTTGTCCTGTGTAGCACCGGCCAGATCCAATCACTCAAAATGCAAGGTCTGTGATCCACAACCTTGCAGGGTAAGGGCTGCAGCCCTGTGCTGCCCCGTTCTGCCCAAGCAGGAGGTGATCTATGGCAATGATCCGTGTCTTGCTTGGAGGGATATTGCCCTCTGAAAAGGCTCTCTGGACAGCTCAAGAGCAGAGAAGCCCATGTATTGCATTCATGGCATGACCACACTTCAACAGCAAACGTCTAAGGGAGCAAATTCAAGCCAGACCCTCTTTTCCTGAGAAACACATAAGAAGGTGGCTGAACTACACTAGCAAGACTCAAGTAAGAAGGGATTTACCACTGACAGAGTGATAATGGTGAGAAATAGAGTTAATTGACTATCGTGTGCCACTAAACTGACACATACGGTGCATATGAGTGATAACTCAGGGTGATAATTCTTTAATTGAACATCTTCATTGGCTCTTAGGAAGTGCACCAAAGCAAGGAGAAAAAGAAATAAATATAGATTTTTTAAAAGCCTGTAATAGCAGGGGATCAAAGCATAACAAACCAAACATTACAGGAGACTCTGAAATCAGAAATGATGGTATGAAAGGGTTGGTGTGGATAGTGGTATTTGGTACACAATAGTCCATCTAGTTTCATTACTATAATTTTTTATTTCAGGGATAAAACTAAATCCTGTGAACAGGGGTTAGCCTCCTTTAGGCAAGTCTCTTTTCTCCTCCTCTTCAACATCTACAGCAATATTTCCACCGCTTATCCTCACTGTTTTACAAGTAAGATTTTCCATTTATGTGAATAGAAAATAAGACAAATATCCTACTGCTTCTTTCCTTTCAAGCATATGTTTAAAATCTCTAGAAGTATTAAATCTTTTTTTTTTCCAAACAACCCACAAAGAACTAGGATCTACAGAACATGTTAATCAAAATGATTTTTTTTTTCCAGGGGAAAACTTTTCTAAACCATCATCTCACTCAAACAAACCATGAGAATCGCTGCTGAACAATGTGTTGTTTCTGAGTTGATGATTATTTCTAGTAGGGGCATTTTAAGGGGAATTTTCAGTTCATTATAGGTGCTGCTTTGCACCATAGGTACCCATGAGAGCCCCATGAGGAGCTGTGGAAGCTTGTCCCGAACACTTACCTATATCAGAAAAACAGATTAGGTCCTGAAAGAGGTATACCCTTATACTAATAATTAAGGCCTTTTTCAAACAGCTTGTACTGCTAAGCAGTCCTTGATGTGCATGTATAATTGACAATTGCCAGCAGCTATTGCAATCACTTTATCACAACTCTTAGCTGGTTCTCAGAAAGTGCTGAAATAAGAATAATGCCTTGCACTAATGCTTGGCTTAAGAAAATATGGAATGATACCCTCCAGTGTTATGTACAGCTCGTAGGATGTTGGCAATATATGCTATCGACCTTTCAATTAGAGATATAATATAGCACCAAGACACCACAAAGATGACTGATTGTGTGCCATTTATTACCCGGTCTTCATTTAACGGAGCAGATTTTTTTTCAGAAGTTGCTTTCATGTTTGCATCCAGGTACAATCCATAATTCAGTAGTCACAAAGCTTTTATTTAGTCCTTCAAGAATCACAGTGCTTGGTTTTACCAGTTTTGAGAAGTTTCGTTTTGTAATTCCTATGTAAGGTTGTCACATTTGAGAACCTGGACTTCTTTCTTATTAGTCCTCAGTACTAATGGGCGCATTTGTGAACATTAACCACAAATAATTTTATTGTTGTTAACAGCATATATGTCATCCTATCTGTCCGTCACATATGTCATCCTATGATCCATCTGTCACTGCCACAGTCCACTAGAAATCATAGAATGAAGATGATCGTGCTGGTATGCCTTTGATTTAAGGCAGTTTGTTAAAGAATTGGGCACTGAACATTGCACCAGAGGCTGCAGATGAAGATGCAGAATCAGCTGAATCCGATGGCAAAAACATTCCAGTTAGATCATAATGTTATTTTAGAGGCACTGAGCCAGTAGCACTTTTGTACCAGCAACGTGAATAAACTTGAATTTCAGCTTTTAGTATTTATTTTTCTTGCACTTTTTTTCTCTTCAGTTTTGAATTTCAATCCTATTACATGATACTTTTACTTTTAAATAAAGTTGGAAGATTAAAGGCACTAACAACTACTTTAACAGATGCATCCTCTTTTATGAAAGACTGAACAATCTCAATATTAATTCTTTGAGCAAGAGATGCTTCTTTTCTAGATTGATCTTTTTCATCTTTTGTCTTTTTTAATTTTTTTCCACTTCTGGAAGAAATGTGTCTTCCCAGCAGAAACTGGGAAACTTTGGCTTAAAAAAATGGCAGAACCACATTACTGACTGTCAGGGATTTCAAATGCTCACACACTGGTAAGCTCTCAGCCAGAGACAGCGATCTCCAAAATTTAGCCAGAGATAAACAGAATGTGAATTATCCATCCTTCTGAAGGAGGAAGAGGGGAGCTGCAAAAGTTGCAAAGCTGGGCTTTTAAGGAATGTGGGATTTCAATGCTGATACTTAGCCCAGTAAGCTCTGCTGCTGGCATTAAGTATTTAATCCATTTACAAAATTTGTTTCTGGATCCAAATTTATCTAATGCATTAAACAGATAATCCTACCTTAGTTTGTCAAAATCCTTTTTGGCGCTAAGTGAAATAGCAAGTGCTGGTATTTTTTTGCAAGTTAATATTATCAATATTACAAATTTGAGTGCTATTTTTTAGTATCTTCTTTCATAAAATTGTCCTTTATTTGCATGTATAAGACTAGCAATATTGTCTATAATTCTTACAGTTATTTTTAAATTAGTTATTTAGAGCTCATTCTATCCTTCTATTAGTTTGTTAATAATATGTTTTGCCTAACTAAGGACTGTTGAAGGAATGGGTAATGTTAGTTACATGTTTTCCATATTAAACATTGATATGAACACAGCAATCATTTCTGTTTTACTGAAAAGGGGTGCGGGGAAGGGGGATATCAGGCTTATTTTGGCATACTATTTGTTTATTTAAAGTGGTTATTTGTTACTTATATCTATCATATAAGATGCAGAATGCAACAGTGAAGAGTAAGGGCATCCAGAACTATTTTAGCCATGACAGTAAAAAGGAGTCCTATATATTAGGAAAGAGAAAAGGAAAATAAAGGGAAAAGGAGTTAAAATGAGTAAATAAAAACTTTTGGATACAAGCAAGACTTTCCTCATCCTTGACAAAAGCCATTCTCCAGTATCAACTGCACCCTGAATTTGAAACTAAGTTTATAAAATTTGAAAATACACCTGTAAAATATGCGCACACGTAAATATTTATTTGCTTGTAACTTAAACATTTGACAGAGGTTACTTCAAGCCTTCTAGATGCAGCCACTCCAAATGGAAAATGTGGTACCCAAGCTAATATGGTAAATTCTGTGACATTGTATCTGAAAAGACTTCCCGAAAATTCATCAGTGTGTGCTCAGAGCGAGCACGGCTATACTGTATCTTTTTTCCAAGTTTTATTGTCTGTTGTGGAACATTTGGTGTTTTTATGTAGCTCCCAGTTAGTGAATATTATGAGTTTAATGAGGTGATTATAAAATGAGTGTTTCTTAAAATACATAATTTATGAAGTTTTAACATTTTCTCTTTAGAAAACTTCTGCAGGAGACATCAGGCAGGCAAGAAAAGGAAAGAAATGTTAATTAAAGTCTTGGGAGGTGAGGAAAGAAGAAATGACGTATCATTCCTATTACCATGTTTTGTCCTCATCACATAGAACATGTGAAGTAGTTAAGCACATAATTAGTCATTTCACCTTGGTTGAGGACAGTTAAGATATGCAGATATTTATTCAATACCTACCTACCATCTACTTCAGATAAGACTGCTTTAAGAAAGCTGTTTTAAGCTGTTTTAAGAAAGAGCAGGAGAAATAGAATTAAAGAATTTTCCGGAGCAAACTGAGGTAGAAAAAAATAAATAGCCATATTCCTGAGCTGGTTGCTGTCATTTCCTTGCAGGCTAAAGAAGGTTTTATTTAAGAAAGTAGATTCTACAACTAGTTCCACTATAGGTATTATTTTTAATCCAACCCTCACAGAATGCACTATCTTTAATCTTTCTATCTCATAGTGATAAGTCTGAAAGGTCTGACTTGCTTCCCATTAGAGGTGGAAGTTCTCCAGAAGAAACAAGGAAATAATTCCCTGAGTTAGAATAACCTGCCTGTAGAGGACATACCATAAGTGCCAAATGATGGAGAAGAATTTGACCGAACAGGATCAGAAAAGTGAGATTTAGGAATCACCAAGCAGCAAGAATACAGCACCATGCAAAAGGCATGGCACAGCCAGAGCAGTCAGAAATATGTTTATCTCATCTGTAAATGTTTCCCTCCACATTGTCCATTTTTATATCACTAAAGCAGAATTCCATTTGTGCATTAGTCTTCTTTTTTGTTTGTGTGTGTTTGTGCTTTAAAAAAATCTGTATTTATTTTACTATGCAATTGTTTCTTTGTGAGCAAAAAGTATCAACAATTTCAAGAGAGTCTGAAAAACTAAGAGGAAGAGTAACACTCTAACAAAAACTATGGATTATCTAACCCAGTACAAGAAAAAAATGTCCTATTCTAAAACAAGACTTTGACTAGAGATCAATATACCAGGCACAAGGACACAAGAAAGTGACCAGAGAGTAAGGGGAAAACAAGAGAAAAGTGAAATAAGAAATAATTCTAAAAGAGAAGATGTAGGTACAAGGCACGATCGACACTGGGACTGTTAAAATGGCATGTTTTATACTCAGATGTGCTGGGGTTGGTCAATGTGTAAGAAAGGAGGAAAGACAACACAGCTGTCCAAACAGGGGATTGCACAGACAGTTATTCATATAGAATTTCAGGTACCAGTACCACTCGCAAAAGTCTATAGTACTGGGAAAAATTCTATTTTCTCTAGTAAGGTAGATGGAATTTGTGAAATTCAGTGATCTTATTTATGCTGCTTTAATAAAAGTCCTAACCAAAGAATTTGATGCCAGCAATTATAACTATTCTGAGGGATCTAGGGGATGAACGTGCATCAAATTGCTGAAACCTGATGCAGTCCCTAAATAAAAGGATAAATGCATTATATAAGCTTAAACACATGAAGGAAAGCAAAGTGTGATAGGTTTTCTTATTCCTCCAAATGAAATCTGATGGTTTTATTTTAGTGTTTTTGGCCATTTAAAATGAATTTTACAAAATCCAGACGAGAAGGAAAAAATAGATTTCTCTATGCTTATGAGTACTTTGCAAAGAAAATTTCTAGTCCTAGGAAGAATTCTTTCAATTATTGCAGTCTAAGTCAATGAGCCTTTTTTTTTTTTTTTTTCCCTACTCTTAGGCACCTTAGGAAATGAATTACTGGTCTCATTACCATTGTAAAAGACCTTGAGGTCAGATCAGAGTATTATTACCTTTTATTGAAGCAGCATTTCTTTCCAGAAGAATCTGCATTCACCGGTGTTTGGTTTGTGAACCAAAGCTGAAGGCTGCTTATCTCCTCAAGCAGTTCTGAATGATGAGATGTTGTACACAGAGCCCAGAGTCTTACAGCTCATTCTGAAGCTGGAGGCTTTTGCTTGGTTCAGGTACAATGGAGGCTGGCAGCCAATATTAAAAGTGTTTTTCCCATTATTATCCTATTCCTCCTGCCTAGGCAAGATTAGGCTGAGATTTATGCACTTTGGCAACTGACCATTAAATCTTGCACAAGGTATCTGTCCTTGTACTGACTCTGCCAATAGGGTTAACACTGACAAATTGGGTAGGTGAAAGGACTCTGCCACAGCATTAGGCTATAGGCAACTGTTTTTAACACGCTTTTGTTCCTTTTCAAACAGCTTAACTTCTCTAAGAAAGTGAGATATCTGTTTTCCCTAGCAGAGTGAGCCTCTATATGTCTTAACTTGCTTAGTTCTCCACAGGAGATCATTTCCTCTTGTAACAGAAATTGAGTATCTCCTATGCTCTTTGTGTATTAAAGGAGAATGGATTAGGAGACTCCAAACTTCCTCCACACCTAAATGACATTTGCGATGGTCACAGGATGCGACAGACAATTTTTGACAACCACAGAAAAAGTTCCCAAGGGAGCATGAGAGCTAATATTTTTAGAAGGAAAAGATGACAGCTGCCATAAATTGACTGTCTTTGAAGATCAATATGCTATTGAGGGGGGAAAAAATCAATTTTCACATAGTGCCACCTCTGTGTAGTTGGTAGAAATCTACTGCTCGCACTCAAGTGGCGGATCACACGGAAGGAGCTGTCGTCTTTCCAGCATCGGAAAAGGACCAAGACGTCCTAGAAACAAGAGCACCACCACCAAAAGAGACTGGAGGAATCCCGTGCCTTTTCACAGAGATGATGTGAGGAAGAGACGGTGAGAGACAGAGAACACCATCACAGAATAATTTGTATTGGAATGTGACCCACCATATGCAGGAACCACAGCAGTGTTCTTTCTTCTATCAGTTTTGAGACACATTACAAAGATTTGGCTTGTTAACGGTGATAATTCAATTTCTGATACTGGCTTCCATGCAAAGTCATGCATTTTAAAAATTATTTTGAACTGCATAGCAAAGTATAAGAATTTCAATTGCTTCTCTTCAACTTCTCTTCAAGCAGATAGGGAAGAAATCAGTAGTGATTTCATGTAAGATATACTTTCATCATCCTGACACTTCTGTTTCTGTGGGAATACCTAACTACAAGTCAGAATTGTTAAACAAATGTAAAGTTTTTTCCTCTAATTTTTGAAGAAATTTGATAAATTAGAACATTAATTTTTGCTCTTTTAGGTCACATAGGACAGTAAATATGGATAGTGCTGTATGAAATTTTAAAACATAAAGTATTCAATCTCATATTTCTATGCATGCCATTTGTTTTAGAGAGCAAAAATATTCTGTAAATTAAATCATGTTCTCCTCCCTCGAAGAGATAGCCCTTAAGTCAGTCTTGCTAATATGTATAGGTAAAAGAATAAGTGATTTCAAGAATAAGTCATTTCACAACATTTTCTGTTTACTGTGAGCTGCTTTAGCTGTCCTGGGAGTTGGAAGATAAAAATCTACGGAAAGTTTATTCATGCCTATTAACTTTATATTTTTATAAATATTTTTATATTTTGTATTTTTAATTTGAATTTCCAATATGCCACTTTATGAAGATATGTTATTCTGGTATGATGGCACTCCTGTTAAATTCCTTCCCTCCATATGCATAAGTCAGGAGATCTAGCCAACCATCAATACTAATGAAAGATGGCAATAAGAGCATAAAACGGAAAAGTTCATTCTATTTATGGAAAATATTGCAATCTTTTTCTAGTTGTTTAAGTCTCTTACAGTGTAGTCAGGGGGATTTACTTTTTACTCCAAAGGCTGCAATCACAGTTCAGTTCATAATTATAAGTACTGAAAAAGAGACCCACAGAAAATCTGTAAGAGAAACTGGAAAATTAATCCAAAGGAATAGTAGTGGAGAAGGAGAAAAGATGAGAGAGGCTCAGAGCCATAAGCAGTGCATTTAGAAATAACACTTAGAAGGGGAAGGAAAGTATATGTTTCAAATTGGAAGATGCATATTAAGGCCAGACCATGATAATTAACTTCTACCTACTTCAGGCCAAGCTGCACAGGAGGCTCTGAGGAAATGTCTCTAGTCTTGCCATTCTGCTGTCTTTTTGAAGGCTGCAGTGTGTAATTCCCTCAGAAAAATGGAAGTTTAAGAAGGGCATATCACTAAGATGTTGAGCTATGCAGATACCATATAAAACATTGCTAGGTAGAAGGACATAACACATGCAGGTCATTTTGGGGCAAGATTATCCATCCTGCACACACTGAAGTAAAAAATTCCGATTGATACTTCATGAGACCATGAGGGCAATGAATCAGCTTTTCAACGAAACAAAACAAAACAGAACAAAAAGCAAAAGCTAAACAACCATTTAGGATTGAGTGTGTTTTATGTTTTTTGGTTTGGTTTTCTGTTTTTGTTTTTCATCCCATGTCATGACATTCAGGTATGAGTCTGTTGAGTTTGAAAGACACCGACTGGCGCTCGATGGAGGGAGCTGTCGAGGCTGTGCGAGCTCAGCTTTTGCCAAGTTCAGTTTTTATGCCACAGCTCTTTCCCAGGCGAACATTTTGTAACCATCTTTGTCCCTCTCACTGAGGGAATGACTTACGGTTGCAATGGTGATGTTAAACAGGACTGGCACACTTTACCTTTTAAGAAGTAATAAAACTTTCTTAAGTATCCCACTGTTACGTTATAAAGACTTTCAGTTTTGCCTCATCTTTGCCCAGAGGCCGGGCATGAAAACTCAGCAAGGACATGGTATTTTTTCACTCATTCACAATGGAGACAAAGACCAGCCTTCTGATTACTTTTATGCATCAGGTATTCTCACTTTGATTCCATTTATACACTCAATATCAGAATACAAAATTATGCAGAAAAAATACTGACATTTAAAATGAGACTAAGACAGATAAAAGGTGAGACAATAGTCTGAATTTAGTATGATTCAGGATGAAATCTCCCCACTCAGTGTGAAAGAAGAAATCATGAAAAACAGGGAAAGATTATGAACAATGTAAGATAAAGAAAGGGTGAGGAAGAAGGAATGGAAGAGATGGAAGTGAAATAAATGGAAAGATTTTGTGGCAGGCACCCTAGTAGAACAAAACAAACAAACAGGGAATAGAAGAGGGAAAAAAAGAGAAGAAGAGGAAAAGTGAGAAAGAGCAGAATAAAAATAAAGATTTAAATAAAAACTTGGAACATCTAAAGGAGCTTATTTTCAAAGGGTAGCAGCACAGCTTTTCTTATCAAAAAAAAAGCTTGTTTAAGGTAGTCATGTAAGGGCTCAGGAATTAACAAAAAAAAAAGCATATCTGAGCAGCTTTTGAAGATGTTGACCTATATGCTGATCAAGTCTCTCATCAGCCAGTCATGCCATGTTCTTAAGGTCTTCACTATGCGTCTAAAGAGTGCAGTAAGCAACAGCCATCCAGTCAAATCCGGGTATGAATAGAAAGCCTTTGAAATAGATTGCCTTAAAGCTGTCGTAATGAAAACAAAAGAATCTTTTAAAATCTTAATGAATACATCACATTGAGAAATAATTTTGGAGTTCAAAACAGGCAAACCAAAGCAGGTATAGAACTGTAATGGTGGCTTAGTTATGCTTCAGTGCAACCTAAACATTCAGGCTAAGCATTCATGGACAGCTGAGCTGAGATTTTCAAGGACAAATTAATCTGCGTTGTCCTTTCTTACCCTTGGAGTTTAAAAGCTAGATGATATTTTTTGTCCTTATTTGTTTATTTATTTATTTTGTAAGTGACAAAAAGCAAAGAAAAATCCTTGATTTAACATATTTAGTATTAGTGCGTTTATAGTATTATGCCTTTTGGTTTAATTAGCCTTACATCTCTTTTGTCAATTTTACTCAGCAGCAGAGCAACAGGTTATCAGTATAAAGATAAGACGGACGACATGTGCCATCATCAAGAGGAAATATTCTATAGTTGACATTAGGTTGCACCTGCCAGTCTCCCTTATCAAATGAAATTTATATTGCTACAACACTGTCTGACAGTCTGTGATAAATAGTCCATGGTATCTCACAAAATCCTTGCTTATCCCAGAGAATACACTGGAAAAATAATAAATGCTATTTTGAAGATTATGTTTCTAAGGATAAACAAAATTATAAAGAATAATCCAATACTTGGAAAAAAAAAACCTAGAATAAAACTTGTATTTTGAAGTAATAGGTTGAAAGATTAATTAATTTTATTGTATGTAAATTAAGAATTATCTTGATTACTGAAAGAATTAATTAGATCAGCACTTAGGTACAGCCTATATGAGGAAGAATATAAACAACCTGGAGAAATCCACATTATTTAATCAACACTTCAACTATAACAGAAGTGGAGAACCATGAAAATTGTTTGTTTGTAGCTATGTTTCTTCTCTTTTTTTCATTATTTATGTTCCAACTGTAGTATACTATTAAACACTGCAAGGCAATCTTCTTCTATGATATTTCAAGGTAAACAGTTAATCCCTTGAAGAATATACACTATATTACTAAATCTACTTTCTTTAGTCTCCAGCTCTCCATTTTTTTCCATACTGTTGCCCCTGGCTGTTTTCAATATATTTCCCATGACCAGAAGAAACACTAAACAAAAATAACTGACCAAAGCATAAGTATGTGAATATGCGAGAAATTGATCTAAAAGTACCTTCTAGAATATCAATGAAGGTAATAGTTTCTCCAATACCTGACAATGAAGTTTAATGTACTTTGTTATTCTCAAATGACAAATTTCATATTCAGGTTTTAAAACCATTATACTGGATTTCCATAGCGATAAATAGTGGAACTAGAAGATGCCCACTAGATCATTTAATATGTATAGGTTAAATGTAATTTGTCATGTTCAAATGAAAGTCTATTTAGTAGTGTGTGGTGTGGGTTTTTTTTGTTTTGTGGGGTTTTTTGCTTGTTTTTTGTTTTGTTTCAAAATATTTATTTATTTAAATTTATTTATTTTATTCATTTAATTATTTTTAAAACAAGCATATTTTAGCCTAAAATTCAAAAATTCTAGTGTCCACCTACAATGGATCCTGGTCACTGAAACAAAATTGAAACTTTTCTTATCTCTATTTGGCAGTCCACACTCATCTTCCTTCTGAAATTGCGGGGCTATATTCTGTGTACCTTTCGTCAACTGCTAGTATTTATTAAACCGTATCTTGACTGTTATATTCATTGTTTGTGCTTTCAGGGATGAGACTTGACTTATATTCTGTTCTTACTATAGTACTAAATGCTGTAAGATGCATAAGTAATGATTTGCTTTCAGTTATCTAATCCATATCCGAATGTCATTCATTCTCATATTCCCCACCTTCAAACCATTCCTTGTGTTCCTTATTCTCCCATGAAACTCCGATCGTTCTTCCCGGCACTTTCCACTAGAGGCATCCACAGCAGTGCACATGCCTTCTAGAGGCCCTCCTGTTGCTTCATGCAGAGATGCAGCGTTGTTTTCTTGACATCTTATGTCTGTGCTTAAAAATAACAGAAATTTGTGCTGGTTTTCATAATAGCTGTAAGATTTATAATAGATAAATGGATGAATTTTTAAATTATATGCAGAATAGGGCCGAAATACTATCTTGCAATATTTATTTGAATACAATATTGTATTATTGTAATTTAATCTAGGTTTTTTTTAAAGGATCAATATGAACATGAGTGAGAGCAGGCTGCAATTGTGCTTTTACGTACTACTCGGGAGCATCTCCTGTGGAAGACATTGCTAAATAAACTGTTTTCATAATATGTGTGGTTGTGTTCTTTGAAGTAAGATGCTAAAAAAAGCCAGATGCTTTATCTGAAAATTGTGGACACAAAAAAATCTACCAAAAAATAATATCTCCAGATTTAATATATGTGCAAATTTTAGTGCTTTTATTGAGTCAGCATAAATGGCAAATAGATTTAGACAGAATAGATTCTTTTTTTTCCAGGAATCACTGACAGTAACTTTGGCTTTGAAATTTGATAATAATATTGCAATCAGTCTAATTGATCATCTTTATGGTCCTCGTGAATTTTCAATTCAATAAAAGGAAGCAAGCAATATGTATTCACGATGAGGAGCATTTATTGTACATTTAATCTTGACTAACCAAGTTAAAAGGTATCAGTAATTATGAAACGATTTAAAGAATAATAAAACTGCTCTCCTACTCTGTTGCAGTTTATTATTCAGGTCAAAATATCTAGATATTAAAGTCAAACTAAAGTTATATCTCTTTCAGATAAAGATATAAATGATAAAACTTCTGCAGTAACAGACTATAAAATTGCCCAATCAAAACTGATAGTAGCAGCTTTTCAGAATAAAATATATTGTAGTTAATCAAGAAAATAAAGGTCATGTCTAAGAAAGTTAGGTAAGCAATGTTAGCAATAATTATCATTTTAGTTGACATAAATTCAACAAGTAGGAAAAGAAAATAATCAAAGAGCTTGGCATATTTCTCTCCAAATCCTTTCATTGGAAGTGTCATTCATTTAATGCTATTGTGGTTTCTTAAAATGGAAAATATTGAATCATGAAATTATAGAGATGGAATTTATAGCTAGAGTGTTAAAGATAGGCAATATTTACATAAAAGGTACTTCTTTTCCTCACATGTCATCTTGCTACTGCAACAGCACATTCGCATAAACAATGAAAACACAATATAAATATCTAAATTCTCTCAAACATTTCCTTTAAAAATGGTAAAGTCATAAGACTATGACAATTGTAATATAGCACACTCCCTGAGTGTTATGCATTAGTATATGTAGGTAATAGTAGATGCTATTTTGAGATTTTGAAGCACAACATTTTATAGTCAAAAATGATTATGGGGTGGCAAAATGTGCCGATAGGGGGGATGATGAGCAAGGCAGGGCCGGCCATGGCCGCGGCGCTCCGGCCCACGGGGGCAGCTCCGTCCCGCCCCGGTCCTGCCCTGGGGACAACGGTGGCTCCGTAGGCGCGTCACGGCCTACCCGGCCTACCCGGTCCTCAGGCACGCGGCCGGGTGCAGGGTGCCCTCCTGGCACCAGTTATTGCTGCCATCCCAGCCAGGAACGAGCGAGCCCGGATTAGGCCGGTCTCACTCCGAGCCTGCAATTCCTGCGGTCATCAGCACCGTCATTAGCACCGTCATTAGCACCGTGACACCGCGGGGAGCTGAGGCCGGTACCTCAGCACTGCTGGAGAGGAGCACATTTCCTGCCGCGGAGCTGTCCTGTGTCAGACAGGGCAACCAACATTCCTGAATAAATCTGTGTGGTGACAACTGGCACTTCAGAATAATTTTAAACATACCCTGGTCCAAAATTATTGCTACCTTATGAGTTTATCTCCCTTTATCAAGAGTTACTGCAGTTCTCATTTGCAGTAACATGCCAATGTCATACACAGTAGTAGTTCATGATTAAAATTAAATACTACAGGAAAAATGTCCGGATGATTTTTATATTACTTTATCTATAATTTTTTCAGTTGTATATATTCCTTTATGGTCACCATACATTTTTCAGAGTTCAATATTGTATAATATATTTGAAGGTTAAGCTAATTTCTCATTCATATATGTCTCAAAGACTAAACTAAATATTCTTTTAATATATTGGATAACTGGAATGGTTTGGTAGTTGAGAAAAAAGAAATGTTATAGTGGACACTTTGCCAATTTAAAACCTCAAAGGGAAATTATTCTGAGGCATGAATTTATCTTAACAATTTAGAATCTGAAAAAGGAGTTTGAATCTTTTTTTTTTTCTATCTTGTAAAGCTTAAACTTGGCAATAATAGAGTGATAATCTCCAAAGGATGGGAAGCAACCAGTCATATCTTGTAAAGCTTAAACTTGGCAATAGTAGAGTGATAATCTCCAAAGCATGAGAAGCAACCATTTCTCATACAATATATGTGATTTTCACACAGTTGTCAAGAGTTAATGAAGAGCTTTAAATATGTCACTACAGCAGACAAAGAGAAGATAGTTGTGGAAAGCATTAATAACAGCTTAGTATCTTTGTATGATGAGAAGGAACCTAGGGAGGAAGTAACTGCACCATTTCTCTATCTGTGTTCCCCATACCACATATCCACTGCATAATATGACATCCCCAGTATATTTCCAGCTCCTGCTATCGCTGAATCAGAGCACAGGTAACTCCTTTGCTCTGTGATTAAAGTAACTGTCTGAACCAGTAGTTCTAAGCGGTTCCACTGCAACCTTCAACATGCAAATCTAATGAGGCAAGATGGTGATGTGCGGCCGGTACCTCGTCTCTGGTCACTTTTAACATGGGGTTTTCATTAATACGTTTCACCTTATTTAGTACTTGACAAAGAATTTTGGCTCTATACTGGGACGCAAGCATATAGTTTGTTTTGGTCTTGGCTCTTGTTTACTGTGCGTTTTCTTAAGTATTTTTAAGTAAACAAAATCATTTTTGCCCACAGATATACTGAATAAAAGTTCATAATGAAATATTCATAAAAGTTGCACAATAAAATAAAAATGAGATGATGCTTAAAATCACATTTGGATCAGTGCATGCATGACAGGGTTGTTTTACTCTATAGAGTTTTATTTTTACATAATATGCAGGGCTTGCACTTGATCACCAGACAAAAAAATCCAGCAACATTAATCACTTTTTTAAAAAAAAGAAATCCAGCAATAACACTGTTTTACTAGGATTTAAAACAGGATAGGTGAAAGTTGTCATGTTCTAAACTATTACTAAACTGGTCCATGACTAGTAGTCTTGCAGGAGGCATACTAGTCAGAGAAGACTTTGCATTTTACAAGTAATTCATTTTGTGTTTCTTTTTGTGTTTGTGTTTTGTAAAAATATTATTATTTTTAATTTCAAAAATGAAATGCATGCTTTGAATTTGAAAATTAATTTTGAATGAAGAATAGTAATTAAGAAGATGTAAAAAATTCAGTTCCTCTATCATATGATTTTTGCCTTTTTTTTTTTGGAAAGACTGTTTAATGTCTTCATTATTATTTTTGACAGGTTGAATTAAAAACTACAACTCAGTAATTCATTTATCCTCATCTTTTAAATAGCTGAAGTGAGAAAAGGTGTCTCTGTTCTTTTCATGACGTTCTACAGAGACTGGAATTTTGTCATGGCAAAGACTGACATTTATTAGCTGTCTCCTGTAAATAATATTTATTATTATATCACGGATTCTTAAAAATTCACCAGAAATCCACCTACCAACCAGTTATCAGTTTATTTACTAGATGAATGGTAGTGAAATCTAGATACATATTATAATAAATTGCTGAAAATGAAGTGTCTTTATCCTTGAAATTTGGGAAATCAGATGTCCGTGTTTGGATCATGATCAAAAGCTCTGAAAAACAAACTCAGATTCTGTATAGTTGGATAGGCTCCTAGTCTGCATAAAAGATGAATCTAACTAAATAATAGAATGGTACTTTGAATGCTATTCTAACACATAACAGATCTTTTTTTAAAGCTTTGAATGTTTTTTATGCTATTTATGCTTTTTGAAAATTATATATATATAAAAAATGAAATGTATCATAGTTATTATCTGTGTTTTTAAAACCAAAAATGACTTTTCAATCATCTGAAAGTCCGCTTGCTTCAGAAGCAGTCATTGCTGTCAAGGTTGGCCCCACTTCCAGAGTGGTTTGGATGAAATAAATCTCAACAGCTTCTGAAATCTTTGGGAATATGATTTTATTTTCAATATTTCAGTTTTGAAGTTTTGCATGTGGTAGGAATCTGCTATATAAAGACCTGCATTTATGCAAATTACAATCATAATATCTGCTGATAAAAATGCTATGCAGAGGATTACCACATTCATCTGTTCATATGTTCATGCTCTCATTCATTTAGCAAGAGTTTTAAATGATATTTGAAAAGTGTGGAATGGAATGGGCATAGCAGACTGAAACTCAATATAGTTATTGTGTTTCTATAACTGGAACTAAATAGAAAGGTTATTGTTAGTTGATGGATTTCCTCTATCCTAGAAGTTTCCTTTTCAGCATCTGACTAAAGCTGCATTACAGCACATATTTCAACATCCTTGATGATTGCATGGGAAAAGCTAACTATATTTATTCTGCTGGCACATATCTACATATGGATTAATTTAAAATTTCTCTTAGTATAACAAAAATGGCTATGTTTATTTTTTAACTAATTCTAATTCCTGAAATAATGTGCTGCTCCTTTCTTATATTTTAGCACAGGGCCCAGAAAAAGGACACAGGTTTCCATCTTGTATCAGATTCATTTTACTACATACAAGAATTATGACCAGATGGAGTCAAGGTAACTACATTCTCTACGAAATCAGAACATTTAAATTCAAGTATACTTCATGCAATATCTAAGGTAAACCAGGACAGAAGAACACAGAATAGGCCAGTAATGGAAAGTGTTTCTCACTCAAAGTTGAGATAGCTTTCTGCTATTGTTGCTTTCTGTTCCAGGCTGGGTAAGAATTTTATTTGTTAAAAGCATGTTTACTAGAAACCTAAATTATTCCAATAATGGAACAGCAAAACAGAGAGATCTATTTTCAAGGTCTTTCAGAAAAGTAAATCCAACACCCACAGGAGTTTCTTTTGTTGTTGTAAACTTTGATGAAAAAAAATCAACTGGTGATGCAAACACTACTTTGAGTCAGATACACTTTACTATATGTCTTTTTTTGCCATGAAAACTGACATCAGATATTGATGAAAAATGTTAATATATGGAGCCAACAACAGGTCATTTTTCATGGAGACTCCTTAGTCCTGGAATCCACCGATATGAATAAAAGTTATGTCTGGATGTTGCAAATCCTACACACTAAAAGAACACTACAAGTGGCTCTTCTGTGTTATATGCAACTGAAATGTCTATTAACCACAACTTACCTCTTCTATTTTCTAATGTCGGACTTTCCAGCCAGTTCCGGTGCTTTTTCTCCTTAGGCATACGCATCCAGCAACACCCCTGGATCTCTGGTATTCACCCATGGCGTCATCTCTTGGCCTCTGTTGACCAGGACAGGTAAGAACGGGCTCCTGTCCCGGGTGAGGCGCCGTGGGGACACCTGGCCTCCACACCGATGGTGAGCAGCAGCCAACGGCTGAGCATGAACCCTGTCCACCTCTGCTGAACAACACACAGAGCATCA
This sequence comes from Tinamus guttatus, assembly GCF_000705375.1. Next base: position 156,419 of record NW_010584411.1, on the reverse strand, counting down.
CGACCCTCCTCCAGCCGCCTTCTGTCTCTCCAAACCTGTAGACCTGAGTCTTCTGCAGCAATACGATCTCCTACTCAAACAAAATCATCTGCTCCAACCTACTTGCACTCTAACCTAACAGGAAGGAGTATTTAGCCTTGACAGAGAAGTCCTCTGCTTGACGACTCTTTTCCTTCTTAGAGGCTTAATTCACAGATTAATTCTCAGGACACAAAGGATTGCCACATTTTGGAACATAGTTCAGGCTTCAGCTCCCTTTTACAATAAACACATCTGAAAAACACCGGCGCTTCTTTGCACTGCCAAAGATTTAGGTGTAAACAAATGCACTTTCCCAGTAATATGGGGAACTGCTGTTCAACTGCATTTACAGCCAGCATACTTCAGGCTGAAAACAACATCCATTATTTTAAGTATAAATAACTGAAACAATAGGAGAAGTGTTGCAATTATAGCATAGTGATTAAAAAGAACTGTGGTGCCTTTCCAAAGGCTAAGAAGCAATTAAAATTTCATAAACACAAGCATACATTAATTCATTCTGTTTAAATCAACAAGGATCTTGTCATCATTCAGCCACTGCTCCTATTAGCCACTTTTATGTTTCATTACCATAGATCATATAAGTTTCCAATGATAATGTCATCCCAGTCAGCACTGATTTTTCAAATTTAAATTATTGCCATAGTTTGGTGCATATCAGTAAGCAATTTACAGAATTCTATAATTTGTCTAATGGAAATTAGTTACTTTGGAAAGTGCATTCAAACTGCTGGATCTTAAATAATAAAAGTTCAAGATATAAAACTAATAATAAAATTAAATAATTAATTATTAAAGGAAATATAATTCATACACTGTGTTTATACAACAAAATTTTCTCGTACAGAGCTCATAATCCAGTCAAAAGCAATCATGTTCCAAAGATTCGCATTAGAGTTTTGTCACTGATAGCAAGACCACTGAAGGAGAGTTCTTTTAAGTAAGGCTCTAAAGACTGCAAAATCTTTGAAGAAATAAAGATTGATGAATGCAGTTCCCACGCCAAAGAATGAACTTGTTGACAGGTGCAAAGCAGGAAGCTAATCTAGGCTTTGAATTTCAATTAAGAGACAGTGGCATGTAACAAAATGTACAGTAACGTATAAGTTAGCAGACTTTAATGTAAATGGAAGGCTCTGGGAAAGCGTATATTATGGCTAAAATATATATCAATGAGAAACTTAAAAGGTCTGAATGAGAAAAATATGATCCAGAAAGTATTTTCAATGTTGTATTTCAGTGATCTGTTTCCTCTTCTGCTGAGCAGAGACTCCGAGCAATCCCAGCAGAGCCGGCTGTGCCGCAAGGGGAAGCGACGCCGCGGGAGCAGCAGGGTCGGACAGAGCAGACCCGCTATCAGGGCCACCCATAGAGCAGGGCTGGAAAGGATTTCCTTCCGTGTCCCCTTGGGAACGCAGGAGACCCCTCATCCTCGCAGCACCGCGCTGCTGGCGCTCCCTTCCTCTCCCGCAACAGAGAGACCTCGTTATCCATTCCGAAAGACAGAATGTGACTAATTCCAGCATAAGATAAGAGCATTCAGGCTTTATCAAGCCCTCCTTACCCAACGAACCCCGCAGAGTGTTACTGAAGGCGTTTCAGCATATAATAACTCTGTGCAGGATTGCTTAGGCACTCCTGCTTCTCATATGTTGAAGCACAGA
>NW_010584411.1:129313-149465 GCF_000705375.1 Tinamus guttatus | reverse complement strand
GCGGGAGGCGGGGCCATTCCCGGGGAGAAGGCCCAGGACGGCAGCAGGAGGCCGGGCAGTTCTCAGTGAGAAGGCCCAGGACGGCAGCAGGAGGCCGGGCCGTTCTCAGTGAGAAGGTCCAGGACGGCAGCAGGAGGCCGGGCCATTCCCAGGGTGAAGGTCCAGGATGGCAGCAGGAGGCCAGGCCATTCCCAGGGTGAAGGTCCAGGATGGCAGCAGGAGGCCCTCACGCAGTCCCTACGCAGGTTCCAGCGCCCGGCAGCAGCCAGGGAGGCAGCTCCAACAGCCCCAAGCTCTGGAGGTTTCCACTCTACAGCTCCTAAGCAGAGCTGCTAAAAGGATATGTGGGCAAAAGGCTAAAAGAATAAAACAGCGTGCACTGCCCATGCTTTGGTGGATCTTCAGGGTTCACGGATATACTCCAGTTCAATGCTGCATGTTAAGCAGTCTTTCTTGTCACCAGTAGTCCATGAAGGTTTTCTCCCTCCTTGTTCTCCCTCTTATTCCATTTTTCTAAATGGGCTATGGGCTATGACCTATGCAAATGGGAATTAATTTCATTAGTATTCAAATATAATGCATAGTGTTGAAGATGTTAGGTTGTTACTATGGTTTCCTATCTCTCTCTATATATACCAAATACTCATATAGGTACTCCTTTTATATATGCCAAGTCCTAGAATAAAGTATTGGTTATTGCTCAACTTAAACAAAAAAAAAAAGAGAAAAAAGCAGGTGATAGCATGTCTTAATAACATCCAAAACAAACAGGATCATTGCAAGTGATAAAAAAAATATGAAAATGAAAAAATAAGAGAAAATAATCAGTGAATCCACCTACAGTAAGATCTCTTTTCTTCACTGAGCTGATTTGTTGCTGATGTCCTGACAAGGCAGTGTTTGGAATTACAGACCTTGAGTATGACATCTCTTCTCGGCAGGTTATGTTTGCTTTTACAACCTCTTTCTCTTTTAAGCTTTTCTAAAGTATCTAGACACATTTCATATTTCACCATAAATCCTCCTATATTGCCCTCTTCATCAGAACACAAACTGTTTTCCTTCAGTTTTTCTATTATACTAGGAGCCATATCTAGCTCATTATTAAGTAGTGGGTTGCTTTAATTAAACACAAAACTCTTTTTCCTCTGTTTGTCGACAACAGGACATTCTTTAAGAAAGAATATATCTTTGACTGGACTTTACACTCTACATCAACCAGCACAATAATACCACACATAGAGCCCCTAGACAGGGTAATTAATTGTGTGCAGTTTTCATTGACTCTTGTTGGAGATCAGATAAATTGTCAATCAACCACCTAGGATAAACGGCAAGTTTAGGGTGAGTGTTCCCCAATCTTTTTTTCTTACACATCTGGTTACAATGGTCTTTAGATTGTCACTCTAGCTTTTCAGGGAAGAAATTCAAAGGCAAATTATATGAACACTGTCAATTTCAGTTAATGTCTTTAGAGATGTCTGTTCACTAAGACATGGATAAATTTTGCAGGCCTGGTTCAGCTTCTAGCAGCATTTCTGCAACTTTGCAGTTCAGCAGTTTTGATGGAAAAGTCATAATAGACTCCAAACTTATGAGAGATTAGTCAAGTTCTTTGTCTCCATTGACACCTGGGAATATTGTAATCGTAGTTACATTGGTAGAGTTTTAACAGATGTGAGGCTAAACTCAACCAACAGGAATAAATGTGTGAGAGTTTCAGCAGTGCAAAATTTCTTAAAACAGGAAATAAGTCTTTCATTCTGGTTTAATCAAAAAGTTTCTCTGATAGTAGTCACCATTAAGTAGTTTTACTGATTTCATTTTCTGAATGGGTCTGCAATATTGCTTTTGCTTTATTCATTATATTGACAACAATACTTGCGCACACCTTATCTTCCCAGAGCAGTGTGTGTCTTCGTGTGCATCTGTTCACAATTAATATACCAGAGCACATGTCTGCATTTAAATCAGCCCACTTATTTCAATAATGTATTAATTGATATGGTACTTCTCCATTTTAGGTTTAAATGGAATATTGCACTGAATTTCTTAGAGTAATCTGAGAAAATCCAAACTTAAATACTTAAGTGGGCACAAAATGTGGACTATATATATAAAAAAAAATGAATGCATTACACAGAAGAGACTAAGGTTTTCCTACAGACGCAATGCTGAGATCAACAGAACAGTAGCGGATGTGTGGTTTGGAAATAAATACTGAGTTGAGAAAAGAAAGATCTTGTTGCCATTTCACAAGGATGATCAGGGGCCTGGAACATCTGCCCTATGAGGAGAGGCTGAGGGAGCTGGGCCTGTTCAGCTGTAGAAGAGAAGGCTGAGAGGGGACCTGAGCAGTGTCTAGAAGTACCTCAAGGGAGGCAGTGAGGAGGATGGTGCTGGCCTCTTTTCACTGGTGGCCACTGACAGAACTAGAGGAAACGGCCACAAACTGAAGCACCAAAAGTTCCACAGGAACTTAAGGGAAAATTTCTTGCCAGTGAGGGTGGCAGAGCCCTGGAACAGGCTGCCCAGAGAGGTTGTGGAGTCTCCTTCTCTGGAGATCTTCAAACCCGCTTGGACGCAGTCCTGTGCCACGTGCTCTAGGTGACCCTGTGTGTGCAGGGGGTTGGACTAGATGATCTCTAGAGGTCCCTTCCAACCTTCAGCATTCTGTGATTCTATGATTTCAGAACAACATACATTCTGAAGACTAAATGTATTTGAGTTTTTGAGCATATCCCCGGCCCTTCTGAAATTCACTTCAGAAAGCATACAGATGTTTATACAGAAGTATACAGAAACTTTTATTTGATTTTTATGGTGTTATTGGTGCAATGCGATTGCATGAAATCACTCCTGATTATATGAGAGCAAAACATCATTGTTTTAAATAAGTGGTCTGGAAATACCAGGCGTTCACTTGCATGTTCAATGTCTTTGTGCAAGGAAAACGACCTGATAACAGCTGGTGCTCTTTCAACCCTTCCGCTTTTTGTTTCAGTGCCACTCAGAGAGTTTGAAGAGAAGTAGAATTGAGATAAGGAATGTTCCAACTGGAACATGATGATTAGAGATAAAAATTATTAATTAGTATTTTGGCAAGTCAGAGATAAAACTCCATTTTTCCTTTGTTCTTTATTTTAACAATATTTCCAACAGGGATTATTCTGCTCACACCATTGCTCAGCTATGAAGTCATTGCTGGAGTCAAAATTTCCTGAGTTATGAAACTAAATAGAATTTGGACAAAAAATGTATATTACTGTTTGAGTGCTTTTCTTGCTGTTTTTGTTGTCTTTCCATTTCATGTACACAAAGCTGTTGCTGTCTGTTTGCTTGCAGATCACCAACGCTTATACAAAAGATGGTCAGAAGGAAGCAAGATTAGCTGCTAGTTTTAAAATTATTCTGTGTCAGTTTAGGAAATCTTTCTCACTGACTACCTCTGTAATTCATTTTTGTGCATAGATTACCAGGTGCAGATGGTCTGTTAAAAATAAAAAGGCATATTTTCATGGAACATGAAAGGAAGAACATCCACAGGAAAGGAAGATAAATAATTGATTCAGCTTATCTGGAAATGAAAAGTCATTCAGTTACATTGCATTATTTTGCATTTGCTACTGATTAAAGTAAGTACAATTATTGGGACTCACCTGACGTGATAATTTGGTAAGCTTCGGTAACTAGACCATAAATCTGAGCCCATAAATACTCTGAAAATCCACCAGTATTGAAACACAGTGGTGGAATAAGCATCAAATAAAATTGCTAAAACCAGATTATGTTACATATTCATTAACTTTTATCTAGCCACATTAGCAGACTGGTAAGCAACTTCATGAGATGCATTTTATAGATTTTATGTTTAAAAATGAACAAAAATATGAATATGAACAAAAACATTAAAAATAACAATTGTTATATTTTATCTTCTAAGGAAAACCTTAGTAGTCATGTAAAATAGATCATAAGCATTCTGAGAGCCAGTAGAAACTGTTGCTGCTTCAGCTTTCAACTAAATCTTTAAACGTCCTTCAGTGAACTCTGCTGTCCTGCATGCATTCCCTTTAAAACACATGCAAGCCTTTACCTGGAGTGAACTGGGTTTCAGTCCTTTCTCTTCCTCATTCTTATTCTACTAGAAATAGATCTTGTGCAGAATTTGACTCATACAGAAAAATAACTTCCTTTATTCATGTCCATATTCCAGTCCAGATTAACTTTTCCAGAATATTCTGCCAAACTTTACAAATATACATTTTCATAGAAATATAAAAATTCAAAATAACATCTCTATTTCTTATTGTCCCATTGACTTGCATGATACTGTCATCTTATGGTTCTCTTCTCATTTTCATGATATGTTCTCTATTTTGCAGCATTTCCCTTCAACATATTATCTCAACTGTTGGATGTTTTATATTCACAATAAAGATATCATGAAAAGTCTACATATAGTTCAAGCAACTGATATTAATATTGACTAACGATGAAGAAGTATTGACGGTGCAGCTGACATGATCATATAACAACACAGCACTGAGCAACTACCAAGATCACACGGGGAAACAAGACAGCCTATGACATCCTGTGTCCAAGGCAAAAAACCCTGCAGATGAGAGGTTCATTTCATTTCCTTGTACTTCCAGGAATACTTCCATAAATATCAAAGACCCAACTGCTCTGCTGGTACAGGCACCAAATTACCTTGTAATAAATCAAGTGGCAGATTAATTTGAGAGAACTCCAAATTGTTTTCAGATAATTTGCAGAGAGATTGCACTTCTTGCAAAGCTGATATAAAACATATGGCCAGATTGAATTATAAAGGGACAACCTCCCATAATCTTATGCTAACTCCTCCTTACTTTTCTAAGACTCTGATTGATTTCAGGACATGAACCTGGTCTCCTTTTTTGTTACGTATAGAGATGGAATTTTTCAATAATATTTTCTGTACAACTTCAATCAGTGTTTGCTTTTTTGAGCCCAAACTACTGATTTGCACAGTAATTAATTCTAACATGGATGACAACTACAGTCAGGAAAATAAATGTCATCAAAGACAAGATTTTAGCGTTAACATCCTTTTTCCTGATAAACCAAAATTCACAGTTTTAATGATAAAGTAGAGGTAGACTGGCAATTATATAAAATAGTAAACAACTAAATCTTGATAGCAGATCTCTTCTTTCCACTATCCTAGCTTCAGATTCTGCAAAGTCTGGAAAGTAATGTGTGTTTGCACCATGCTGCAACTGCAGATTAGTTTTGGCCTAGACTGATTTACCATGGTAGCTTATATCACAGATAAGCTCTTAACCAAGGAGATTTTTCTGTTGCTTCAACTTAACTGAATTTACAGGAACAACTATCTTGTTAAATGCATTTTGCTTCTATCATATATAATTCCACAGAAGACAGTGAAATAACTGGTAATAGTGAGAGAAAAGATTTTTGATGCAAGTGTTGATGAAGGCAATGATAAACAGAGTAACTCCCACCGTTTACTGCACTGTAGTGGGAAAAGTAATTTGTACAGTATTTAAAACACTACATTTTCTCTTGAACCTGATAAAATAGAGGGTTTTTTTTTTTTTTTGGTTTAGTGCAACAGGATAGATATGATACAGAAAGGAAAAGGGATTCATAAAGACAACAGATAAATACAATTGAAAACATTTCAATCTTTAAATAAGTTGTAGCTCAGAGAACATTTTATGCAAAAACTAAAAAAAAAAAAGATAATTTAAAAAGACATCACTACTTTTGAGGGGTTTGATAAGTTTCTGTAGCTTATCTTTTCAGAAAAAAGTAAAATAAATTTAAGAAAGCACATGGGTATTAGGTCCAAAATCAACTAGAGGAAAACCAGACCAAATCAGACAACCAAGCCAGAATGAGCCAGTTTTAGATTTTAGATATATGCCAGAAGTGAAAAGGGACTGTTTAGAGTAAGTTTCAAAGAGCAGTTATGTCAGCTTCATGTAAAATAAGTTTAATCATCTTTTGAAAGTGAACTCAGAGAAATACCATTCGTCTCATAAAATTTCTCTTTAGGAGCATCACACAGATTTTCAATTATTTTCATCAAAGTGTCCTTTGACGAAGGTTCCCCATAAATAAGTTTTATGACTAGTCCCAGTTTCCTGGTCCCTAAATACCCAGATCATAAACCGTCTGGTTTCGTTTCTGTAGGAACTCACACGTGCTGTGGGTGACAGAAAATGTCCTGCAAAGCACCTGGTCAATGTCTTCAAGATGAGGCTGGGATGAGGCTGAAGCACCCGGTGAACCTGTGAGCTCAGAAACGCTCCTGGATCCCGCGCTCAGACCCCGCACGCAGCAGCCGGCGCCGTTCGGCTCCCCCGTGACGCTGGGACTCGGTATCCGAAACACCGAGCGAGCTTCAATCCCATGGAAAAGGCACGACTGGATCCATCATCCTCCAAAGGGCACGAAATTTGGGGGAATTAATGAGAACGGAAAGAATCAATATCCAAGATTTTACCTCAGATTGGTATATTTAAACTATTCAAGAAAATCTGTGATTTTCTTTCAAAAAGAAAATTTTTGAAAAGACAGAAATATTTTTCTATTTTACCCAGTATCCTTTTATCAGTTTAACCAAAATTATTCTCAAAATAGCTATATCTCATTTACTGGAAAATACTTTTGAAGACAAATTTGATTCTACTCTTCATAAACTTCCAAAATTATTCTTTTAATTAAAAAATCTTTTTTCATAGTATAAGAATTTTTCATGACACATTTTTGTAATTCTTTTTTTCAGGGTGATACAACTGCATGGTTTGCACTTCTTGCATATTTATTTCTGGGAAGTATCTGATCATTTAGACATACTTTGCACCCTGCTTTTACATATCAGAAATGAGAACTGAACCATTAGGGCTCAACTCCAAACTCTTTCAATGGCAATGGGAGAAACTTATTGATTTCAAAATGTTATTAAAAGGCTGAGCAAAATTTAAGCAGTAGTATTAGGTACCTTGCATCAATCACTTCTTGTTTACAGGATTTTCAGACACAAAGTCTATACTTTTTAGAGTGCAAATAAGAAAGGCACAGCATTATGGGATAATGCTGATTTGCTTTTTTTATTTTACTATTAAGCTGCTTTTGGCAAAGCTTGGTCATCAATAGGGAAGAAATAACAACTTTATAAGAAGCTTGCAGATGTTTAAAGCAGCAGAGCACAAATATAAAAGGAATAAATTATTGTCTATGCGAGAAAATTATTAATCCCAAACTACTCTAAAATTTGTCTTACCTAAATTTCATCTTTAGGGTACAATATCTCCTTTACATGTGCACAATTATTTTCAAAAAGACCATTTTCAGACTGTAATTCTTTAAACTCTTGAAGCAGAAACCCTTTTCTGAACAGGAATTTATCTCTTTTTTTTCCAATTTAATTCACAAGTTGTGTTTCATTTAGGTGTTCTTCCATTACAAACCCTGCTGACTGGTAAACGGTTGCTGTAGAATGTGTCTCCGTGGTCACAGCAGGCAGCTTCCTGTCTCTCAAGATGGTCTGATTTTTCCCTTTGTCTTAAATCAGTTAGTAGATTAAGTGGTACTTCTTGTACTTATTTATAGTACAAAGAATACTCCACATTTTGGGTTTTATTTGGGGGGGATTTGAGATTCAGCAATGGAAATGGAAATGAAAGGCACAAACAGTTAATAAAAAGCTCCTTTGGAATACTTCCCGGCCTGCATTAAGGATTTAGGCACCGCTACATCCCGTTCCAAAGGCCCGGGGAACTGTAAGGGCATGGTCTCTGCTCTGCCATTGAAAGGTCAGAGACCTGTTTTTAAAGGCGATTCAGCAGTCAATGGATACGGTTGAACAAACAAGTCACCCCGAGCCAACAGGTTTACAGTCACTATTTTCACATGGTCTCCAGTCCTGCAATAAGTACATGCAACTGGAGTCTCTCTGGTTTGACAGATGAATTACCCAGGGTTACTTCACTAACACTGCTGGGTAATGACCTGAGCAAATTACAGTCAGGTAGACGGCATAAACTTCATTCTAGGTTACTGTGTTACTAATTAAATCACTTTTTGAAATGCAATTTGACTGTCAAAATGATTTCTGTCCTGCAGCAAGGAAGAAAACAATGCTTAAGTGCCCTAAAAGTCCCAGACTTGATGACCTCGAGCAAAAAGGGGTCAGAAACACTGTTTACTACAGGGCTTATATGGGCTCCTTCTCTGGTAGACTTATTTTATTTATTTACTTTTGTAATAAGTATTTTTAATGTAACGGGATTACACAATACTCACTTACATTGCGTCAATCTGGTAGTCACTTGTCAACACTAGTCATAGCATAGTAAGCAGTCTCATAATAGTCCTTCTGAAAACATGCTTACCTGAAATATAACGTGGTCTACAATTTGCTAAATCTGTTCTTCATGGTTATTATGATAAAAACATTTTTTTTGTTAGCCTATAACACTTAAGCTGCATTAACGAAATACAATTCTGTGCTTCCAACATACTTTCAGAATTAGCTCCTATTCCCTTTTTACTTTCTTTTTTATATGAGGGAAATTATTCTGTGATATAATAAACACACAACTAGCTGCTTTTGTTAATCATGTTAAATCTTTCTAATATTACTCTATTTTTTCCTTATTAACCAGAAGCTTTTAAATGTCAATATAGACAAAATTTAAACAATCCAAAACCAAAAACACTGGATTTCCAAAATACAGTAAAACAAACTGTAATGTCACTACTAAACATGCTAAATAAATATTTATTCAATTTCTGCAGCATAAAATAGAATCTTCAAGGAACCTCCACTGGTTTCTCTACATCTGCCCTTTTGTCTTTGGTGAAATTCTTATTCAACAAAAGTGGGCACAGTTTTTAATTCAATCTGGACCTAAAGTCTGTCAATCTGCTAGTTTTTTTAATATGCAGTTGGAGTTGGCAATAGTTAGGATTTGCATAATTTTAATTATATTAGTTCCTCATAGATTATCTTTTGCAGCACTTCTTTATGATGCCAGAGATTTCAAACTACAGTAATTAGTTGGTAATGTCTTTTTTTTTTCCTGGAGGTTAAATGTATTTTTTCCAAGTTATGTGGATGATGCTTGTTGTCCCATGGTCCCACCACAGTAAAGAGGTAAATCAAAAATGAGGAAATTCAATCGGGAAACTACACTTCATAATAAAAAAAAAAAATGCCATTCAGATTTTATTCATGATGACAGCAGATGGTTGTGTTGGCTCTATAGTCATGTAATACGTGAAACTGAACGACCATCTATTTCTATTTCTCTTCAAAACATAGTTGTACTAGGCAGAAGAATTCCCTAGAACGTAAATTAATATTTCACTAGTCTGTTTAAGAATGTTCCACTTTGAAAACTTACTAATTCAAAGAGTAGATAAGAATTTTGAAATTTCTCTGTGGGAGATTTATGACATGCTCTGAAGCCCATGGGGGAAAAAAAAAAAAAAAAAAGTATGATTTATAGGCTCAGGTTCAAGCTTTCTGTTTCCTCACTTCTTTGACAGAAAGGCCTAAATCACACAAGAAACTGAAGATGAACAGCCAGCCATAGAGACTCAGGTGGTCACTTGGTCACTTTTAATGCCCAAACCGGATCAATATCAGGCAAATGATTTAAGCCAAGAAGTTCCTGAAAGAACATCTCCTGATACGTTTGAAGGAAAAAGACAAATCATATGGCAAGCTTAAAGGCTGGCAATTCCACTGGTCTGCATACTGGTCTGTCAGGAATACAAGAACCCAAGAAAAGGAATGTAACGGGTTAAAAATGACACTGAATAGTGAGGTCTCTCGAGTCTAACTCATGAAAACAAGTTTTGGCATTGTCAGACTAGTCACATTTGTTTTTCTCCTGGGCAGGTAATTGTAAGAAAGGAACAAGGAACAAGACAATTATGGAAAGAATCAAAGGAGCAATTGCATGAAAACCCCAGCGCAGTGAGAGCACCTGCCAAAGACGGAGCGAGGAGTCAGCGACCGGCAGAGCAGGTGAGAGCAGACCCAGAACGCTCTCTACACCAAAGTTGACCAAAGTACTAAAAGTATATAGCTAACAGCCTCGCTCTTTGAAAAATACGCGAGTCACTACTCACCGTGAAAAGTATTGACAATTTCTCACCACTTTACAAAGGTTAACATAATCAGAAGGACATTCCCTCAGCTTTGGAGTGAAGCACTGTGCACAGAAGGAAACTATTAATTCCAGACAGGTCTAGACCTGTCATGACCATCCATGGGCATGGGCTGGACTGTGAAAGGGAGTGAAGTCAGCATAGATATACGATACAGGACATGGAGTTACCTAGAGATGTAACACTGCTTGCACATTGAGATATGAGAGTGCTGGGTTAGCCTTACGTTCAAAACTGGGAACTCTTGGACTTGAATTAGTAATAGATTGTCTGTCCTCTTTGTAAGGATCATACAAGAAATATGCTCCTCTTTAGAGAAGTGACAGGACGTCATGAGAAGCTTCTGTCCAGTTCCCTATTCCCCAGGAGCCTCTCTCCTGAACGTCTTCCTCTTGATTATTTGCACATATCTGCCTCATTATGTCTGGAAATTCAGAAAACAGCAACAGCTCATTTTTGGTCGAATAAGTCATACTCATTTTTGTGTGAGCGGCTAATCTTGCTGAGTACATCTCCTTTACACTTCATCCCTCACGCTCATCAATAAAAGCATTCCTTTAGTAGAAATGTGTTGGGCATAACAACACTGTTCTTTCTGCAGCTCTTTACCTAGTTTGTCTGGTTGTATTTCATTCTCTTCTGCTTCCTGAAAATGACTGCCATTTGACCTTTAAATTTGTACCAAAAATAACTTACTAAATGGCCTTTGGTTTTATGCATTTTCGCAAAGTTTGTGTATTTGCATCACTCAGAAACCATCAAGCGGAGCTTTCAGCAACTCATCCTGCCTGTCACCTGGCGGCTCCCAATGCCAGTTCACTCCTGGCACTGCCTCTGGGATGACGGGAACGTGCTGGCATGCAGACTGGATGAAGGGAACGTGCTGGCATGCAGACTGGAACAGCGTCCAGCGGGAAGGAGAGCGCCACCAAGGACGCTGCGTGCCCGGGTTTACCTTGCCGTGCTCTAGGGACAAGGCCAGGGCCCTCAGACCTAGCAGGTAGAAACGTCCTCTGATCTTTCCATAAACCTGCAGCCAGGCCAGATGGCATTTGCCTGCTGTGTGTGTATTGAAGAATAGAAAAGTGAGCACAACGATAGGAATGCTGATTTTGTTATGTCCGGCAGCACATAAAAAGTTTTAAATATATCTGCAGGGATACTCCATCTGTCATGAAGAATAAATGTTTGCAAAAGAAGTTTTAGCTCCGGATCTAAGCTTAGAAGCATCAAATACAATTCTGATTTTTCACGTACAAAGTGCTTTGAGTTCCACTCTGAATACTAACATATGAGAGGAGAAGAAGGATGCATCTTTCCCGAACCTAGCACCTAAGATGGGAAAGGGTAGGGAGATAATAGAGCTAATAGAGACTGGAGCAATTTCCTACATTGCACTCCCAGAACTAAAACCAAGGGTGTATTTCTTGTTTGTTTTTGTAGGATTTTTTTTTCCTGTATCCTTTATCCACCAATCCATATTGGTTTGTATTATCTTACTTGGCAGGTTCTTCTCCCCCATCTCTAGAGACTTCATCACTGTTTGCCCTAAGACAAGTAACAGTGAAAGCCTCCTATCATCACATGCATACTGAAGAAGGATAGGAATTTTGGTTGCCTCCTCTACAAAAGTAGCACATTAATAGTGTTGCATTATGACATTTTATTGAGGTTCATAAACATGGATCTGCAGATTTTCTGGATCTGATAAATATGGTGCAGCAGTGCCACCTGCATGCCAGGAAGGGATGTCAAGCCAGGAGCCTTCCCTTTTGTGAACAAACAGAACATAAAGAATGATGCTCACACAAAATCTAAAGCTCTTTGTTTATGTATTTGAATATACATATATATAAATTACCCTTTAAACACACACAGTGATATTTTTTCTCTCATGCATTTGGAGAATCCACGCATACACAGAAGGAAAATGGACCATGACTACCAGTGGTAACATCCAACATGAACATCTGCATCTTATAGCTGCCAGCATTAAAAAGCTGCCAGTATACATTGCTCCGATAGCCAGCACACGAGCAGGACAATTGCCTAGTAAATACATAGAATTATCTTCTAACCTTTGGGCTTCTTTGCCACTAAATAGCAGGAAGCCAAGTTGAACAAGAGATGCCCTGCTGCTGTCCCAGATATATCCCCAAATCCTGTGCCCTGAAATTACTCCAGCTTGGCAAAATAGTGAAGCTAAAATCACCCTCTTTTTTCTGTGCACATAGAAAGTAGGTCATCCGCCTGTTCTCTTTCTCCTGAAGGTCTGGAAAACTACCGATTACCCCAGCAGCTTTCTTCTAGCGGAGGAAAAAAAAAAACAAAAATTGAATTACTGAACATTTACAGAATATTGGAATTATTCCTTACTTTTGTCACACTCACACACTTCTAAAGTTATTTATTAAATCAAAGGGTGTGATGATGCGCAAGAATTATGATACTCTGAATAACCTGAACTGCTGAGTTAACTAGATTAGACATCAATGACCTTTCCCACATAATCCGCAAGTCCAATTTTCTCCGTATTTCCTACATTAAACAAATCAGTAACATATATGAGTAAACACATAAAATTTTCAACAGTAAAGAAAAAATCAACAAAATGTGCTCTGAGTTGATGTATAATTTTGCCACATTGTCCCTTTGCATCACATTATTTTGCTTCTGATTTGCCTGTTTTGCCATATCTTAACTAAAACCAACAACCTCTGCTTGCTACCACTTCCTTCTCCTGAAAACCAAAGTGAATTCAAACACGTGTTCTAGTTGTGACTGATTGTTTTTCACTGCTTGCTTTACTTGTTCCCCGAATTGGTCTCTATCCTTTTCACCTTTCATTGCTCCTAATAGAGACATTTCAGTCTCCTCAGTTCTTCTGCTCTCCCACAGCTCATTAATGCATTTCACATCTGTCTACCATTATGAAAAGTAATGACAATGCTGCATGGATATTTTAGTGCATATGGAAGAGCTGAAAAATAAAAGAGATACCACAAGGGAAAAGAAAAAGTTTCTAATGGCTGCACTGCATGTATTTGGCTCTCTTAGTTACCTAGGAAATGGCTGTAAAGTGGAATATGATTGTCAGATTAATTCCCAGGGCTGCAGATAGAATTGAGAGTAATTGATGTGGATATATAACACACTCAAAAAGTAAATGATTAGCAGACTGTTTTTTATTTGTAAAATAAAAGAAAAATGGTGAAACTAATAATTATGATACATTTTGCAAAGGTTTGTCAGGAAATAAATTCTGAATTATCAGGTTTACTTCGCTGGAGTTGCAAAAATCAACTCAATTGCTGAACAGACAGATTTATGAAGTGACTCAGATGGCAATATGTTGACAAAAGTGTTGAAAATCAATGTATAAAAATATCATGACATACGACAGAGGAGGGTAACGGATTGCTAAAACATCAACTGCAAACTCGTTAAAAAAGGAAACTATGTCATATGATCCTTCCCACAAATGCATCAAGCTTCAGTTTAAAACAAGTTACATTACTGTCTCCATCACTCATTGTAGAAAACTATTCCATAAACCCATTCTCCTGTAGGGCAGGAACCCTCTGCTAAGTTAATACCTGCCCAGTTTCCACCCACCAATTCTGGCACCAATGTTGCCTTTAGCTTAAATACTAATGCTACAGCATTTTCTTCCTATTATACTCACAGGTAACTGTGTCATTTCTTCCAACACTCACACTGGCTAGACTGGCTTTTCCAAAACCTTTCAAACATCTCTTTTTTCAGAATGTAGACTGTCAATTATGATCATAATCTAGTAAATGCTCTTCTGCACCTCTTCCTGTTTGAACTTGGGGCCCCAAGATATTGAAAGAGAATAGTCTATTGATACAGAATCCGAGAGGAAAGAAAACAGCAAACAGAAGGGATCCCTTCGGGTTGTTGTTGTCTCTGCTGTCATGTCTATAGACTTCCATACATCCCAATACTGAATGGTTAATATACAGTGGCCAAGGTTGTTTATAAAAAGACCTTAGTTAAAAAGGTATCTATACCTGTATGTATACATTCTGCTTATACCGACAGATTTTACAGACAATTAGACTCATTTTATAGTAGGCCAGATGGCAGGACTTCTAAAAGTCTATTAGATTTTTCTCCACCGTCCTGTTTTTACACTTTTTTTTCTGTGATAAATTACAGGAAAATAATTATCCTTGATTAATGCATGACTTCACATATATATGTGACTATTACTGGAAAATAGCAACAGTTACAACTCTGGATGCAATTATTACTATTAAAAATTGCTTTGCTTCAAAGAAATCTTAGGAAGTATTTTGTCTGATATTTGAAAAGAAAGAGAATTCTAAATATGTTGTTGGGGGGCTGTACTTTAATGTTTTGTAAATGCAAACCTGTCTCCTAGAGGATAGGCCCTTAGAGGTGAATAAATCTCATGGTATGGAAGAAACAATATAACAAAAGCACTTGGTATTTAGAATCAATTCTCTCTTTTTGTGTTTGCACAGTCTTTCATTTAATTATAGAATTCAGATGACATTTAAACACAGCAAACTGTGATTGTAAACCATGCAAAATGAAGGGATATTGACAGCTGATATACTGCAATCAATCAGATTTCAGGTTGCTTTCCTGTTAAATAAAAGACAAACTGCACCACTGCTAGAGCAGTTCTCAGTCAGAACAAGGTGCCACAAAGCCATGGAATCGCAGGAATTGGGTTTATGAGGGACAGCAGAACTAACCCAGGCCGGAGGCAAAAACTGGATGACTCTCTACACTTCCCCATATCTACCCAGCTCAGTCTAGCACTTCTTTATCCTTCAGAACATCATCATTGTGAGATGCAGATAAAAATCTATTGATATGTAGATTTTCCTTCATGATTCACTTTGTTTCCCTGTATCTCTAGGCCCTTTTTTAATGCTCGATGAATAAGGAAGTTCCACCGAAAAAGGGAAAGAGGCACAAACTGACAGCATGAAGCCGTTTTGCATTGTAAATCAGCTCCGCGGAAGAAGAAGTGGAAAGATCAGTAGAGTGGAACCCATGAGTGACAGTTAGGAGATCAGTTCAGCCGGTGAATAAAACAGTGGTAGTGCCTGCTGGCCCCGAGTGCAAGGGAACCTGAAGTTAACCTCGACTCAGATCTTCCAAACAGAGTCAAGCACAAAGCACAGAGATACTAAAACAACTTTGTACCTTTTTTTTTTTTACAAGCACTTTTTTTTCCTGTTCTCTTTTGGTGTACAAATACCATGTTCTTCGTGTTGGCAGTTCTTGATGCATAGCAATTGATAAAAGAATACTTATTTACAGATTCGCATCTAAGCTTGGCTTTTTGAAGAAAGAGAAAAGCATATAGAAAACAAACAAATAAAGGAGAATCACAGAATCACAGAATGCTGAAGGTTGGAAGGGACCTCTAGAGATCATCTAGTCCAACCCCTGCCCACGCAGGGTCACCTAGAGCACGTGGCACAGGACTGCGTCCAAGCGGGTTTGAAGATCTCCAGAGAAGGAGACTCCACAACCTCTCTGGGCAGCCTGTTCCAGTGCTCTGTCACCCTCACTGGGAAGGGATTTTTCCTTAAGTTCCTATGGAATTTTTGGTGTTTCAGTTTCCGGCCATTTCCTCTAGTCCTATCAGTGGCCACCAGTGAAAAGAGACCAGCCCCATCCTCCTCACTGCCTCCCTTGAGGTACTTCTAGACACTGCTCAGGTCCCCTCTCAGCCTTCTCTTCTCCAGCTGAACAGGCCCAGCTCCCTCAGCCTCTCCTCACAGGGCAGATGTTCCAGGTCCCTGATCATCCTTGTAGCCCTGCGCTGGACTCTCTCCAGCAGCTCCACATCCCTCTTGTCCTGTGGGGCCCAGAACTGGACACAATACTCCAGATGAAGCAGATAATACTCTCTTGTTTGGAGGAAAGGATGTCTGGAAAATATCGGTGAAGAGGTTATCTGCTTATGACTGCAAATGCTCTAGAAATTTCCCCTGAGCTTCAGCTGGTTTTAGCTAATGTTCACTTTTGAACCTTGAAACATGAAAATTAACCAAACATAAAAATCCATGAAATCTGAAACCCAAGCACCACAAATTTGCATTGTTTGGGATAAAGTAGGCAGAAAACAAGAGAGCTGCATTCCACAAGACATTGTCCTTCATTCCCTTGAAGCAAGCTCAGGGGAACCTTGAAGTGTCCATCCTGTGTGCATCCCTGCAAAGTATGGGTAAAAATATTAACCTATATTCACAAGAAATTCAGCACACACTCAGCAAATGATTTCTGAACTTTTAGTTAGCGTATATATTTTACAAATCCTGCAGATTTTGTTGTCTGGACAACTTTTAGGATTTTATCTCACAGCTATAACCTGCATTGTTCCTAATATTCCAGTCCATAGAGAAATAATCCCTCCTATGAAGAAGTGATTCTCATCTCTTTTATGGATATAGAAAACTTCAATGTAGTACCACCCCTCCTTCCACATCTTCACGACTATGAAGAAATAAAACTTCCCAAAAATAAAAAGATTTTTTTTTATTTGTTCACAAGCCATACCAAAATATGAGAATGATGCTCTGATTTCTCCTTGATTCCGGTAGTCATTGATGGCATTTACTTGTCAGCTAGCACAGGATAAATAGATACTTAACATACAAGGTGGAGAATCAAGTTACATCCATTAAAGATTGTTGCCAAAGCAGACAGCAAGGTGGTAATAATAACCCTTTCTCTAAATCATTTTTTTTTAAATAGAAGCAAGGGATTTTGGTGCCCATTATTAAAATAATTTTACTTTAATTTCATTTGATTGCATTACTTTTTAGTTTTACTGCACACAAAAAATGCCAAAGGGACAGATTGCCATTTAACTCTGATTAAATCAGCATGCAAGTATTTTTATCATACACGGTTTTTATCAGTTCTTACATACTCAAGTATTTTGAGCTAGTGTTAATTATTTTAGCACAGCCATTTTTCTTCCCTCTTTTGTTCTTTTGAAAAAGTAACTACTTTTCTCAATTCTAAAAAAGGATGCAACAAAGCTCAATATTAAAACATTTTGTGTTAATAGAACAAAACCTTTGTCTTGAAGACATAATGACTGCTAGCATGCACAGTCTTTCTGGCAGGTAAGAAATAATAATAAAAAAGTGCAATCTTTCAGGTGATAAATTAGCATAATGATGTTCCAGGAATAAAATAGGAATGCACAGAAGTTTGGCAATATTTAGTGTATCGGGAACTGCATAACTATCATCTGAAACAAAGGAAAACAGCAGACAAACGATCTGTAACATCTTAAATGGGAAGGGATTAGGGTCCTAATAGGGTGATGGGATGCTCTAGGGCATTCCATCGGAATAAAAATGAGGATTTCTTTCCCATGAAATTCAGAATTTGGGCAAGCAGCTGGACGTGCACCCACTGTCACGCCATGGCGATTAGTACCTAACTGCGGTGCACATCTGCACCAAGGAGAGCAGAACTGACCCAGCTTCCCTCATGCATCAGGGGAAACATCATCTGCTCCTCTGCAAGCCCCTACTCTGCCTTCGCGATCATTTGTGGAGACTAATGTGTCAGATCAGGCTCCCGAGAAGGATGTCTCGCACCCATCAACCAATACAGGGCAGATCAACAGAGACCTGCAGAATTCAACGGTGAGTTTCCTTAGTTGTATGGGAGAAGTCTAGAGTCATCCCCTTTTACACAATTTCTGTCCTGGGACCAGAAACTTCTCAGTGGCTACTAATATTTTTTAAATGGTTGAAAACCCCTGCAGGGGGGAAAGGACCTGAAGACTCATGGTCAAGGGAGCTACAGCATGAACATCTGGACTTCTATCTGCATAAAGTTGAAGGCACTGTACTCCTCGCTAATGTAATAGCCTAGAAGAGCAAGGAAATGAATAAAAAAAATCACACTTATCTGATTTTTCCTATGGAAATGACTTAATTCATAAATTCCATGCCACTCTGAGGTATCAAAAAACCCCTTCAAGTCAAGATCTTGGATTTTTTCTGCCCATCCTATTTTACGTAGGTTTGTCCCAACCTTCTCAAAAAAGCAGTGTTTATGCTATACCATCTCCTTTTGAAGACAACTTTTTCCCAGTGATTCAAGTTAAGAGAGAATGTGAATCTAAAACATAAATTTTGTGTGTGGCTTGAAAAGAATGGCCGATCCCAGAAAAGAAATGCATACGTTAGCAGACTGTCAGAACAGAAATAACAATTTTTATTCCTTCCTTTGAAAGAAAATGACTCAATATCCTTTTCTAGTTGCAAAATTATATCTATAGTTATGAAGGAGTAATAATTAGAATTACAATCTTATTTTTATAAGGGATAAAAAGAACATGTTTTAGAAAGGCTACGGAGAATCATGAGCAAGACCCCGTTGGCACCTGATCCCAAGAGAGTGCAGAGCATCATTGTTTTGTAATGCTGTTTTAAACAGAAGTAGATATGGACTGGAGGCCTAGAAGCAGAATATATGGAATTTTTGAATAGAAGAGTTGATTTCATTGTTCCCAAGGATCTGTCCTCAAATATCTTGTTAAATAAATACAGAACTCCATTTCCTTCACTATGCTTTTCCTGTTCCATACTCTTCTCTATTTTTAAATACTCTTTATTTTCCTTTTGTCTTCCAGGATGTAGGCCCCTAAAAATAATAATGCTTCTGTTTGGATTATAAATCATTTTATCTTTGAAACATTCTTCAGAAACTGTATTTTAAAACTTATCTTTTCTCCTTGACAGTCATATTACCAAAACACAATTTCTTTCCTAATTTAAGAAAGTATTTTGGTTTTGAGTTTACATTCAGAAAAAAAACTCAGAATATGAATTAGGATTGCAGCTTTGCATTCAGAGACCATAAAGCAAATATTTGCTCTGACTATAATACAGTTCACCTCATATCCTACATATCCTATTGCAAATCTCTTCTAATACTGAAATAGCAAAAACAGGAAACGAGTGGCATTTTTTTCTTTAATATATCTATCCCAGGCATGCAAACACGGCCCTATGGAGGAGCAGGGTCTTTGTGATGCTGAGCCAAGACCCATCTAGGGTTAAACACAATTTATAGAGTTTCTGATCCTGGAGCAGCCCCTGCCTGATCCGGCTGCTATTCTGTTTTGGTAATATGACTGTCAAGCAGAAAAGATAAGTTTTAAAATACAATTTCTGAAGAATGTTTCAAAGATAAAATGATTTATAATCCAACCAACCAGTCAATCAGCGAGGGGATCACCGAGCCCGGCAACCAACCAGCCAATCAGGCAGGAGCTCGCAGAGCATTGCTACACACCCCCTTGTTTTGTTTTTTGCCATTTCGGTTCTAGTGAGGATGATGAAGAGGAGGAGGAGGAGGCAGCCGCCGCTAGTGCCAGTCGGAGCCATCGCGCAGGAATCCACTGCGGGCCTTATCTGTGGAGACACAAGCAAACCCTCACCCCCATGTTATCACTAGTACTGCTTTTCCCACCGGCCCATCCCCGGGTCCTGCACCTCCACCATGGCTTTACTAGGTTGGGTTGGTTCTTCTTCCCCAAAATGCCACAGCATTGGTGGAGCATCGTCCACTTTCCTTATCCTCGTGGTAACATATTTGCCACTGCAGAATTCATCCTTCCACCAACCAACCCCCGCCATGGAAGCAGTAGAAACCACTAAGAAACTCTTTAGTAAGTTGGTCATCAGTCAGTTTGGAGTTATGGGTTGTTCCCACAGCCAATAGTTGCTGGTTTCCAACAGCAACTGCTTTATGGATGGAAGATTTCTTTTGTTGAATGCATTTCTTCCTCCTCAGTTCTTCTAAAAGGCATCTTCATCAATTCTTGCTGTTTCTCCAGCTGTTTGAGGTTATGGGGTTTAAGTGGTGATCCTGGTAGTGGCTGGCAAAAGATGTCATTCACAGGGGAAGCCCTGAACCT
>NW_010584411.1:91856-128519 GCF_000705375.1 Tinamus guttatus | reverse complement strand
TTAGATGCGGTTCTTGCTCACGCGCCCACATCGACCTCAGTCCCAGCTGCAGGGTCAACAGCTCCTGACTGACAGGAAGGGCAAACGCTGAGGGAAACCTTCAACCAATGCAGTGAAGGCTGAACAGGGACAAACAGGAAACTATATACAGTGAATAGCAATCCTACATGAAATATTTTAAGAAAAGATCAGAAAAGAACATAGGGAATTTTTTTTGCAGATGTAATTAAAACAAATCAAAAAATGAAAGAGAAAAGAAAAATGAAAAGAAAATGAAGAAAAAAGGAAAATGAAAGCTGAAATATAGAAATCAGTAAAGTATTCAATTCTTGCTCTGTTGTGCCATTGCAGTCAGAATTTGACTGCAAGAGATTTAGATTACTTTAGGCAAAAACTACTACTCTGAGGTTAAAAAAGATAAACAGCAGAAATTCAGCAGAATAATCAGATACTGATAGCTGTTCTATTGTCACTAAAAGTCTTTAAGACTATTTTAATGTAAATCAGCTTTTTCCTAAAATCTAAATAAGCAATTACATTGGATGCTTTAGGTTTAATGACAATGAAATTTTATACGAGTGGAGTCTAAGAAATCCTGATGAAAATGAGAAAGAGAGGAAGATAGTAAGAAAATTCAGTGTGTGTAAGATCGTTCCATGGGAAGGAGTCAGACACAAATATAACTCAGTTCTATTAAACAATTAACCTGAAAAGCTGGCCTGTGGCTGTGGGAAGGGCTTGTGAATGTTAGCCCTGAAAAACATCAACCTGATGCAAGCAGAGTGAGTGGCCACGCTAGGGCAGAAAGCAGAGTGAAGTGTGTGTTTTTTTTTTTTTTTTTTTTTTTTTTTTTTACTTTCAAACCACAATTGAATTGGCTAAATCATTCATGAAATTGCACCCTGAAGTAGGAAATCGGAATTAAAATGTTTCAAGAAGCACATGTTAGTAATTTGCTTTAAATTTGTTTTGTTCTCAAGAGTACAGAGGAGATTCTTCTTCAGCTCCCAGCCTCATAGTCAAAAGGCTGGCTATGAAGGGTGTCAGGTAAGCAATTAAGCATGCTTCACTCTTGCACAGCACTGTAGAGAAAAGCTATGGCAAGGGAGAAAAGAAGTAAGATTATCCCTGTGCGGCAGCTTTTAAATTGAAATAAAATGAAATGCTGTATAATTGTCATGTTGTCTCCAAGGAGCAATACAATGACTGGTTCACAAGATGAGAAAGATCCCAGTAATGTACAAGAGGTTTAGGGTACCCATTTTTATTACTGTAAGTTCTCACTCTGGGACACGAGCAAATGCAAAACACATTACTAAATCTAAGGCAAGTAAAAAGAGGGAGTCTCAGCACACTGTACTAACCCAAAAGCTGAATCCATACCAAAATTAACTCCACATTTATGAATTCAGTCTATGTGTGTATATAGACATGAAGCAGTAGCTCTTAAACAACAGGCCATTTGAGTTCATCCCCCTAGAGTTTCATAAATCCCACAAGAATCACAGAATCACAGAATGCTGAAGGTTGGAAGGGACCTCTAGAGATCATCCAGTCCAACCCCCTGCCCACGCAGGGTCACCTAGAGCACGTGGCACAGGACTGCGTCCAAGCGGGTTTGAAGATCTCCAGAGAAGGAGACTCCACAACCTCTCTGGGCAGCCTGTTCCAGGGCTCTGGCACCCTCACTGGCAAGAAATTTTTCCTTAAGTTCCTGCGGAACTTTTGATGCTTCAATTTCTGGCCATTACCTCTAGTTCTGTCAGTGGCCACCACTGAAAAGAGGCCAGCCCCATCCTCCTCGCTGGCCCTGCGCTGGACTCTCTCCAGCAGCTCCACATCCCTCTTGTCCTGTGGAGCCCAGAACTGGACACAGTACTCCAGATGCGGCCTCACCAGGGCTGAGTAGAGGGGCAGGATCACCTCCCTCGACCTGCTGGAGACGCTCTCCTTAACGCACCCCAGGATCCCATTGGCCTTCTTGGCCACGAGGGCACCTGCTGCCTCATGGTCACCTTGTCGTCCACCAGGACACCCAGGTCCCTCTCTGCAGAGCTTATCCTGCTGCCTTCACAGTGACACGTACCTTAAGAGAGATTTAAGTGAACAATAAGAACGGTGCATGTTATTCATTATCAAAA
This sequence comes from Tinamus guttatus, assembly GCF_000705375.1. The sequence goes on along the minus strand of NW_010584411.1, from coordinate 126,378 downwards.
AAATACTTAGCCATTAAATATTGGAAAACAGGAAAAAATAACCATAATCTTTTAAAGGAACTTACTGCTTTCTCCTTCTTTAAGGTAAATGCCCTTTTTTGTGTTCAATGCAAGAGGCTATGTGCCCATTCCTGTGAACATAGAGGTAGCCTGCTAAAACCCCACTGAGAGCTGCTGTGCAGGCCCATTTTTGCATGCTTAAGAAACAGATGCTGTGGAACAAATGATTATTCTCTTAAAGAATTATTATAGCGTTAAATTGGAAAACTAATTTAAAATATCTAGTTTTAGTAAATGCACATGTTATAAAAACTTAGTATAGGAAATAGACATGAAAGGACTGAGGGTATTGGGTCAATCCAGACTAAAAATAGACTGTCAAAAAATTCAACGTAAACATGAACTTTAGCTAATTGGGAATCACATTAAAGAAAAAAATGACAGATTGTTTGCTGTCTTTGTTGCAAATAAATAAAGAAAAAAGCATCAAGAATATTTAACAAAAGAGTCTTTAGGTGCTTAAGATGATAATTTGAGAGCAGGGACTTCCGTACCTTACTTAGAGTCTGGTTGCTGGGTAACTAGACTCTACCAGAATGGTTATCAGGGTATATATATTTGCACACTGATATAGACCTGTATATATGTGTGTGTGTGTGTGTCTATGTGTGTGTGTATTTTGCAGCAGCTTGTTATAAACCTGAACAAATGAAATCAGAGTGTCACTTTTGAAAGCTAGTGGAATTCTCTGGTGGAAACAATCTTTGCTAGTAGAAAGGCTGACTTGGAAGAACAGACAACAAAACAAATGGACTTGCCTTAAGAAAGGCACTAAAGAGCAGGATTTCCTGCTGGGTTTTTGCTGTGAGTCTCAAAAGGCATAAATAGGAAGTTTTTTGACAAATAAAATGAAATTGCTACAGAATTCTAGCTGTAACAGCAGGTAACTGTATAAACCTTCTAACCTTCTTGTTTTGTTCCTTTTTTTTTTTTTTAATGAATGACCTTTTTTATTAAGGCTGTCATTTGTTTTTGAATCAGGACATCATTTTGTACTTTGAATTGAATTCACCTCATAAAGTACAAAGTGTTTATAAAAGTGCATGAGACAATAAATGTGATTTTTGAACTACAAAGTTCAGCACTCAGAAATTAGGAAATAAGAAATTAGGAAATTCATATAGAGCTTTTATTCAATTCCTGCTTTTTCATGTGTTTGGTTGGTTGTTTTTCTGCTCAGTTCAGTAATGAATGTGTAGTTAATCCCCATATACTGACTGTAGGGTCATTAATGATATTTCACATGTATTTCTCACTGTATGTCACAAGAGAGGTAAAACTGAAGGTGACCTGAAGCCACATTGGTTACAATGATTCAGGAAAATGTTATATTTTAAATTAATAAGTGTTAAATCTGTGCAGTGTAGCCACCTCTTCCCAATAACACAAACAGTGTGAGCAGTTTTGCACAGACGCTGCCACAGTCACACATGCTAAATTATTTACTTATGGATTAGATGACCAAAAAAAAAAGGGGAGGGAAATGACCCCAGTGTTTGTATTTGTTTTTTAACTTTCTCTCCAGGAAGTGCCTCTGCCTTGGTTATGTGGAAATTTAGTGCTTGGGACTCATGGATGAAATTTGTCTTCTCTTTCCTAGTTCTGAGGCTGAAGTTCCCGACCCCTTAAGCTATTTATAACTTACACCAAATCTCCCCTGCCTAGGTCACCTTTTAGCCACCCCCCCACGGCTTTTTCAATGACATGAAACTTATCTTAAAAAATCTGTTCAGCTGTTATTTTGTCAAGGTTGCTGAAATGCTCTAACACAAACTAGATATAATCTTTTTAACTTTTTTTTTTTTTTAAACAAAATTTGAATAGGCATGTATAGGATAAAGTTAAGGTACTTTAAGGTACTTCTTCAGACACATATCAATGACCTGCTGCAAGACAGAGAGGTGAGAAAGATTTTTATACTATAACAAAATCCTTCCCTAAAAAGCTTAACATTAGGAACATTGAAAGCAGAAGTAACTAAACAGATCTTCCCTGTTGGTGACCTCAAAGAAGATGAACATTCTGTTGTCCATCCCTTCTTGATGTGCATTCCAGGAAAAAAAAAAAATCCTCCTGTCTTTTTCTATTCTAACTTAATAGAAGGCTTTGAAAAGGTCTAATAAAATAAAAAGGTATATATGCACTAGTATTTGCTAGGATGCAAAAGTAAAATTATACAAAGGAACTTACACAAGGGGTAACAAGGGGACTTACATTACCATTCAGCAGGGCTGGATAAATTGAAAAAGCTAAAGTGGAGGCCATGCAAATAGAATTACACTTAGCAGATTTAGCTTGTTTTGAGCTCAGATTTTTATTAGCACACGAATATAGGAAAACTGAATAAGCATTTTGTCCTGGGTCCACTATTAAAGACAGCATTTCTTTGCTGGTTGCAGGCCTTGTGCTAACAGTGCCCCATGAGAGCTGTGCGCGACCCAGGCCTGGTCCTTTGGGCTTGGTGTGACCTTGTTGTGAGACCTGTATGAGCTGGGGCTTGATAACTGGTGTCTGCTGCTGGGTCTGATGGATAGATTAAGCACGGGATAGCAGCACATACTGCTGAAAAAGCACAGAAAAAAAAAAAAAAAAACGGCTCAAAGCCACGAACCACTCACTGATGGTCAATTGCTGGTAACTGAAAAAGTGCAACCTCAAGAGGTGAGGAAAAAGCTCTAAGCAGCCAACCAAGGAAAAAAAATCTAGCTGAGCCCGAAAACTGGGAATTGTCTAGAAACTCACCCATCTCACAAAGCGGTGAGATGTCCGGTTGGAGAGGAGGACACAGGAAATGCCCATTTCCACCTTGGCTGTCCAAGTGCTCTCCAGCCCGGTCACTCCGGCTTCGCTGACCACACCGTGAAGGGCAGGAGCCCTCAGCGCTCCCCTATGGCATCAGCTCACGGTGTTGGACACTCGGGGCTTGTGTTGGGATTTTCAAAGCATGCAAGAGATATGGAGCAAATCCTACACATGCTTAGTTCTAAAAGTACAGACTGAAAACTATGTAAATATTGAAGTATTTAATTTTCATCTTCAGAGGATTTTGATTTTATATTTTAAAATCTACCTTGAAGTTTTCTTGTCTCTTGAATCACAAGAAGATCATCCAGTTGTCCCATAACAAAATGAAAATTTTCATTTTATCTGGTCTGTTCATTAAATGACAAGTTTTCACCAAAATGATCTTTTCCAGTTTTTCCATCTCGGGCTCTTTTATTATCTCTGTAAGAGGATGATTGTTGCATAGCATGCAATATATGCCAAATAGAAATGAACAGACATTCAGAGAATTAACCACAAAAGTAACTAGCTTAAGTTATACTGTTCCGTGATATCACAAATGCCCAGCAGTATCTTTGGTTGTTCATGTTTTTAGTAGTCACTAAGCTCAGTAATGCCTGGGATGCTCATCCCCATCCTCATCCTCATCCTCGCTGCCGCGGCTGTCCGGGGCTGCTCGTGGAGCCGCTAGTGCAGGTGCCTTCAGGGGTGTCTGCGTTCAGACCTGAAAGGAGGCAGGGACCTTGTTGTGGTGATTGCTTGGCTTTATTCCTGCATTTTGTTGTTTTTTGATTGGTTGGTTGGTTGGTTGGTTTTTGGGAGGGAGGGGAGAGGAAGAAGTGGGACAGGAAGGGAGAATGCAAAGATTTAGTCTTAATTATTACACAGAAGCATAATTCTGACATTTAACCTACTGTTCATCAGTCAGGAGTTCAGATGTTTTTCTACATACATAGCAAGGCTATGTATAAGTAGCAACATAACTCACTATGTATTTTTTTGGTTAATTTCATTATTCAATGATCAGAATGCACAACTTTTTAATGAGATCCTTATAAGATCTGTATCTCGGATTTCTGGGCATCATCTCCTAATTGTTCCAATTCCAGGATTATTCTACATTTATTGCATCTTCTAACTTGAAAAGACTGCTCACTGCAGCTTTGCAATACCATCAATTAACTGATCTTCTCCAAACTATTTAGTTATCTCTCACATAGAGAGGAGATGCTGTTGATGTGAGGACCAGTTTTAGCACAACTACAGATGGAGCGCTGTACTAATGTCTCTGGAATTACCTTATGAATTATTAAAAAGGTTAATATCTGTTGAAAGCTCTCCAATAAGCCAGTATTTATTAATTGTTTTGCTTTAGTTATTATGACTGCCGCTAGACTGTAGGAAAACCCTACTCAGTTAAAGCAGTGTTAGATCAATGATCCGTTACAATGCACAGCCATTAAGACTTGGCCTAGTGTGTTGTGTTTCTCTGGAATATATTTCTAGGAATTCCAGGATTTTTTTTTTTTTTTTTTTTGCATTCCACAACTGAGTAGATCCCTTTGCACACCATATAAAACCTCTGTTTTATGTGACATATATATACTGAAAAGATTAATTATGCTAGAATAAGAAGCACACTTCGTGCAACTGAGCTTCTTTGGTTAACCTCATTATTAAAATCTGTCGCTCCTGAATAAAATATACTGTTTTGATACTGTGAAGTGCAATTACTGTATAACTCTACTGGCAAATTTGTTGGTAGAATAAAAAGATTTTTGATCTCATTGAAGTCAAGTCATAAAAGATGAGGAAATATATTCAGAACAGTCATAATCCACTATGAATTAATAATCAGCATTACAAATGTCAAACACAAAACAGCACATGCCCAGTTTTTATATTTTCTAGCCCTCTTCTCACAGACACTTTTCTAAATTAGGTGCTTAAAAGAATACAAAAAATGATACACTTCTGAGATAAATAGAATCTATATCTTTAATCAATTTCGAGAAGACATCGTTTTCTGTTATAATTCAAGATTTAACTATTTTGGATTAGCTTTGGAATAGTTGCAATTAGGTTTACTCTAAAAATATTAAAAGCTATAACTTTATTGTGGTCATTTTATTATTGAATGCCATGAAATTTTGATAGGGGATATATTATGCTACGATTTAATATTGGCGTAACAGCCAGCAATGGTCAGGGGAATGGAACGTGTCTGAGCCGTAGGGATAACCAGCGTTACGCTACTCACTCGAAGACCTGTCTGAGCAGTCAGCGCATCCCTGCAAAAATGACAAGGCCTTCTTGGAAAATGACTGCAGGAAAAGGGAAAAGGAAAAAGGGTGACTCAAGAAGAGGAGGCTCGGGCTGAAAGATGGGCATTAACTGTGTATAAACGAACAAGAGTCACAAGAAGTTACTGTCAGCTGGAACTGGGGCTCCTTTCAGCATTGTGTCTATGAGCAGACCTTTTTTCTCATCTTGAGGTTTTTAGGCATTAGTGAAAAACGGTTTTGCAACCAACGGTTTCTTTGCATACCCATTTTTTTTTAATCCAAACTTTGTTAAATAATGAAGTTTCAGAGTATTATAAAGTACAGAGATGAGAGAACAAGTTGCCACATAAAATGGAAAATTATAAAGAAAGAAAAAAAATAGAAATAAACTAAAACCAGAATTTAAAATTTTTATACCAAACCAGAATAAATTTCTAAGGTCCTCTTAATGATTAGCAAATACTTAGGCAAAAAGGCAATGCCATATATTCTCCACCTGGGTAGATAGTATTAGGTAGTTGACCCTTTATATAGTATATAAAAGATGCACCTTTGATCTCTCAAAATTAGAAATTTTGCTTTTGTATTAATTTAGACAAACATTTATATGAACTTCGCTGTGTTCTTTCAGGTGTTTTTGTCACACTAAATCATATGTGGACATATTAACTGCTTAATAGATAATGAACATGGATGTGTATAAGTAAAATATTGATGATTAAAGACATAAACATAAGCTTTTGCTTTTTGTTTTTACTAGTCCTGCTTGTAGACATTGTGGGACCTCACTTTTATACATTTCACAGGCCTTCTTTCCTCTTACCAAGTAATGATTTTGAGAAGCGAGGATGTTTTATTTTAAGTACATGCCAAATAAGAACAGTTAGCCACTGAACTGAGACTAACAGAGGGTTCAGTACTTGTGAATATAACAATATCCATTAGCTGTGCGAATGAGAGAAGTTATCACTTTGCTTTCACTGTGTAGCAAATTACTCCTGTAATGGAGGTTCAGGGAAAGGCAGAGCAGACTTTCAAGGTAAAATACGCTGTTAGTCTCAGGAGGTTTGTCTTGTGTGATTTGGAGTCTGCTAGGAAGCTGCACCTACACTAACACCTGGAATACAGAATCAAAGGTCATGCTTTAAACAGTGCAATAAAAAGTTCAGCCTTTTTTCCTTTTATACAAATGCCTTGACATTCAATTCATATTAGAAGTAATTTTCTATTCCCTTGTAATTCCAACCAAGAAAATGAGATTTTTTATGTAGCTCACTTTTTGCATACGGCAGTCCTCGGTTACTGTTACTAGCAGAGGATATGCAAGATCTAACACAGTTATTTTCATAATATAGTATTTACAGATTTCCAGGCTCTATTCAAATGCTTTTGTACTAGTCATTCTTACATTTATTTCTAAGGAGACTTTCTTGTCTGTGAGGATCATATACCACTAATATTTAATAATATTTTAATATTTAGAAGAATCTGTCCATATTAAGATCACCAAACAGAGCTTCCAGAGGCAGGAATGAAATATGTTCAACTGTAGCTATAATCTTATTTTTTAATGCAGGATTGGTTCCTGAAAAGGGAGAATAGCCTCATAATTAGAACTATCCAACAACACCTTACAACTTATCCTGTAAAGTATATGGATGGTTTAAAATTTCTAAGGCAAAATCCTAGGTGAAATAAAAGTCAACTAAAATATTCTTTAGAAGTCATGAGAGGGAGAGAACAGAAGGATGATTTGATGATTCATTTTTCTGGTAATTCTATATAGGAGGCTGGGTTTACCATCACCTTCTGTGGCTCATCCTTATCTATAATCTTTTTCCAACAATGTCCTTTGACTAATGTTTCCTATGTATAAGATAAAAGTCCTTTAAAATTGAGCGTTCATTCAAACTGAAAATTAAAGTATCAGTTTTTTCCTCATGCTTGCACAAGCCAATTTAGAAAAGATATAAACTGGTAGAGATCCTAATTGCTTTGTATATTGGTGTGTCTATATACATGTATATATCTCCTTTATATATATGTGTGTATATATATTTATAAATTCTGTTATATTGATTTTCCATAGTAGAAAATCCATAGTAGATTTTCCATAGACAAATAACACATATATTTGTAGCAATGTACTTCTCACCTGCCTGCCCTTCCCTCTCCAGTATATATTTACCCTGTGGCTGAATTACATGCACTTTCAGTGCATATACTGAGACTGAGATAAAACAAAAGGTGTAAAGCAGAATGACATACTGGTTTTATCATGAAATAAAACACATTTGTTTTTAATAGCTTGCAGGCACTGCTAAAAATCATTTTATACTTGTAAATCTGTTGCTACAAGAATTCTGCTGGTCTCTTTGAAGTGTTGACTGGTTCCTCGAAGCAGCAACAGCTTCAATAGCAGATTAGTCAGTTGACATAACACTTTTTTTTTCTTGCTTCATTTTGTTTTAGACACGGCCCTCCTACAGCGTTATGTCATATAACAATATGACAGGGTTTGGGTTTGGGCTTTTTTTAAAAAAAAAGATAACCTGATGAACACTCCTGATATGTAAAATCCTCGTTTTGATCTATATCTCAGTCCTGCAGAGATACACCTCTGAGGTACACGAGTGCCTAGAGGCACTGCTTTTTACGCCAAATAGACTGGTGTTTAAAGAGCATGTTCTGTTAATGGTGATTTCTTTTGGTACCCAAATTAAATTTCCTTTGAAAGTATTTCCTCAAACTGAATAATTACAGAGGAAAGTAGAAAATAAACAGGAGGAGAATGGATAGACAGAACAAAACCCTTGTCAGAATTTAACCTGATAATACATATGACGACTTCTGGATTTAGAAAAAGAAATCCATCTCATTTGGAATCTAATGCACTGATGGTCCAAACTCGTGACAACTAATTTATTCACTTGCATGAGGAACCTGTTTAGAATTTTGTCACCTGGCTTCCTTCAGTAGGTAAAATTGGGAAGGAAAGCAACTTAAGAGGTTTACTGAGATTACATGTCATCAGAATGACCCCGTCTCTTTTGGTTATGCAATGAGCCTTGGGCAAACATGGTTACTAACTCAAAATACTATGTAAGTGACCATAGTTTGATGGGATAGATCTGGGCTGCTGTATTTAAGAGTTTTTAATTATCTCTGGCAGTGATAATTATGTGATTTAACAAAAAAAAAATAAAATAAAATCTCATATGCATAAGAAAAATCAGGAGATATACTTTTAAAAGTATATTTATACTTATCCACATGTTATATATGTGGAATACATTTTTGTGAAAAAATAAGTTATATGACAATATGCAAATGAAAAAGCAGGGGAAGTAAAAAGCCATGATCCTGTAGGAGAGATTGAGAACCTACAGAGTACTTCAAAGAAATCAAGACACCCATTAGACTAAATAATATAGATCTCTACAGTCAGAATAGAAAAAAATGTGAACTTTGACTATATTTTTTAATATTTTTAAGGAATATTGCTGTTAAATATTGCTGCCTCAGAAAGCAGTTCTGTCATTAGAAACCTTGCCTTTGAGTTATATGGATCCAAGGCAGAATAAAATATCTTTTTCAGAAACTGTGGAGGGAAGAGTCAAGGAAAAATGAAGATCTTTTTATAATATCTAGGATTCAAAATGGTAACTGAACAGGATTTCACTCTTGTTCACATACATTCCTTGAGCAATTCCAATAACTTAGGTAGATCTGTTCATGGAGAATAAATGGAAGCATCATTCTTTTCTGAATCAAAGCCTAGGAAGCTAAAACAAGAGTATGAGTATGTCTGAAACAGAACACTAGAAAGTGAGGGTGCACAGCAATGTTCTGTCCAACATTATAAAACTTTATATAAATTTAAATATACCACACGTAGCCAACAATTTTTAATTTGTGAACTTTAGAAATAATTGTATAATTCCATTCAACTTTAGCTAATATGCTTAGTATCTTAGTTGTCATCTGTAGGCAGTTAGTTCCTCATGTGCTCTAGCTATATCTACACATGAGTGAGAATCAATGTATGCCAAGCATGGCTATACGGGCAATACATTTAGAACGCTGTAAGAAATACATCTGCTGGGCAGCTGCTAGGGATAGGAAATCGATAATATCTTTTCCCAAAATTAGGATGAAATCTAAGCTTTTCTGTCCAATCTTTGTTTCCTGAACTACCTTAAAACTGTTTGTTGCATTTTTGGGTAAACCTATAGTACAGGGTCTCTTAGGATGGAGTTTTGGGTGTACATTTTGAAAAATACTCTAAATTCTAAATACTCTAAATTTCTAAAAATAATGAGTTTTCCTAGTATATTTCAATCAAAATCTCAGTCAAAATTTTCAGTACTTGAAAATACCTTGAAAAGTTTTATTAAGCAAATCTGCAGACCCTCTCGGCTTATGAATGCACTGGTCATTCAGTCTCTTTCCACATAACATCTATTTCTTTTATTCTTGCCTTTAGATTTCAATAAAAGCAACCTCTTAAATTCCAGGAAATCCTGAAGTAAATATGGTAAATAAATCGAACTCTTACAAAATATGTTAGAGACGATTTCTTACCTTTTTATCTTTTATCTTTTTATTTTATTTAAAAATATTTCCATGTAGTTCTGAAAGTAGAGTTACACTTCTAGTCACAGGTAGGAGAACCTCTGAGATAAACCATATTACAAATTTGTTTTCCTATGCTCAGAAAGAAGGAAAAAAAAAAGGAAGTTGAAGTTTTATTGGCTAAAACAGGGATGAAAATGTGCTCTCTTGTGTCTGTGCAACTCATGAATCCAGACTAAAAGACTAAAACCTGAATTTTGCAGCTCAAACAACTTACTAAAGAAGGGAGAAAGGGACAGCAGAGGAAGAGTAGAACACAATTATTTGCTGATGGGACTTTTTGCCACTTTGATAATTTGAACCATGCAGTCCTGCGAGAACATTTCCCTTCTGAGCACACTATTCTATCAAATAATTCCTTAAAAATAATTACATGCAAATAGTTCATATTTCCTTCATCTTTCTCATTCTCACTGTATTTATTTATACACTCAGGATAAACATATCATGCCCTAGAGTGTACTGTAAGCTGCTTGGGCATGGACCATCTGCCCCCAAACTTCCAAATGCTCCCATAAAATTAATATAAAATAATAAGAGTAGTGCTGCTTGAACTACAGCCCAGATTCCTTGTTTGGCAGCTACAGCTTTAACTGTTCCATGATCCAAATATATGGCAGCAAATGGTTCTTTCCTTTGATGTGTGAGATAAAAAAATGCACTAACTAAAAGTCTATGGGCTGGTGTATTTATAACCGGGTTTGAGGATGCGTATTTGATGAAGGAGTATATTCTGCAGCTCATGTGTAGGTTCTGCTCAAATAAATGCATCAAGTTCAAACTATAGCATCAGATAATAAGAAAAAAGATTTTAAAAGGGTAAGCAAAAATTAATTCAAAAAGTTAAAAATCATACTGAAAGGAATATGAACATAAACTAAATTAGATATTTGCCTCTAGACAAAACTGTGCTTTTATGAGAATCAAAGTTCTTGTAGGTTGATCTAAAATTCTTACTTATTGAAACTCAATTTTGAATACCAACTATTCACATAGCTAGAATCATAGCAGACTCAAAAAATATTTTGTATAAAAATGGGTTTTTAGGTTTTTTTTTGGTCAACAAAAGCTGCTTAAATTTTCACCCTTACTAAAAGCAAAAACTGAAAACGAAAGGAAAATACAAAACCCTTTCCCACAATGTTTTCCCTCTGCATATTGTAATACATTGGACGCATTGCTTTCCATGGGACCTATTAATTGCAAAGAGATTTTCATCAGTTCCCCTCTACCAAGTCACTTGGACTCCCTTCACCATTTTTAATGCTACAAGCTAAAACCAAAGGATGAAAATGAACATAAGAGAAAAATGCAGGAAATACTTTGGAAGGTTCTTGCCATTCTTACCTATGCCTACCATTTTCTTTCTTCTTTTCTCTTTCTTCTCCTCTTTTTTTCCATTTTTTTTTTACGTATTTCAATATAAAATGTGCTGTTTTTCAGTTCTTGAAAACTTCTATGCATGCTCAAATGATTTCCTCCTTATACCTCCTACCATCTAACCTGCCAGAAAAGATCCATCCAAATCCAATTCTCTACTTAAGGTCATGGGCATTAGGAAGTCTTCAGCACAACTGGTCCTTGTTTCTCTGGGGTTTGTTATATATGAGATTTTCAAGACACGCTGTAATGATCCAGGCTGAATTTCTCTTAATTTCCCTTCCTAGTCTATTCCAGGAATTTTAATTTTCCCAAATACTAAACCTGATCTTTTTGTTGTTGTTATTGCTTTTATTTCTTCTTTTTTTTTTTTCCTATGAATTCACCAAGTGCTCGAATCCCAGCTATGGTTAAGCCTAAGCTCCTTCTTACTGTGAAGGACTTTTTTCCAAGCAGACCAGGCCCATCTGCACACAGGCCACAGAGACCGTAAGTAAAATGCCTCACTCTGCACCCATCAGCCCTGGTTATTTACTTGTGCTTAATGAGGACAGAGAGGCTTGAGCTTTACTATGGAGTCCATCATGATCTAAATGATCAAAAAGGTCAAGATTGCCTCAAACAGCCAGCCCCCAACACTAACTCTGCCTCTTAGGCTACCTCAAGCAGTAATTAAAAGCATCTCTTTCACCTTCTAATGCATGGTTGCTGTTAAAGTACTGATTTGCAGGAAACCTCTGGCTCAAATAGTGCTGAAAAGGCTTAGGGAGACTTCTGTAATTTGAGACTTCAGACCTTTCTGAAGCTCATTTGAAGCTCTGTCACATAATGGGCTTTTTATAAAAACCATTACATTCCTGAGGCAGAAAACACCAAGTGTACAGTGTATTTTTTCATCAACAGAGGTTATAGCAAGCTAAACATGAACAACCAGAAGAATTAGTTATACAGTCAACCAGAGAATTAGTTGTTGTCTAGAAGAGAGACCTTAGTTGATTTTACTGAAACCTGAGAGTGAGGACCACTATGGTTAGATTTAAACCTAGAATTGGTTATTTACACAAACCAAAACTGAGTAAGAACACAGTGGTGCAGTTAAACAGGTTTAATAAATTTACCTGAAATAATCTAGTGGAATTTTCTTGAATACATAAACTAGTGAAAGGAGAAATTGATATAGTAATCTTAGCTGACAAGAACAGATATAAATGCCCCAAAACTCACCACAGACTCTCAGATCCTAGACTTCTCTTCTGCTTAAAAGAAGACCATTAAGTTCACCTTAGAATTTTTCAAAGTGAACCCAGAAATTTGCTCTGAATTACATGCACTATCTATGTAGCTGTTGAGTTACAATACTATTAGATCAGATACTGCATAGCTTCCACTAAATACATCTGGTATCTACTAATCATCTACAATCATTTAGTGAAAATTAAGTCCTTCTTTACTCAGACTAAACAAGGAATCAGTGAAATGCTGTTGTACCTAATAAATGGAAAACCATGCTTTGGGAACTGGACCATTTCCAAGGACTGGAGTGAATGCTGCAAATTAATTTGGGTGGGGTTTTATATCAGGAATCATCAGAGAACCAAGAAAACACAGCTGGAAAAGGAAAACTGGTACAATGCTCATGCACAGAATATAGAGAGAAAAAAATCCGAGCAAAAAGCTGACAAGGAAAAGAGACAGTTTCATTGCTAATATGTTCAGAAGTGGAATCTTGCAAGATTGCATCAAAGATACCCTATTCCAAACTATTTTTTTTTCCTTTTCACACACCCCGAAAGAAAGAATAGCACCTAAGTGATCAAAAGTCATAACACCATGCTATAAATCAGCAGAAATAGATACTTAAAGAATATATGAAAATGATATTTAACTATTTTAAAGATGAAGCACTTATTTTAAGGCAAACTAAGTTAATATTGGGCTATCTTTGATAGATGCTTTTGTTTGCCTGACTGAATGTTTGTCAAGTTTTTTTGATTCTTTTCAAATCTGTGGTTTGGTTTGATCACAGATAGCTGGTCAGGGTGTTGGGAAAAGTGTGCAAGGTCTGCTTAGTGTACACTGCTACAGAAAGGAGATTTTATTATTATTTATTTTATTTTATTTTATTTTATTTTATTTTATTTTTATTTTTATGAAAGCCTTAAAATGGTGGCCAGGCCACATTCCAGGGATATTCAGCAAAGTCGGTGAGGGTGTACCCATTGAGGGCTTAACGCCTCTGTATTTTTGTTGTTAAGTTAAAGGAAAAGATGGGGTGATGGAAACATACCCAAAACAGTGCATGAGCTGATCCGTAGCGTTACCGAAATGACTGCAGCCAGCAACCCTGGCACGCGCCTTGTGTTCGAGTAGGTGCATGAGGAATGCTGTTTATACCCGAAGTGACGCTGAGTATCACTTTCTTCATAGAAGAAAGAGGGTGAGGATGAGACACGTAGGCCTAGTCAGAGGTGGCTGCAGCCTGGAATTTGAGGGTATGAGCACAAGGCTCAGCTGTCAAATTCCATGCTGGCAGCTAAGATTTTTTAATACAGTTCATTTGGGGCTGTCTGATGTGGCAGCATAGATGAGAAACATGTCCCTTGGCAATCCCTGGTCATGGCACAAAATAGTAGGAGTGTACGAGGATGGAATGTATTGCCACAATGTTGAGGGCATGCTTATAGTGAAGGGAGAGATAGGAGTACAGAAAAAGAAGTAGAAATCTAGAGGATCAATAGTAATAAGTATTTTTTTTTTAGTTGGCAGGGTATTTCATGCACATAAACTATGTGCAAATTTAAGTTAATGTATGATACGGGTGATCAGATCCTCACAGTGCCCTAACGCACAACCTGGTAGTTTGCATGGGACAAGCCCTGTGCCAACCTGCGATGCAACCAGGACATGTCTAAGCCTAAGAGTCAAGAAACATGCCCAGGACCTGCAGGTCAGACGTTGGTTCAGGACCAATCAAAAGAATTTCTGTGATAACCCTGTGATAACCTGGCTGCCACCAGCTGAAAATGACTAAGCAGAAACATTATTATATATTCATGTTTCTTGAGCCTTCAATAAGATTCAGATGTAGTCATATATCACATATCAGACAAAGTTATTTCTAGCAAATATCCACACATTTTTTTTTTCATGACCTTATGGGATTTTGTAGAATTTAAAAGAAAGCTACTACATAATTGGTGGGGGGAAAAAAAGCTTATTTTCTTACGAGAGAATACTGCTCAGAGCAGTAAGAGCTGAGAGCGATGAAACAAAGCCTGAGAGGAGCTATAATTGTTTTCTATAAATAGATTAGTATGCGTAAATTGCAGAGAGGGAGAAGAGCTATTCAGAATAAAGAACAATGTTGGCACAAGTGCAAATGCATATTCATGGCCCATGAATATACTTGGGCTGAACATGAGGCAGTTTTCAATTGTCAGAGGAATGAGGGCTTAGAAAACTTCCTGCAAGGAATCTTGGGGACCAAATCCAAACTCATTTTATATGGAACTTGTTATGTTTATTAAAAGCAATATGATAAAAAAAGTTCCAAATGTAGTTCAGTGGTCTAGGTGACCCTTGAGATTCCTTTAAGTCCATTAATTCCTATATACATTAAACATAGTAATAGACTTTGCTTTTGAGTATGCTGGATAGACTAAAGATAGGCTTTCTCATGAATGTGAAGAATATAAAATGAAAGTCCTGAATTGGCAAGCATCTTCTATCAAAACAACATTTTGATAATGGCTGTTATGTTGTTTAGGTCCGGCGCAGCACCTATTCAGGGTGGATGCTGGACACAGCCAAACCTATGCCCAGGGGTCAGGAACATTCATTCGTTATTGAGTATCACCAAAAGTAGTGTACTGCTCTGTTAGACTTTACTACTTACTTGCTTATATGTCTGAATCTTAATAGATATTTCTATTTATATAGAAACATGGCCAGATGCAATACAAGAAGTATAGAGTTTTCTCAAAGACAGTAGATCTCTTTCAGTCTTCAAACAACAGCTTTATTATTGTCTTTGTAACAGCTTTATCTGACAAGAAAATTGTCAAAGGGACCAGACATTTTCTTTTCCAAGAGAGCTATTATCTTTACTTCAGACAAATCTTGCTCTGCCTATAACTTGGACGCTGCTGAAATAGTTGCACTTCACTCTTAAATAAATCTGGCACACAAATTCATGAGGAGCAACTCTTAATGTAGCCAGGAACTTGTGAAGCTCTTAACAAAACTCTCGTTGATGTCCTTAAGTCAGGAGGATGAATTAAAAGAATTTTAAGTGAAATGAAGTCAAATCTTTTAAAATTTTGATTTGCTTAAGGAGCTAAGGTATTACTCAAGTTTTCTTTGAAATGTATATTTTAAAAATCCTATTGCCATACAGGCTATGTCAGCATGTTATCCACCTTAAAAGAATATCATAGAACAATAATGAAACCATTTCACTGGCAGTTTTATTAAAAAGTCGATATGAAAATATCCATTCAAGAGCAGTTTGAAGCAGGACTCCCTGTAACTATGACGTTATAGGGGAACCCACATTTGCTTGTCTTCTTGCTACTGTTGTCCTTTCAGATAATATACCAAATGCTGCTATGCTTTGTATGAAGCTTCTCTGAAATTAAGAAGAGTATAGAATTCTTTTAAGATAATTGGAGAATAAATAAGCTCTGTGGTACAATAATGTCTCTTTCTCATGTCACCACCGGAGAAAGGTACTTGGACTTTAGTCAATTCCTGGGAAGTAAGATATGAGAGAAAACCTGCTCTGCTGAGAAAGTAAGCAAGAACATCCATTACTATTTTTGATAGCTTTGCCCAGAGAAAATGGACTTCATGTTCTACTTGTAAATATGTAACACCTGATGCCATTGTCTATTTTTTCTTTCCTATTAAAAAAATCCAGCAGCTCGTCACTCAAGCAAAAAGAAATAATCTACAGATAGTCATAAACACACATATCGCATTGAAAACACCTCTCAGGTAGTATCAGCAGTTAAATCCCTAGAGAAACAATATAATTAAGCTATCAAGGGAAAATATATATTTATGTATAAATATATATTCTGATACTCCCAAGTGGAAGTCACCATGAACGATTCCATGACCTTGACCAACGAGAAGAATTTTTCCACCAAATGCGATCAGAAAATTTCACATAAAACAAAGCATTTACAAACTTTGTCAATTTATTTGCTGATAGAACAGTCAATCTAGCATTCACTGCCAGTGCTTCAAAACAACCTCACCAGGTTAAGACCTTCTGTTGCCATTCCTTGAATAAATACATACAAAATATAATTCTTGCCCTCATGTACAAAAAGTCTGGTCAAACTAAAAAGTACCCACTGGAGAATGGTAGACAATGGATTTATATAAATATTAAATTACTTTTAGGGGTCAGGCACAAAATCTGTGAAACAACAGAATTTAAATCTCCTTTAGCCTAACCTTTTCAACTGTTTAACCACAGCCTGCGTATTGTCTGCCATAAATTCAAAACAAACACCTTTTTTCTTTCTCCATTTAAAAGGACTGAACTTTTCTCTCCATTTCATACTCTCTTCACTAGCCCTTGGGTTTGATAAAGTGCCTTTTGCAGAAAGATATCGATGATGTGCTAATCACTTGAGTAATCTTGAGTACACATTAGCACTGTATCAAGTCCGAGAGTCTCCTAATAGTGGAGTAACAAATTCCAAATTTTGATTGTTCTTTTACTGTTTCCCACAGTAGAAGGATATACAGAGAAACATCTTGTTTGGGGATTTTTTGGGGGTTTATTGGTGAAGTTTAAGGAGAAAAAGCATGGTTATAATAAAAACATGCAATATTATAGATTTATGTCACAGTAGACAAGATTAAAGCAGATGTTTGGTTGAAGTTTCCTACTAATGCATATATCAGATTTAAAAAAATATTATGCATCCATGTAGCAATCACCATGTATTCACATGGAAATAGGACAAAATGGAGATTGTTCGATAAAGCTGTTTTTGACCAGTCAGCATAAAGCAAGGATTAAAAGACATTTCACTTATTTTATTATATCTATGGACATTCAAGTACTTTAAGCAAAATATCTTGCAAGATATTGCAGGAACGTCTCTTGGTAGCTCATGTACAGTTTTATTGCTGTTTCATTATCACTTCTGGTGTTACTCTGTTATTCACTTGTTTTCAGAGAAGGCTAGATTTAACATTTGACAGTTGACAAACCAATATTTTAAGTCATGTTAAAAATCAATTTGAAGAAAAGAATCAAAGTTGACTCCCCCTCAGTGATACTTCCTCAATCTTGAAAAACAAAACAAAACAATTAACTGGTCTTTAATTTCCCTGATGTTTTTGCTATATCAATGATAAATTGATTAGAAAATGAACTAAGTATGAGCATGCCATTCAGCTTTAAGATGTTTATTTTGGTGATAACAAACTTTACATCAATTTTACTTTCAAAATACTGCACGGAAAGATTAACGCAAGTTTCGAAGCTACTCTTCATCCTCTCTTTTTTTTGCATGTACCTCTTATCCCACATTAGATTCAAGATATGTCGAAGAAGCTTGAAGTTCTGTCATGAATTTAAAAGTTACTGTGCATTTCTGACAGAGCTGGATCATGCACAGGGCTGTTACTGCACAGCAGATGACACACTGCCACTTCACAACCATGCTTAGACGATGGTAGTTTTTCACATTGTACTTGGGTTGCCTTCTAGCAGCTTTTGTAAGGAGAAAGATTCTGCTTTATTTAGCTTGTTTTTCACCTTAGGAATAGAAAATCTAGAAATGAATATTACCAACTAAGCATAGAGAGAGCAAATGGTAAACAAAAATATATTAATATCATATTTCAATGCATGTATGCAAATCAAACAGTTGGACTTCCTTTAATTTCAAAAATAAAATAAATATCAGTTCATCTTTACTGCGTTTAAAGTTATGAAACAGAAAGCACATTTAAAAACAAAATCTTTAAGAAGTGCCCTGGTGGAAATACTCTGCAGAAAATAGGGAAGTGTAGTTACAAGGTAAAGCAGCTCTAAAACAAAATTCTCCCCTTCCCAGGGTACCTGCCCCCAGGGGCAAGTAAAGAAATAAGACAGAAATAAAAGTGCAACAAATTATGGGCACAGATGTAGCAAGGTTTCTTGTCGCTACGCCTTCGCAAAGTGAAGCTTCAAAATTTGCTTTTCATTGGGATTACTGGGAGATGGCTACAACTGCAGGGTACAATACAGGATTGTAGCACAGGTTAGGTCAGTGTTCAACAGCGTGCGACCGCCTGTCTCAATGAAAGAAATCGATACCTCATCTGACAGTAATCCCCAAGATTACTATGGGGAGTTTATTTAGTAATCCAAATTATTTTATTTTCTGATTGACAGCGATTTAGAAAGATAAAAAAAAATCAATCTGATCACAGTCTGTCACAGTAAAATCACAGTGGTAGATTGGAAGATATCTGTAAGTGGAATGTAATTATTTATTAGAATTAAGTACAGTGGCATCCAGGAGATACATACTCTGAGCTTCTCAATGCCTTTTCTCTAATCCCTTCACCGATATGATTTATTTAAAGGAAACCCTTTCAAAGCTGGGATCAAAGCTCAGCTCTCCTCAGTGTTCTCATGTCAATAATGCTACCTACCTTCACTGCCTTCTGCAGGGTACAAATTTCTTCCCATCCTAATCTACATGAATCATCAGTGTCTCTCAGCCTGTAGTGTACCTATATTCTTTTTGTGGGGCATTTTTTAGTTATTATTTTACATTGGATTAGTATTGGACTTTCTGGGAATAATTGCAGTTCATAAATATTGCACACTTTCCAGGATAGGATGTAGGTCCAGCTGAGAACACTAAGTGCACGATGCGAAGCAATTCTACAAGATTATAAAGAAACCCATTTGTATGAGTGTCGAAACACCGATCGTTGACTTACTTTACCTGTTCAGGATTTAAATGTCTAAATTGACAACCTTTGTCTTCTGAAATCAAAGGTAAAACTCCCATCCAGCTATTTTTAACCTTATGTCTTTTTGGATACTATGAAGTTTTTGGCACATAGTTGAGCCCTGATAAATAGTGATATAAGCTAAATACACTAATCAGAAGAGCAGCCATAAGAAACATAAAAAAATTAGTATAATTCTTACTTTGTATGCAGGGGATCCAGTCTGCAACATCAAATCCTTCTCATGAGTATTTACAGCATACAATATTAAATTATCGTCCTCTGAACAATAACAACAGCAACATTAGCAAGAGTATTATTAGGCTGGGAATATGGGCTCTCTGCGGAGCTGGCATGAGAACGGACTCTTGCCATCTTCCCTTTCCCATGGTGGTCTGCTTTCCCATCCCAGTGACCCCAGGATGTAGCTTTGTGCCAGCACCAGGGAAGTCTGTCTAAACTCCGCAGCCGGGTCCACAGATTTTAGTAGCAGGAAGGCTGGTCTTAGCACTTCTTAAATTAAAGCACATCAGTGAATTTTTCTACAAACGCGGAAAAAAGCTCTCTGCCACCTTGCAAGTGGTCAAGTGGTCTGTTTCTGGATTTTTATAGATGAATTTTATAACTTTACAAATTGAGTTAATAATGGAAAGAATGGTAAACTCTTAAACTTACTTGTGAGAAAAGTTGTAGTATGACAGCGAACTCTGATAACTGACAAATGTTTTTTTATGTCAAAAACATTATAAATACGAGTACTGCATTCTCGTTACATGACATATACATGATATTTACTTACATAATTTATATTAAAATATATCTCCTATCCTATACTAGTTAAATGTATATGGACTAGGAAGATTTTCGGGGTCACAAATGAACATGAAATTCCCAGCCCATGAGTATCTGCAAAAGTTAGGCATATAACTGGAGCAGACACTTTCTCCTTTTACCCATCAAATAAATTTGTGAATTATGGTCTATATACACAACATAGAAAAGCGAATATCAGAATATATCAGAATACTGTTGTTTTAATGATAAGATAGCTGTTATAGTGTGAGAATTATTTGCAGGAGAACTACTTATAGAAAAATGAGTCATCCCATGACTGAAATAATAAAAAAGTAGCAAATCTTTGCCTGAATATAGCTTTGATTGTACCTCATTTATATCAGAATAGAATTAAAATTTCTGCTTCTCAAATACAAACCACTTGCCAATATCGATCCCTTTAATTCAGACCTCTCACCAAATACAAAAGACAAATGTGCTGCAGGGAAATGTGATAAATAAATGTACACGCTCATATGATGCATGAGAATATGCTCATCAGTATTCTCCATTTACAGAAACTCCTTTCCTACAGAAACTTTCCTCTTGCTCTAGCAACAATGGCTACGAGATGCCGTCTCCAGCATCCTGGTACTGCCCCTTCTCTTCAAGACTATGTCCTTCATCTTCTTGAGTTTTATGAGACACAGATATGAGATCTTCTCATAGCCTGAAGCACTCATTAAGTTAGCAGCTTCTTGTTACTGCCACTAGAGCATCTTGTGCCCAGGATAGCGCTCAGCCCCATCGGTACCACAGGCTTTATCGAGCCTCACAAAGACTGGTGAGAAGCTTTGTCTTCTCCAGGAGCCTGGAGCAGCAGCACAACTCCATGCCTGCAGAGAGGGTGAAAGATTGAGCAGGGGCACTAGAAAATAAAGTGGTAGGAAAGGGGAATAATCAAAAAATAAAAATAAAAAGAAAGAAACAAATGCCAGACAGAAATAACAAATGGTTCAGAAAGAAGCTCAGCAACAGGGGAGGTAAAGAAGGGAAAGGAGAAGAGTCGACTGAATGGATGCGGAATCTCAGAGTGTCTCAAAGACATGACATCTGTCAGCAAATGGCAAACGGAAAAGTCCGAAAATGTAATTTATCCATATACATATAGCCAAAGAAACCCTTCAGAATCTCTCAGCATTTTGAGAGCATTCTTGAATTGATGCATGCCTGCTATGCACACTATGAGCTGATGGTGAGGACACTCGTGTCCCTGATTTGCATGGAGTGTGTACTCAGAATAAACCTAGAATCATTCATCCAATTGACATTCCAACAAATCACAAAATTCAAGTGCACAATCACCAAAACTGCTTTTTGACCCAAACCAATACATGGCAAATGGCTACCATTATGGGGGATTCACTTTAAAAGCACACCAAGGCTCTTAATTAACTCACTAACAGAGACAAAGCTTTTAATAGCAAGTGCTAAATCAAATAAGGCACTGTAATATGTTTCTTTAGAGGAACCTCTTAGCAAAACCAGGTTTGCTTGTTTTGTTTTTTTTTTGTTTTGTTTTCTCAAAAGTAGCAGTGTTTGGCCATCAAAGTAAAAAAAATGTAAAAATCCTTTAGAATGTACTGCTCTATACATTCTTGTAAGAATGTGTTCTTGCAAGTTCTTCAAAACAGAATGTATAATGAATTTTCACAAATTTTCTTTTTTTAGTAGAATATTTTTAAGTGTGATGGTCAGAGTACTTACCTGGAACCTGGAGAAGAGATCTGAATTTCACTCTCTATTATATCAGTCAGTGGCTTTTAAGTAACTATTACAGGTTTGTTGTCTCTGTCTCTCTACCTTGCCCTCAGGTGTGGGCTGTTTTATTTCAGTGTAAAAAGCAAAAAGGTTTTGGTCACAATTGCTAGAAATTTCAATAGAAATATATGTTGATAGAATTGGTAATTTAGCAAGTAGTAAATTACTGGATTTAGTAGTAAGAAGACATATTGGGCTTCTCAAGTTTCATTCAATGGCATAATATGGGAAAAATGGCATAATAAGTTGCAGCCCCGTATTATTCTATGGGCTGGGCTTTTTGCAAGACAGCCTTTCTGCATTTTTTATGTAGCACCATAATTCAGGTTCTATTATGAGACCTAGTCCACCAAAATAAAAAATAGCCTATGGAACTGTGGAACAAAACTATGGAACAAAATATCCACACTGGGAGTAAAGCCAAAAAGTGCTTTCTGACATGCGCTTGTGCTGTTTTGCTGTGGCTATAATCACATCCAATGCAAGACAGGCTCACATCCGAGGTGCTGATGTTCCGTGGGCAGAGGGCATCCATGGGAAGAAGCCACCACCAGTTTGATAGATCATGACCATACGCAGCCTGAACATGAGAATAGTGCCGGGGATGGAGCTTCATTTGGAAGCCACAGACTTCCCTCAGCTGCTTCAATTAGCAGTTGCATCTATAGTCTGATACCTCCAGTGTTGACTATTCACTGGAAAATATTTTCAACGTATCGCAGTGGAGTCTTCAAGTCAAAGGCCATTATATAAAATTTCCTCATACATATCTACAGCGAACTAGGTGACGGTGCAGCACATACCCACTGGCACTTTGCATCCTCAGGACATGCAGTTATGATGTCCTGATAACTTTCAGCTATCAGAGAGGGCAAACTAGGCCTCTTACTGTACATGATGCTCCTTAAAAGGATGTCAACAGTGTCCGAGTGCTTCAAACCAAAGCAACTTTTCCCTCAGAGCTTCGGGGCAGAAACAGTTTGCTAAACACCTATTGCTTCAGGCTTAACAGAAAAGAAGACCTTCTCTTTCACAGGGAGTCCAACCATATTAGAAGAAAATCAAACTAGGTCTGCTTATTTTGGGTTATTTCAAAAAAATTCTTTCTGTAGAAAACTAATCCCCAGCAAATCCAGAGATATCTGATATAAATAATCCATAAAGATTTGGGGAATTTTAGGAACTGTATAGAGAGGTATAAAGATGTAAATATGTGTACACACACAGGTTCTTAGGTGTTTGTGCATGCGCATGCACAAGTCAGTGTTTTACATTAAAACAATTTGTTCTGGTATCACCATATTAATAGCATCTTTTTGAAAATCATGTTTTTCCTTCAGTGCAATAGTTCCTTGTTGATTGGACAGTCAAATTGTGTAACTGTCTTTGACATTAGAGTGTGTTGCAAAGTTGTATTGACGTCAGAAAATATGCAGCATGAAAGACCCCAGATGTTAATGCGAGGAGCAAAAATAAGGAATTTGCTCTAGAGAATAAGCAATTCATGTCAATATTTATTTTTAATAAACTTTGAGTAAGCAAACATTTGATGATTATCCATAAGAGTGGTTATCTTAGCCAAATTTTATTTTGATGTTAAATCATGAGCAGATCATGCTAAGCAGCAGACTAGCTGAATTAATCTTATTTTCCATTCTGAGCTACGGCGCTCCTCTGCAGATAAACCCAGCTGATTATCACTCACTGCAGCACTTGTGTGTGCTTCAGACTCTGCTGCACCACTTAGTCTGGTTTGCTTTTCCGTGAAAGTGGAATTTAAGCAAACAAACACTGTTGCCTCTCTGGAACACTTAGTCAGTGAATTGTACAGATAAAGCTAGAAACATATCTACATAGTAATTTTATGGATATTTTCCTGATAATAGTTACTTGAAAGGAAAGATATTTCTAATGATAAGCTTCTATTTTGGAATTAAAATATGCGCAAATAGAAGGTATAGTTTCATTATCCCTTCTCTTTCAGTGTGAACTGGTGTTTGGGAAGGGAGAATGTGAAATGATGGATTCAGACCCTGGTCTGAGTGGAGCCGTCCCCCCAGGCCAGAACTGTGCGAGGATCAGGGGCCTTTGGGCAAGCACTGCCCTTGCTTCTCAGCCTTTTGGATTCACGTGGAAAAAAGAGAATTAAGGAAGCAGAGTGGTAAGGGGGAATAGCACACAAGCACATAGAAGTGTCACTTTTTATAGGAGAGAATAGTAAAGAAGCACGGTAGTAGACTTACAACTTAGATATTTTACATCAGCATTACCAGAAAGAAAATCCTATTTTTTCATTTTATAGAAAATAGCTTCAGCCTTTCTGGCTGAAAATAAGAACAGCTCATACTCCAAGCAGTGAACAAAAGATAGCAAAAAATAACTCTTTCTATTTAAAAGCCAATGTTCCTTTGTCTTGCTTACATTACCAAAGATAGCTATTACTGAAGAATTTTACCTCTTTTATTTCCAGAAGATGAAATGCAGATTGTGCTTAATCCTTTTAGTTTATCAGGCACATATTTGACTTATGTTTAAGA
This sequence comes from Tinamus guttatus, assembly GCF_000705375.1. Next base: position 102,131 of record NW_010584411.1, on the reverse strand, counting down.
GTGCTGTCATCTTTTTTCATTATTTCCACATAAATACTCTATGACGCATTCCATATATATCATGTGTCATATATGCTCATATATATTTATATCATGAGTCATACACAAGTTTTAAGCACTTCAGTTGCTGGAGGGCAATATGAATTTTATATTCCCTTTGAAAAAAAATCTGCCTCTGATTTAATAAAAGAATGTCTTAAAGCCAATGTTCCTGATCCTTTAATGCATCTTCTGTGACAGCTTTATCTACCTATTAAGAGCATACATGCCTGAGAAATTATTCTCAAGCTGGAACATTTCATAGCATATTTTGCTTTCACGAAACTGGTTTTGTGTTATAGAGAGAAGTTACTAAAGGCTGGAAGAAAAAGTATCTGATGCTATTAGCTGCAAAATATCTATTCGAATTTTAGGTAAGCCCTTAGCAAGATCACTTTGCCATCTTTTCACTGGCCTTTTCTCCCTCCTCAACAACATAATGCTTTTCCATCCAGATAATTGCTGCAATGTGCTGCTATTTACTGCAGGTTTTCAAGCCGTGGAAGTGAATTCCACATCTGTAAGTCTCCAGATAGTTCTAACTCAGACTAGGTGGTATCTTGTCTGTTCTTCACTTAGCTATTGCCCACAGTAAACCCAGGTGCAGTAAGATTGTTTGCAATTCACAGAGGGAGGCTTAAAGTAGCGTCTCAGTTACTAATACAAAACCAGACCACAATGATTTGTTGTTCTAGGTGCCACTTGGAGATGAAAAATGAAAAGGCAATTCTAGAGGAACACTTACATGTTGTGTTTGCTTTGCTTTTCCATTTAAAGCAGGGAGCATTTAATGGGGATAAAATATTACTTGTCCCCAGATATCAAAACTGACTGCCAGGCATCAGACCTTAAACATCAAAAAGCACAGAATAGGGTTTTTTAATATCACATCTTGATGGAAGAGTAATATTCTGAAACGCTGACATCTCGTGGCATGCTGTAGAAATAGCAGCCTTCTCGAGAGGAATTCCATGCTTATGTACTACTCTAAAGGAAGGTCAAGCAGAACAGAGGATGCGAAAGACTAAAATACAAACATTGTCATTCTCGTTAAAAATAAAAGAAGCAATAGGTGTACTTTCTAGCCATCTCATTAACAAAAAACAAAATGAAATTAGCTTCACAGGATACTAGAAGAAATGCCACAGTAAACAGATCTTACATAAAATAGTTAAGTAATTAGTTAGGAATCATTTTGCAGCTAGCACTATTAATAAAGCAGACAGCCTTTTAGGTAACCACAATAGGATCTGTGTTGTTGATAGTCTATGCCCATAACAAGTCTAGTAATTAAAGGGCAAACAATCATTGGGTGAAACATAATGATTATGTTGAAGTTCTTTCATTCACTGGGGTACATTGCAAGGTACTTGTCATTAGATTAAACTTGTAGTGTATTCTTGTACAGGAAGAAAAGCTTTTCCATATTGCCTGTGCTGATTAACAAAAGGTTTTGTTGTTGTTGTTGGTGGTGGGTTGTTTTGTTTTGTCTGCATGTGTGTTGCATGTATGGTTGGTACTGTTGGATTTATGCTATTGAATACTATTGGATACTATTAGAATGGATACTATTGGATTGATACTATTGGAGTGAAACACATTTAATCTTAATTCTCAAAAAAAGTGGAATTGATGTTGATCAAACAAATAAATCCCTTCCACTTTTTTCCATTTTCCATCCTGACTACAGGAATTCCCTTTACTGTACTCACTTACCACACTGATGGTCATATTTAAAAAGATCACAAAATCTTAATATTCAACAATGAGTAAATCCATGTTCAGTCTGCTTATCTCAGTCACGTTTTTAATATTGTCTGCATGCATTTTCTCTCTCTTTCACCAGTCTTGTCTTTTGCCAGTAACTGCCTAGGAATAGATTTCCCATTTGACTAATTTAATTCTAACTGCGATGTTACTGTTAGAAGTCATCAACCTTGCCAATTGACAGAAATTGGCCTGACAGAGGCAACAGCAAGATAATGAATACAGACTGTATTCAAAATAAAAGTTTTTACATCACTCGCTAGCTATAGTCATAGAAATCAAACTCAATGGAAGAACAAAAAGATAGATTATAAGACAGAACTAGAAAGGCATACAAGTCCTCCATTAGCTTTGGCTGTGCTAGTCCAAATTTTGTCAGATATTATTGTAGCATTTTTTTTGTCAGCATTAAAGAATCTTTCTGGCTTTGCTCAGCACTGTAATTTTATGTCACAGTTCACACTGGAAACGTTAAATACGATCAATATTTCAGCATATGACTAATGTGAGCAAGCAGGTGAAAATAAACATTTGAAACTAAATCCAAGCAGGTCACCTTGAATACAAATGAGTAGAAAGGATTTCTTGAATTAAATGAATGCTGTCAGATCTGGAAAAAAAAAAAAAGCTGCTTTTCTCCAAACAATTCTTATTATAGGCTGGAAGTTCTCCAGATTTGCCATTATCACCATAAAATTTAGAAACCGATGTTACACAAAGTCACTTCCTTTTATCTGTTTATAATTGGCAGGAAGGTTGGAAATGATACTATTGTAAAGAAACTTCAGCATTATCATCCTTGCCTTCAAGACACCTAAGATGTACCTCAGAATAGGACAGAAGCTATGAACATCCAAAACATACCAATATTTGTCAGATGGCAATACTGAGAACTACTGAGCTATCAAAAACACTTTGCCATCACACTAAATTGTGCACAGCAATGCACAAATACTCAGCTAATTCAAGGGCAAAGTCCTCCCCTAAAATATTATTCATTTTTAGATTTGATGATATAGCTGTTTTGCTTAGCTGTTTTGATCCACAAAGGAGAAAAAAAAAAAAAAAAAGTGTTCTAACTTATTGAAAAAGAGTAACAAGAAAGCCTCAGAAAGTTTTGGCATTCCCTTCTAGAAGGCAAAACATGACATGCTCTGAGCGAGCAAAGCAAGATTACTACCTTAGGAAGATAAGAATCCCAAGACATCTTTTTCTCAAAATAATAATAATAAATGCATCAATATTTCAAATCTTCTGTTTTCCACAGCTGTCAACAGCATGATGCATACTCCTAATGTATATCACTGCAGGATGGTCTTATCAGATGCTTACCAGTGCTGTATCAGAAAAAAGAAAGTCCTCCCTCTTGCAAGGTATTTTTCATAGTACAGTTACATAGTACAGTTAGAACTGCAATATGTCTCCTATTCAGTGTGAAAACATATGTTTCAAGACTTTTTCCCTCAGCTGTTTTTTCCACTCGGAAAATGAACTTTGCATTCTGTGCAAAATGTAATGTGCTATGAGTCTTCCCACATCACACACACACACTTAGCATCAAGAAGAAACAAACATTAAATATTCTGACGGGCTCTTTCAAAGCTCAATATATTGATCAGAGTTCAAGTAGATTAAATAGCAACTGTGGTGGTTTTCTGTGATTTGCATCACTGCCCTAGCTGTCATGTTTATGAGAAATTTTGCCTTTGACTGTCACATCAGAATAAATACGGCAATAATCCAAGAATTGTTTACAATTTTTAAAAACTTATACCACTGAGAGATTTTTGGCAAATTGGGTAAACAAATTATTTCTTAGCAATAGTACACTGATGAATGCATAAACAGTACATGGTAGAAAGCTACACAAGATTTTTTTGATAAATCAGAAATCACCTAATTGATACTCTGAGCAATTACACTGAATTTGTACTTGGTTACCAAGACTGTTTTTTTTTGTTGCTGTTGTTTCAAACTCGAAAAAGAGGTTTTCTAATCTTTTGCAGATTTTCAAACAGCTCTAACAAAAGGTCCCTACAAACATTGTTCTGTCTAAAATTCAATAAACAAGCTAAAAATAATTTTAGGACAAGATTAAAAGGCATCAAAATTATCATTGAATCTTCTATCAAGCATAAAGAGCAGGAAACTTGCCAGAAAGTCTGTAGATCACTGAGGCATAAAAGAGGGATCTTTCATAAATCTAGGTAAGATAAGGTCATGAATTCAAGTCAATTAATTCTTTGTGCTTGTGTATAATATCAAAGAGGCTGAGTAGGTGCCCATACATGACCTCTGTTTATGGGAAAATATCACAAGATTTGTCTCAAAAAATCTCAAAACTCAAAATAATTTAAGTGTCAGAGAAAGAGATTATGGAACAAATGAACAACAGCAGATTGCCACAATCAGCTGGCACCGATTAATATTGTCTAAAGAACTGTGAATGTGAAAGTGAAGTATATGGACGGGTATCTGTGGGGTGTAACTAAAAGCATAAAATGGTCTTAGTAGACAAAGTAATTTTAATGACAATTCCAGAAAAGATCTGGGGAATGGCCAACCAGTAGATCTGATGTCTGTTCCAGACAAATAAGCAGGAACTAATCTAAACCAGAAAATTAGCAGATACTGGTACAAATATTACTAATTAAAGAAGAATCACCTTAGCTTTTGTACAGAAAGACAGTTCTCACAATGTTGAGAGTTCCTCAAAGGGCAACAAATATGAGGACAATAGGTAGTCTAATTTGGACTTCTGAAAGATATCTAACAAGGCCCTCATCAATGGACCTGAAAATCGCTTGATACTGGCTGGGTGGAGAAATCCCTACATACATAACAATCAGTTATTAGGAAGGAAACAGTAAGAATGAATGGTCAGTTTTGAGAGTGGTGACATCAAAAGTGAAGTTACACAAGGATCTGTGCTGGGGTGTCTGCTATTCAACATGCCCATTAGTAATCTGGAAAAGAGAGTGGGTGATAAAAATGGATTTTTCCATGTAGTTAAAATAAAAAAGACAGGAGGAATTTCAAAAGAATCTTAAAATACTTGAAGACTAAATGAATAATGGTACTTGAAATGCTGTGCACCAAATAGTTAAAATGAAATGAAATGAAATGAAATAAAATAAAATAAAATAAAATAAAATAAAATAAAATAAAATAAAATAAAATAAAATAAAATAAAACTTTAATAAGTGTAAAAATAATCCTCTGCAATTTGATGACACAAATACATGCCTTTCAATTAAAATAATTATATGTATATATTCTGCGATATATATATATATATACTTATGTAGATTATAATCACTAACCATAGTTACACGGCATCATAAAAAAAATTAACACCCAAGTCAGCAAAAACATTTATGAAATGAGATAAAGAGGTACTAAACTGAGCTAAAACTAATGGGTCATATAAAGGGTAACATGATGGGAGTCTACAAACTTCCTAGTCACAGCGTAGTGGCAGATAACACAGAGATAACATCTTAGAGATTCCATAGAAAATTTGGATATACTCAGATCCTTAGGCTAGATGAGATTTACACAGGTTATTAAGAGACCTAGACTATGATAAAATCATGATGATCAAGGGAGGACAGGAAAAGGATTAACATTATACACATTTTTAAGAAAGGCAAAGAAGATCCAGGTCAGCATTGCTTCAACCTCTTGAAAATATGCAGCACAAATTTGTTAGAGACCTTTCTCACACAAAAATCTCAGTTGTCTGCTGGTCCCAAAGGGTCTAGTGTCCGGAGAGGACCCTGTGAACTACCAGCCTAGAAGAGACGTATAAAAGCATTATATCTAGAAATTCTCTTAGTATAATAAGAAAAATCCAACGATTTCTAGTGTATTTTTGATGGAGCTGAGAAATTATTCTGTAGTTGAAATCAGATATTACAGTAGCTGAAAATCAAACACAAAAATACAAAAATACAGTAGAAGTCCAAAAAAAAGTTAGATACATTTTTGTTTTGTTTTGTTTTCATTTTTTCATTGAAAACACAAATGAGTACAAAAACAGCACACCAGACCCTATGAAGAATGGAAAATATTATTGAAAATAATGACCTTGTTTAAGAACATACATAATATAAGTACTGAAGGAGGGAATGCATTCGTTTCTTTACTTGAATTTTTTATGTTCCGAGTGACTTCGTTGGCAAAGTACATGTTGTTTACAGCATTTTTTCATTTGGATTTCAGTAATGCAGAATATACTTTTACCTCCGGCATTCACAGTAGATCATCAACTGTTCAGTAATGCAGAATATACTTTTACCTCTGGCATTCACAGTAGATCATCAACTGTTCAGTAATGCAGAATATACTTTTACCTCCGGCATTCACAGTAGATCATCAACTGTTCAAGTTGGGAGAAAAAGCACTGGTATAATGAAAAAATGAAAATAAATTCACTTATCTCAATTCGTTTCCTCTACTTCTTTTGTCAGTATCTATGTATAGAGACAGAGTACATGTATATGGTGAGAAAGAGGCAAATGGCATAGTGATCTGTGCCAGTGAACGATATACTGAGATCACTGCATGAATAAACATATCAAAGAAAGAAAAATACATTTACACTTCATAGTGGCAAGTCCAATATTACATTTCCTCTTTTTCAGAGCTTGGCTTTCAGTTTTAACCTAACTCATCTTCTTTGTTTTCTATGCCTTCTGCTGGAATAAAAAAAAAAAAAAAAAGAAAAGTGAAATTTGCTGTTTGGAAGACAAAATACCTATTAAAATATCAATAAAAAATAATGTTCAACAAAGGACATAAGCATGAAAGGCCTCTGAGAAGTGGATGGAAAGAAAATCCTAAAAAATATATGAAAAACAATATCTCAAGCTATTCAGCTCTTTCTACAATTGCTCCTGCTGACAATCTTTGATGTCTAAAGAAAGCTATGCAAGATATGACAAGAAAACCATCTCACCTACTTCCAGAAGAATCCAGAGCGTGATTCAGTCAACTATTTTTGATGCGAACATTAGTGAGATGCACTAGAAGATTGGAAGACATTTCTCTTCTTGAGTCCCATGTGAGTGGCTCAAACACACATATCCATTATGTAGTCCACTTATCAGTTTCCCACTGATAACAATAGAAAGCTACTTGCATAAACACCACTATGGTCCCTCATAAGCTTCACTGAGCCAGACCAACAGGGCCTGATTGTATGAATTGCTGGGACTTAGGTCCTCAGGGTATTTAGGCACTTATCTCCTATTGAAAGGAATTAAACAGAAGGCATCAGAGGAAGATGTTCAGACACCTGCAGTCTTAATTAGCCTAAGTGCTGAGGTTCATTTCAAGTCAGTGGTAGCTTTGGTCCTCAGCATGGCCTTTATTTAGAACTTCAACTTTTAAATGAATTTTAAAACTCCCTCTTTCTCCAGTTGATATTTCCATAGACAAACATCAAATCTCTTAAAAAAAAAACTTCATCCTCACTTGTCTCCTGGCAGACGATAATATTTCATAAATACTCTTTATGATTTACAAAATACACTCAGTTTTTGCTTTTCTGTTAAAGTAATTTAATATCAATCATTCTCTAAAAGAAATATATCATATTTCCAGTACTGAGTGTTGACATGAATAGAAAGCAGGCATACAAGTATATATACCTAAAACATAGAATCTTTACTTTTTCAGCAATAATATTTGTACATTATTTGTTTCCATCAACTCCAAATAGTAGCATTTTCCAGTTATTTACCAAACTTTTTCTCACCTTCCCAGCTCCTCCTCACAAATACTAATGAGGAAACCCTGTAATAACACATGTTATTACAGCCTGAGTGTCAGAGCTCACACCTTTCCAGCCATGAATGCCCTGCAGAGCTCTCTCCATCCTTGGCTTGTGTTTTCGTATAGGGCAACCCTTGAAAGTCAAGTGCCAGTCTTACCTGTAGTAGATTTGGTCTTTAAACAGGAGTTATGTGAAGTAGGCTTCTCTTTTAAGCAGAGCCTTTCATTAGATGAGACTTTACATGCAAATCATTTATGTGGAAAATACTCCTTTCTAGAGCAGAACTGCAGAGCTCTCTCCATCCTTGGCTTGTGTTTTCGTATAGGGCAACCCTTGAAAGTCAAGTGCCAGTCTTACCTGTAGTAGATTTGGTCTTTAAACAGGAGTTATGTGAAGTAGGCTTCTCTTTTAAGCAGAGCCTTTCATTAGATGAGACTTTACATGCAAATCATTTATGTGGAAAATACTCCTTTCTAGAGCATCTGTGAAATACCAGGCAGATTCTTAATTCTGATTTTTTTTAAAATTCAGAATATTCTAAGGAGAGTAAATAGATAATTAAGGAATGATAATTTCCAATATTATAGACCTGTTCCCCACCCTTTCTTCCCCGCAAATGTCTCCAAAATCCATTAAGGGATTGGAGAATGATTGGTTAGTGTTGCCAGTAGGACTAAGGAATTGATCATCCCCCTGAACTTGGCACTGATCAGGCTGCACCTCGAATACTGTGTTCAGTTTTGGGCCCCTCACTACAAGAAAGAGATTGAAGCACTGGAGTGTGTCCAAAGAAGGGCAATGAAGCTGGTGAAGGGGCTGGAGCATAGACATTACAAGGAGCAGCTGAGGGAGATGGGGTTGTTTAGTCTCGAGAAGGCTCAGGGGAGACCTTATCACTCTCTGCAACTACCTGAAAGGAGGTTGTAGAGAGACAGGGGTCAATCTCTTCTCTGGAATATCTGCCAATATAAGTGGACAAGTGGAAATGGCCTCAAATTGTGCCAGGGGAGGTTCAGGTTAGGCATTAGCAAGAATTTCTATCTGGAAAGAGTAGTCAAATATTGGAACAGGCTGCCCAGGGAAGTGGTGTAGCCACTGTCCCTGGCAGTGTTTAAGAAACATGTAGATGAGGCACTTAGGGACGTGGTTTAGCAGCCACGGTGTTGAAGGGCTTCTGGTTGGGCTCGAGGATCTTAAAGGACTTTTCCAACCATAATGATTCGATGATTGTAAATATATCTTGTAGTGAACTAGGGCCATAAAGAGAATTGTCAAATAATTTTATGAATCCTTCAATATGCCTGGGCCATACTATTTGGTTCTAGTAGGGACTATAGCTTGGTTGGAAAACACAACAAAGGTAAACATTTTATAATTTAAAATCTTTAAAGTTATTCCCACCAGCTGTAATGCTAGGTGCAGATACCCAAAATAATTGTATACCTGATTCTAAAAAACAAATTTACAAGAGAATAATTAATACTCCTTGGTGTGAACAGGCAATTTCCAAGTAAAACTTAAAAATCAGATAGGATATTTGACTGTGGATAAACTTGTTTGAATAATGTAACAAATCAGAGATATCTCTAATTTCCTTGCAGATGTAATAGGAAGTTAGAGCAGATGCTTGTAATTTACATTAAAAGCACTAATACAATAGGAAATTAGGCTTTTTATTTCAAAAAAAAAAAATGAAAGTGACAGGGAAATATTTTTACACAGCACAGTCTAAATTTCCAGTACAGATTAGGGGTTGACCTGCTGGAAAGCAGCTCTGCAGAGAGGAGTCCTGGTTGACAACAAGTTAACCGGTGATCCTGCCCCTCTACTCAGCCCTGGTGAGGCCACATCTGGAGTATTGTGTCCAGTTCTGGGCCCCACAGGACAAGAGGGATGTGGAGCTGCTGGAGAGAGTCCAGCGCAGGGCCACAAGGATGATCAGGGGCCTGGAACATCTGCCCTGTGAGGAGAGGCTGAGGGAGCTGGGCCTGTTCAGCCTGGAGAAGAGAAGGCTGAGAGGGGACCTGAGCAGTGTCTATAAGTACCTCAAGGGAGGCAGTGAGGAGGATGGGGCCGGCCTCTTCTCACTGGTGGCCACGGTGCCACGTGCTCTAGGTGACCCTGCGTGTGCAGGGGGGGTTGGACTAGATGACCTCTGGAAGTCCGTTCTAACCTTAACGATTCTATGATTCTATGAAAAAAAAAAGGGTATCCAACTTACCCCCCAGTTTTTCTTGGATATAGATAGGTTTGCACTTAGGAGTCACTAGCTAATACTAGTATTTAACATATTGCTAAATGATAGTGAATCAGAATGAGATATTCTGGATAACAGAATAGTCAGTGAAATTGCAAATCATTCACTCTGATTATGCATTATGTATTCAGGAAAGGTTCAGGTCATATGGTACAAGTTCCTAAAACATGAGTAAGCTTTAAAAATAAAAATTTACTTCAAGATATTATTATTAATGTTTTAGGAAATATAACCATAGATGGACACAGAATCACAGAATGGATGAGGTTGGAAGGGACCTCTAGAGATCATCTAGTCCAACCCTCTGCTGCAGCAGGGACACACAGAGCACATGGCACAGGGTCCATCCAGGTGAGTTTTGAAGATCTCCAGAGAAGGAGCCTCCACAGCCTCTCTGGGCAGCCTGTGCCAGGGCTCTGTCACTCTCACAGTA
>NW_010584411.1:74440-91827 GCF_000705375.1 Tinamus guttatus | reverse complement strand
GTTTCAGTTTGCACCCATTACCCCTTGTCCTATCACTGGCCCCTACTGAGAAGAGCCTGGCCCCATCCTCCCTACAGGGTATTTGAACATCAGATCTCCTCTCAGTCTTCTGTTCTCCAGGCTAAACAGGCCCAGCTCACTTAGTCTAGTCCCTTAACCATCTCTGTTGCTCTCCAGTGAACCTTCTCTAGAAGCTCCACTTCAAAAGGGTATCCAACTTACCCTCCAGTTTTTCTTGGATATAGATAGGTTTGCACTTAGGAGTCACTAGCTAATACTAGTATTTAACATATTGCTAAATGATAGTGAATCAGAATGAGATATTCTGGATAACAGAATAGTCAGTGAAATCGCAAATCATTCACATTGGCCGCCTTGGCCATGAGGGCAAACTGTTGCCTCATTCCTATATTCCTATATTCCTCCCAAGGAGCCTGTCCTTTTTTCCACTTTCTGTATGGTGACTTTTTCTGTTTGAGTTTTACCAGCAGCTCATCCAGGCAGGCCTCCTGTCCCCCTGCCTGACTTCTTAAAGGGATGCACTGCTCCTGAGCCTGGAGGAAGTGCCGCTTGAAAACTAACCAGCTCTATTGGGCCCCCTTCCTTCCAGAGCCCTAGCGCATGGGATTCTTCCAAAGAGGTCTCTGAAGAGGCTAAAATTGGCCCTCCTGAAGTCCATGGTTGCAAGGTGACTTACAGTCCTGCTTCCTGGATCCTAAACTCAACCAGCTCATGGTGACTGCAGTTGAGGCTACACCCCACCCTCACATCTACAGCAAGTCCCTCCCTATTTGTTAGTATGAGGTCCAGCAGCCCACTTCTCCTTGCTGACTCCTCCATAATCTGTGTTAAAAAGTTATCATCAGTGCTCTCCAGAAACCTGCAGGAATGTTTGTGCCTGGCTGTGTTGTCTCTCCAGTTGATGTCACGGTGGTTGAAGTTCCCCATGAGAACCAGGGCCTGTGACTGTAAGGCTACTCTCAGCTGTCTGGAAAAGGCCTCATCAACTTCTTCATCCTGATCAGGTGGCCTTTACCACAGTGTCTCCCACATTAGCCTGCCCTCTAATCCTCACCCACAAGCTCTCAACTCACTCATCATTCACTCCCATGTTGAGCTCCATGCATTCCAGTTGCTCTCTTACACAAAGAGCAACTCCACCACCTCGCCTTCCCAGCCTGTCCTTCCTAAAGAGCACATAGCCTTCCATGGCAGCGCTCCAGTTGTGTGAGCTATCTACAATGGGTCTCTGTAATTCCACTGAGATCATGATGCCAGGACCGCACACATCTCCAGTTCCTGCTGTTTATTCCCCATGCTGCATGCATTGGTGTACAGGCAATTAATGGAAGTAATTGAGTAATTTTCCTTTTTTTTTTTTTTTTTTTTTCTACAGCAAAATACAGTCAGCCTTGAGTGTAGATAGATTATTCTTCCTTGACCTTGAGCCCGGCAACCAGTTGACCTGGTTCTTAGGAGTATAACATACTAGTAAGGTGCGTGTGGCCTGTTTAGCTTGCAGCAACTGAGAAGGTTACTACCCCCTCTCTGTCCTCCAAACATGGGTCTGATCTGTTGTTCCATCAGTTTTTAAACAGCTGCCATTAAGAGTAGGCATTTTACAATCTACCAGAACTAGGAACAGTTTATCTTAAGGATCTATGCTGTAGTTGATGCTCATCTACCTGTGCACTAGGGGTAGGGCAGACTGTTCGCTCCTCTACCTTGGTTGTCAGCTCCTCAGACAAATCTTTTTCCACTTGTCTGTTGGGTGTCAGAAAGTGGATTCTTTAAGCCACTTGCATATTCAGACAATGGAGAGTCAAAATTAAACAAAGCTAGGAAACTGCTCGAAGGAAAAAAGGCCTTCCTTTCCCGAGCTTTAGCAAACGCCTCACTGCACTTCTGAAACATGAGTTTTCTTTGATGATAACCTTAATAAGCTTCCAGCTTTATAAGAATATAAGCAAAACAGATGCTTTTATTCTAAAGAAAAGGGGTTGCTAAAGTAATCCACAGAAGCTGATATTAACAGATTTTTTTTCTATACTTTTGTCAGATTTGGTTTTTCTCTCTTCTTTGAAATATGAAGGGTGGTTATAGAGACTATATCTAAATGAGCTAGGTCAGTACTGTAGGACAAATGCCTTCCATCAAAAAAAAAAGAAAATTGCTTGGAACTTTTGGCCTCCACAAGAGTTACAAGGCACAGAGATCTTCATAAAAGCCCAGTTTATATTCAGTTCTGAGAAAAAGCCAGACTGATCTTAGAACGTACAGTTGACAAGGAATCCTCCTCCACCACCACCATCTTTACTAAGCTGCCCTAGTATTTCACTACCTTTATTACTAGGGCCCCATGTCCTTGTTCCAGAGTTTATTTGCCTAATTTCTGTTTATAGACCTTGGATGAATAACCCACTTTCTCCAATTCAGAGATATAATTCTCATGTGTAGGTAACTATGCAATCATTCAGTACTCACCCTTTACATTAATAAGCTTTAATTATAAACTTATTTTCCAGTGACTGCATTATTTTTGAATTCAGAACTGTCATGAATACAAAACTTGTGACTAAAAAAATAAAAAATGGACCCAACGTTCTGGCAACAGTTTTACCAGTGCTGAACTCAAGTGGAAATATCATTTCTCAACTTCTCCTTCTATTAAGACATGTAACATTTTATAACAGTTGTCTAATCAGGCAAATAAATTTATTGCAATTATTACATTATTCTGAGTATCTGCTTCACCAATATACATCATCCACAGTCTCCAGAAACACAGAAGCTCATTGTCTAATTCACTTAGGATAGAAGGGGAACTCCCTAAGAACTAGGATTAGCCCATTTTTATAGTTTCATTACAACTTTATTAAAATTGTCAGCAAGCTAATTCTTCACTCATGCAGTATCATATCTTAGCATAATTAATTGTGATTTAATGAGACATCTTGTTCTATATCTCACAGAAATCTACCTGTTTCACCCCCTGTTGGCTTCACAAGACAAATGTGTAACACTGGGTTTATTTGACAACACTTACTTTAATGAGTTCTTTCATCTAGCCTTTAAATAAGCACAGCTGAATGATATTATAGAATCCTGCAAAAATAGGTATGTGTACTTGTACGCATCTGAAGGCCTAGAGGCTTGGGTCTTTAAAAGTGTATTTTTTTCTTAGTATGCATATTTTGATGTACTTGTATATGGGAAAAGGTTGTTTGTTTTTAGTTAGAAAGAGAAGACATGAAAAAAATGTAGGAGGCAAAAACAAAAAAAGACAGTAAGATCAAGCACCCTTACAAGATCACTGAACAGTTTCCTATAAGGAAAGAAATAGTTTAAAAGAGCAAACTGAAAACAAATATGAATGGATCGCAGTGTGAAAATAACTTAGATCTTCCTGTGCCAAATTGCTTTAAAGAGTTGTTTGAAGAATGTGCAGGAGTATAGTCTCTACTACTCAGGGCTATTTTCAATAGATCACATGCTATACCAAGTAGAGCTCCTTTATCATTCCTATGAAATATGCTGGTAGTTCCCAACTGCTTTCCAGTAGATATGCATCACCTCTGTACAGCTAATGACTATTATAACTTAGTTCTTTAGAATAAAAAATTACAAACAATGATCTGTCCCATAGTTCTTAAAGAGGGAACACTGGTGATAAAAAAGCTCCTATCCTGCAGATACATAGTTATTGCTTTCACAAATTCTCTGAATAATCTTTTCCTTAAGTGAGGTAGATAACACGGACCTTATCTCCAGCACCAAGAAAAGAGTAGTCTTCTCAGCACAGCCAATTCTCCTCTTACATAAAAAACTCGTATGCCAAATCCAAATGTTGTGAGTCAAGCTCATCTTTTTTCATAACTGAGGGAATAAAAAGACCCAGCAATCTACTATTTGATATAGCATGTAACCTTTGGAATTTAGGAAGAAATATCCATCAGAGAAAAATGCCATTCATAGACAAAAATTAATTTCTGCTTGTTTTTAGGGATATATTCAAGATGAACATGGATTATAAACAAACACCCTTTGGTATTAGGAAAAATCAGATCTGACAATATAGCAATTTGATAGTACAACATCATCAATCATAATTCCAACATTCCTGATAATAAAATGAGAATGTGACTTTGTGCCTGTTTCTGACTTCTGGTATGGTTCATCATTGCCCTTTGCTTCTGCAATCTGTGCCTGCTGCTCACTTTTTTCTCTTTCTCCAGATCTTTTCTCCAGATCTTTCATATCAAAATATACTTCAGTAAAAGCATATTGAAATAAATCTCCAGAAGTCATTTTTTTCCCACAAGTGTGAAAGTCAGAGCTCTAATTTGTTTTGCTGCAACCCCCTTTTATCTCTAACTCTTTTCATTACACAGATCTATCAGCTGCTAGCAACAACAAAAAAATCCTAAAATTACTTTGTCATTCATATTTGCCTTAAGTTCTCAATCTAAAGACCCTTTTTTTTTTTTTGCTTCTATAACAAATTCAAGCTTGCTTTCTTTACTTTCAGATTCAGTACACACTGAATACTGTGTGTATTCTGCTTTTATTCCTCACCTTTAAACTCTTGACTTACACAGTGGCACAGGGCTAGGAGTCCAGTTTTCTGCTTCAGTTATACGTATTCCTATATTTTACATCAAATTTTTCACTGAATTTTGAACTAATGCCTGTCATAAACAATTTAACGAGACTCTGTAGCCTCTCTCTTGGAGATGGAAATTTCTGTGGTCTGTAGAGCCATAAAAATCTCTTGTGGGAAGCAGAGGCCAGACCTTGGGAAAGAAGATGTTTCCCTGCCTAGGCTGAGTGATGAGGAGCAGGGATGCAGCTGCTCAGCCCGGTTCACAGGCAGCCCCCCGGAAACCTGTTGAAGCGGCTGCTCGGCCGGCCTTGTAGCCAACTGAACCGCAGACGTCCTCCAAACCAGCTTTGGAGGTCAAACACCTGGGAATGAGGAAGAAGAGGAGGAAGGCAGGACCCTCGAATTGAGGGCTGGGACCCCCGATCGGTGAGCGCACCTGCGCAACTCGAGTTTGTCCGCCCCCCGGGCTGCCTCCTGGGTTGGACTGACCCTACGTGCCAGGATGCACCGGGCACAGAGAGGACAGTGAGGAGCGAGCGGGGGAAGAAGAAACTCCTGACTCTGAGGCCTGCGCTGTCTCCGTGGGAGCCGGGCAGCAGCTCTCTGCTCTGCTCTGCAGCTCGAGAGGATGTTCGGGCCCAGATCGGCAGGTATCACCTCGTGAGTAGTTATCCATACTTGGCTTCTTTTATGTGCTTTCACCTGGATAAATGCTTGATGCAGTCACCTCGTTCTGGCTGATTATTGCCAAATCCCGAGCCCATCTGGAATATAATTGGCGATGAGGGTGGGATTCGGCAATTAAACAGTGGAACTCACTAGTGGAGTGCACAGCTATGTGAGGACGTGCCACTGGATAGAAATTGTGTTCGTGCTGTTTGTGTCTGTGTTCTTTATTGGCTATCAAAATAGTGGGACTCACTAGTAGGGTGCATAGCTAGGTGAGGTCGTGCCACTGGATAGAAATCATGTTTGTGCTATTTGTGTTTGTGGTCTTTATTGTGTGTGCGACATGCGGTGGTTCTTTTTCGGGAGAGCTGCAGGCAGCACTGGTGACTGCAGGGAGGCTGCGCCTCCAAGGGAGTGTCCTGAATGGGGGCCAGAGCCATGGAATGCTCTGTGGAACCGATGGGAGACCTGCACCCGGGTATCTCCAGAACCATGGATGCAGAAGGACCCCATGGCGGTGTTACAGTATTGGGGTCGGTTTGGGGAGACTGACCGTACTAAGAACTCAGTGCGAGTGGAACATGCTGGTCAGATGGGAGATGCTCTGCTGTGTGCATGTAAGATTTTAGCAGGGCAGTTGAAGGAGGAACAGGAGAGGAATCAGCTCCTCCAAGAGTAATTACAGGCAGCCCGAGCCACCCAGGTGGTGCAGAGGGAGGCTCTGCTGGAGGTCTGTGATCAGAGGGAACTCCTGGAGGAGAAATGTGCTAAATTGGCGACACATTATGCGATACGAGTGGTAAAGAACAGGAGAGGGAGAAAACCAGGAACCTACTTTCTTTTAAAACT
Organism: Tinamus guttatus; assembly: GCF_000705375.1. The sequence continues at coordinate 85,706 of NW_010584411.1, read as the reverse complement.
TATTTCAGGAATAATTTCCCAGCAGATTTCCATGAGTCCACTGGAGATGAAAAGAATTTCTCTATATTTGCTTCACCTTTACAAATATGGTAAGAGGTAAAATGTACATAGGTATATAAATATGTTCTACACATGCATATGCAGACATGAATATATATTTCCTGTGTATATATATATATACATATGAAGTATATTAAAGGCATATGTGTATGGAACGTTGCATATTTATTTTGTGTCTTTCCATACTTTTCACTCTGCTGCTTTTCTTGGGGTCAGGGAATAAGGAGCTTAATAACATCACTTCCTCTATGTATCATCAGTCTGCTGTTTCCCCTGATCCACCTCTGTTCCTTGTCCTCAGTTCTCAGTATTTGTGTTTCTCATATGACATGTCCTTACACCGCTTAACACTGTGTGGCAGCAATCTCTGGGTGTTACAACAATATTAATAATTGCAGTGTCAATAATGACAGTGAGAAGATCACTCCAAAATTTCTGGCCAAAGCAATAGCAAATGCTGCTCACACACACACACACACACACACACACACACGAAAAAAAAAAGGGCATGTGAACAGCAAACATATTACTTTTGGCCTACTGTGAAGATTATTGTGATTTGATTTCCATTAAGGGAATTCATTGGAAAGTACTTAACTCAGTCATCGACTGAAATAGGAGTTCAGGAGTTCAGACTATAATTTTACTTTAACAAATATAGACACATAAGTATCTGCATTGAAAACTTTTCTTTGGAGAAGTATCTGCTACATTTGGTACATTGCAGTATGCGCTGACTTAACGACAAAACACACGAGCACACTAATACTTAGTATAATAACGAATTATCTTAATGGCACTGTCTGCGCTGCTACACACAGCAGACATAGCTCTGACAATTTATCCTGATTAAGGAAGTTAAAGAGAACTCAAGTATTACAATCAAGTGCTTTGGAAATAAGCTTTGTAGAAAAGCTTTTTAACATACGAATAGAAGCTATTCACACACAAGATCCTACCAAGCCAAATTTATGTTTGGTCACATAGGATAGCAAATCAGCTGCCTGACCCTCAGCTGTCCTTTTAAAGTAAATCCATCATGAGAGAATATCCAACAGGTAAGGACACCAAGGTAGGAGCCAGGAAAAAAAGCTAAAATTATTAAGAACCAGATAGGGAAAAAATAAATACTGGTATTTAGCAACAGGGTCATCTTTTTGCCAAGCAATTCCACTGGGGTTCTCTCTCAGCCAAAGCAAATTAAAAAGGGGGTTAAAGGTAATATATTAAGCACTGAAAATGCAATATGATTGTTTCAACATGTGAGTCCTCTTAAAAACAGAATAATATATTAAAAATCACTGTGCCAATTTAAGGAACAAGTGCATTTTATATTATCATAGAACAATAACTTAAAAGACTGAGTGTTAAAATAGTAACAGTTCACAAACAATAAGCAGAAGCTCTCTTCTTTAGTTTAGGAACACCAGTGACAGTGAACAGTTGATAATGATGTAAAGAGAGAAATCATTGGCCATTTTTTCTTTTCTTTCTTTTTTTTTTGTGAAATCAGTGCTGTGATTTATTCCATGCTTTTCATGTAGGTTGGAAAAATAATTAACTGCCTGATTCATTGTCATGTTCAGCTGTGATTTGGAAATGGATAAGCCTCCTGTAAACATGCTAATGAAGTAGGAATTAAAGATTCAGGGTTGCAGCAGTTCAAGTAAACACTACAAATCTTTGATAGTGTTAGAAATAAGCTTGTATTTTCTTGATGAGCTTTTTTTTTTATGTGGCAAGACACACCATCTGCATGTCATTCGTGATGTCATTTATTACCTGTTGGGAGGGAGGGGACATGAACACGTTCTCAGAGAGCTCCAAATCTCACTTGCATCCTCATCCTCCACAAGTGCATGAAATAGCAGATTGATCATTATTCTGCATTCTCCTGCAGGTTCAATTAAAAAAAAGTTCTAGTATAATTTTTAGTATAATTTTAATTTTACTCTAGACAAAGACATACTCTAGAGAATTCACAGTTTTATGACTTTTATGACATTGGTCATAAGTCATGAAAGTTAATGGGAATGTTGACATCAACATCGCAATCAGAGCGAAATTTCCATGCCTAGGGAAAATTCCAGCTAGCATGGGAATAGAATTGCAGATTTTACCCTGTTCATCTTATTGTGTCCTTAACTTGTTTCAATACTTGCATAGCTGAAAAGAAATATTTGAAGTCTCTCATTCTTCATTCAAATTTTATGACCATAATTGAGAGCAACACTCATTATATAATTTTAATTGATTTAAAGTTCTTGTATTTTATTTGAGCCAGTAGCTTTCTGGTGAACAGTCTTGCCATGAAATAAAGGAAATGCTGATGCAAGTGACACTTGTTCTTTAATAGTTGCCACAACTAGTATAAAATATAGAAATGAACCATCAAAAGCAGTTTTATAGATTGATTATTACATTTTGACAGGGAATATCAACAACCACTCAATTCTAGCATTAGTCCTAATGCCTCTATCAACCCAGATTTATTTCCTGCAATTTGTAATAGGTTGATTTCTTTGCTGGTTCTTGAAAGATATATACAGCATTACTAAAGGGATTTAAGATATTACAGAGTAAGCGCTATTCATATTTGTCCAAAGCACAGCTACATTCACAGAATCAAATAATACAAACCAGAAGCATGCAGAGTGCTTCTGTAGCGTGCAGAGTATCAGGCAGAAGGCTCATGCACTCGGTGAGCAGTGCTGGTGGGTCCTTATTCTGCTCTTTGCTCCGCAGGACTGCCCGTGATGTCTAGGGGTCTAAAGCTTACTAAATGGTGGACCAGGTAAGACCAAGCAGCCTGCTGGTGTTTTTCTATTTGTACTGGTATGTGAAACAAAAATCAACATATGTTGCTTAGGGATTTTTCTGTTTTCCTCCAAGGGCAGTGCTTTAAATTACACACTTGTGAACTAATATTGCAGTTCTAACTGCAAGACTATTTTTTTTGCTCTAAGAACAAAGAAACTTATTCAGATTTTAAGCAATTACTGTTTTTTTCGGTTTGTTTTTCTTTGTGTGGTTATACCCTGGTTATATATTTTTATATCACTTATGGAGGTCTTTAGGTTTTATCCAGAGGCAGAAGTAGGAAATAAACATTTGTACTGTTAAAATATTTATTGTTAGACATAAGCCCAATATCATCAGGAAAACATGACAGAAAGCTATTCTTAGGAGGTCTTTGCCACTTTATTGAATTGATGATATTCACATTTTTGGAGGATAATTTGAATTTATTTAAAAGGTTTCCTAAAATTAAAATAACAACGTTCAGCCTAATCATCATTTTTCATTCTCTGTGGTGATTTGTTACTGAGTCTTAGCATATATATGAATCCCGCAGGATAAAGCTTAAAAAAATCTTACAGGAATAAAGTAATGCAACACACAATCTTATTAAGATTTATAAATTACTCTGTCCAACTTTAGAAACGAATATAGGATTTAAAAAAAAAATCAAAAAGTCTAAATGATTCAATAGTGGGATAAAATATAAAAAATTATGATGCGGTTTTAAAAAATCTCTAGAAGGTAATAATATTAACATTTAGCTATGCGAGCTAAATGCAAGCAATTTCATACATATGCATATGTGTGTATACACTTATGTATGTATTTTAGGATCAAACATCAAACAAACTACATACATTGTAGTCAGAATAATAACACTGATACTGTAGGTTCCTTTACATATGCTTTAAAAAACCTTTGTGCTAGATCAGGAAAAGTGGTTCTGTGACTTTGGAACACTTTGGAGGCGTTTTAAAAGGTAGAGTGGCCAAATGCAGCACAATGATCTGAAAGGAAATAATATCTCCTAATATCTCTTACATATTAAGAAAAAAAAAATCAGGTGTTCTGAGGTTGTCTAAACTAGAGCATCTAGAAGCACCCCAGCCATGCACTACCTCCAGAGCAGGGCAGGTTCTAGACGTGTGTATCAATCATCCATGTTTTTCCTATTTTGTTTCCACTTTTTCCACAATGAAAGGGCTTATATATCTCCCAAATGGAAGCGTAGGTCTTTTTGGTGGAGGAACTGAAATACCAGCAGATCCTACTGTGGAAGCGTTGTTTGAAAGCAGGAGCTGAGAGGAGAACCAGGGCCTAGCAGCAGTTCCGTCCTTGCAGACGCTCGCTGGGTCGATCCGCAGCTGCCGCTTCCAGGATGGCTGGTGCGCACGGGCTCAGCTCCTCCACGGCCCCCCCGGCCTCCTGGCAGCTGCCGAGGGCAGGAACGGAGGCTGCAGCGGAGCCAAGACCCCGCGGCCCAGCTCTGCTGCGCTCCCTGCGCTGGGCCCTGAGGAGCCGCACAGCAGCTGCCCACGGGGAGAGACACGGGAACGTGGCCGGGGCTGAGCCGGCACGGGGGGCAGAGCACTCCTGTGGGGTGAACTTTGCTCCAACTTTGCTCGTTAGAATGGCAAAACACACCTGCATCCCCAAAGTCACCCGCCTCCGAGGTACGACCGCTCCTCACCGAGCACGCGCTCTGGATTTGCGATTGACTGGGCCTTTAGATGAAAGCGAGAAACATTTTCATCCATCAATAACAGCCACAGCATGCAACCCAGCACAGCTTCCAAATATCCTAGTGGCTGGACAGAAAACCAAGATTAGACAAAGGACTAGTGTTGAGTTGTTCTGCAAAACAAAAGTCAACATTCAGCCAAACCCCAGATAATGGGTTTTTTTCTTTCTTTTTTTTTTTCCATTGCCAAGCAGTGTGGTCCCTGTGTATTGAAAGGAAACTTTCTCACTTAAATACCCAACTGTATGAATCCATGAGTGAATGTGAATAGAGGAGAGGAAGATAAAAATATATTCTTGTTTCTATTAGAAATAGCTGTTATGGATGTGTTCTTTCACACTGCTTTCGTTTCAGAGGTTTTATTCGGAATTTACTTTGTTATTCTTTGTACGTGTGACAGAGCTGAAAAGCTTTCCTAGAAGTAATTGACTGACCAGTGGTACCCTGAGGAGTGCGTGGAAAGAGAGGACTGCAAAGACCCTGACCTTGAAGAGAGTAAGAATAGGACTTATTCCTGCTAGTAAGCAGGAAACAAGGTCCTGCACTACAGTGCAGAATTGGAAGCCCTTAAACTCAGAGAAGGGTCACCAGAGATGGCTAGATGCTGTTGCTAAATAAAGGGCTGCTCAATAGCAGTTCGGAGAGCAAAAAACAGGGATGCTCACAAGGACACACAGACCAACAATGCCTGGCGCCGAGTGTCACAGTGCCACAAAATAATCAGGAGTTTTTGTGCTGTGTCTGTCGTACCCGGGAAGGGACTCAGGGAAAGCTCCAAATGAATCAACAAAAAGTGGAGAGTGATTCAGGTTAAACAAATGCAGTTGGTACAAAATTCAAGTGCAATCCAAAAGCCCAACTGCCTGTCAAAGTCTTTCAATCTGAAAAGCACTATGAAATTTTGATTTTTTTTTTAATGAAAACAAAGGCAGATCAAGATCATAAGACCTTTTATTTCTAAGTTTTCATCAGCTGGGATCACTGTTCAAGAGTGTATTTTAAGAACTTGATCTCAATTTTTTCTTCATTTTCTCTCCAGTCGCAGAGAGAGAGATAGAAAAATGTTTCACATGAGAAGCTAGCTTTATTTATCAAGCCTTTTCCTGAAGCCAAACTACTCAAATCACAAAGAATGTGGAGTTCCTTAAACTGATTGCCTTCTTATACTGCCCTCACTCTCATTTCTGTCTTGAAGATATTTACTTCCAAAGCTTCTAAGGACATGGAGCACAATATTGAAAACTATTTTAATCCAGATTCACAAACATACACAAAAACCCTAATAGATACCAGACAAATATCATTAATAATTAATTAGCTAGCAAGTATAAAACATTTTCTGCCACACCGTACTGTGTTATTTATATCTATTTTCTGAAAATATCAATTCTATGCACTGCACTTGCTGGTAATTATAGTATATTGCTGCAGTGTAATTGCACTTGTCTAATAAAAGTACAATGGTAAGAGCGGAGCCTGACTAGGGGCTGTACTTCCGGAAAGAATTAAGGTTCCCTCAAAGTGGGTTAATTAGGGGAAGAAGCATTCACAGGCAAATGCATTTGTGTTAAAAATGCTGCCTGTAAAATCCTTTTCTGATAGTTCCTATAGACAAGAAAACATAAAGAATTAATTATTATAAACCTCCTAACCTTTACCTCACTACTTTCCACCAAATATATTGCATTAATTCCAGTGGATTAAAACAGGCAGTGCTAATAACAACAAATTACATCTTGTCTTAAAAAATATAAGCTGAACATTCACCTTCCACAGCAATAATCATTGAATTATTCTGAATTTATGACTGCCATAAAGAAGACAGGATCTCCTTTCCAAGTATTTTTATTTTTATTCTTGAGGATGCTATAGTGAACTGTATACCTTCTGAGAAATGGCTTGCTCACTACTACTATTTTTACTGACAGAAGGAATTAAAATATGAAGGTAATCCCTAATTCAAATTCAAGCAGTCTTTATGATGCCTTAACTAGTAAAAAAAGACAGATCAGATTTAAATGGTTAGGATAGGAAAGTGCTGGAAAAAGAACTAAACTCAAGATTCCTCCCTGCACTCTTGCACCATTAGGAGAAATCTCAAGAATTCCTTGATTTTTGGAAACACAAACACTATGACAAAATGCTGGTCTCGGTGTGAGAACCAAAGAGAGTCCATTGCGCTACAGGATTAACACAACGTCACACAATGACAAAGTAGATAGATCCTTCAGCTGTTACATCATTGCAAGCAAAATCAGTGGATGGTGAGTTTTAGTAGACAAATATATCCTGCTTTATCCACATCTCTCCCATTTGCCATCTTCTGACCAAAGCTCCATTTGCTGTTCAAATTTGCATTGTTTCCCTCATTAATGGTAACCTTTTGTATGGTTGTTTTATGTATCATTTCTTTTCAAGAACGTCGAATTAATGCAAATTATAAAAGTCAAAAGGCTTAGTAGATAAATAATTACATACATAAATAATGAATAACTTACCACTGATTCATGACTAATAAAGGGAATAGAAAATATATTTCAGAACTTCCAGATACTTAACTTCTATCCCTCCAGAAAAGAGTCAACACCGAACAGAGTTATTGAAGTTTTGGGTTTTTTTTCCCTCCAAATGGGCATACTTATGGGCAATTTCTGTTACTCCTGGACAAGTGAAGCAAAGAAAAAGGCAAGCAAGTACTATACACTTGATTAGCAGCAACGCAAAAACTTAAGGTCTTTGCCAACCCAGAGTTTCAAGAATAATTTGGAATGATGTTAAGTAGTTCAAAAGCAATACCTCATAGCTTGAACACAAAGGAATCAATGAATAACAATCTATAATTAATTGTTAATATATTTTCATTATTTGTATGATCTAGGTATTAATAAATCCTCCAGGTATTAACACCTCTAGCTATTAATAGAGCCAGGTGCTGTACAAATGCAATGATGAAGTGACCTGCCACAAAGAACAAATATTCTAAATTTCTCTATACATTTAGGGTGAAGACAAAAAATACATCGAATTATAATTGGTTTTCTCATGTTTTCATTTCAAAGATTTGAGCATTAATATTTAATTTAGCTATAAAACCTTTATTTTGAAGGGAAAACAACAGCAAGAATGCTAAAAAAACCAGCATTATTAAAGAGCATAAGTTTTATACAAAATCATGTGTACAAATCTTGAAAGTGATCATTATATTAGTTTACAATGAAGGGTATGTCTCCCCCTTATGATTTTTTTAATTCTCAAAGACTGCTTTCACATGCAGCATTATATAAAGTGAACTAGGGAACAGATGTACAACATCACGAAAGAGAAGTCCTAGAAACAATATATACAGGATGGGATACAAGTGATTGAAGAAGTCAGAAAGCCATCTACAGCGCTACTAATGGTATGTTTGGTGATTTTGAATAATTAACTTTATTAGCTCCCTAGAAATGAGAACATCACATGCAGAGCTGACTGCAATTACCATATGTCGGACAGCCACCTAATGTGATGATACTTCACAATATTAAAATGTTAAAAAGCATACTGCTGAGAAACCAAGCTTTATGGAATAATTCCAGAAACAGCTAAGGATTACAGCTGAGCACCTGAGGATGTCCCTTACATGGCAATAAAAGGTATATCACCAATGGATATGAAGCGCAAAGAGGTTCAATAGACCTCCTATGTATTACCATGTATTACCTGCAGAGCAGTAGTGGGAGGGAATAGCTGGAAACCTCTGTCCCACTGCTGTCAGACTTCCATTTCAACCATCAGTACTACATAGAAGGTATTGTGAGAATGTAGGCATTAGGTAGAAGACGTTAGTGATATTAAAAAGTACATATGGTGACTACATAGAAAAGTCAGTTTCAGGGACCACGAGAAAAGAGATCTTTACATCTACCTTGTATCTGAAAGACTGCAGACACTTTAACTCTGAAATTTCCAAGATATTATTTCATGCCAATTGTTATGTACGCATGACTAATAAATAATATGTTCATATTATGTTTAACTATAAATATACATGTAGGAAGATAGATAGTGCATTCCAAGTTGCCAAATGAAACACTAGCAGCTCAATGTGTGATAAAGCAACAAGTTTGTAAAATTACTGTATGCTATCAGATACAGAAATACCAAGAATATAAAGCAGACAAACAAAGGTCAATTAAGGAGGATGCTCAGGGAAATAAGGGAAATCATTTCTACATCAGTAGATATAGAAATATCAGTACATATGTATATATATACTCTTGAGGAGAGAAAACCCATGGGCTCAACATGATCCAATCTGAATCAAGCTGAAAAACCATTTATTGAAACAAAGCTGACCCCTATATACAATTTCCTTTCCCTGCACGTGTCCCCGTATCACCTGATTTGCTAGAGCCTTGTTCATGCACTGTCCACGCGTTTACATCTTCTCTGTGGTTGGTTGTTGTCAGGTTGCATCAATCTTCCCTTAGTTCCTGCTTTTCTTCCTCATTCCACAGGTTCAAGGTGACCTTTTGGTCTGCGCTGCATCCTTACTCCAATGTCTCGTATGGCTGCTTCATTGGGTGGCCATAGTCCTCCAAGTACGACTCCACACACTCTATCTCGTTGTTTAGCAGTATTCCAAATTCTCATGCTTAATACCTCTGAGGAACAGGCTTGTCCTGAATTACAATAGATGGTGACACAAAATGTTTAATGCCACCAGAAGCAAAATCAACTAAAGTTAACAACTGTTTCACTCAAAGCAAATGTGGTGCCATCATGAGTACCCTTTAAGGTCTCTGAGAGGATGGAAAGATATATATATTTTTTTCCCTCAGGGAAGCTTAGGAACATTGTGCAGTTCCTGTAAATTAAAAGACTGAGAAAGCCGCTGGGGTAAGAACAGCACTGAAGAACAAGAACTAAAGAACTACTTTCAGAGCTTACGGAGGCAGATAGCAGATCTAACTTAAAAGAAAGACAAAAAGATTTAATTTATTTTCTAAGAAATCTAAAGAGTCAAAGGCCCTGGGTTTGATTTGAAAGGACCATGGCAAAATGTCACCTTCAGACTTGATTCTGAAGACGTGATCTTGTCTGTAGAGCAATGCACAAAAGCTTGTTGATGCCAGTAGGAATTCTTATGGCAAGAAGTATTCAACACATTGGTTTAATCTATTCACACCCTTTTTACCTAAATGGTCATGACATCATAGATTATCAGGCACAGATATTTTCTTGAAGACTATATCTCAAATCATTACATAAAAGAAGCTTGCTAAAAATTGTCTTTTGTTGCAAACAAATACATGATATATTTTCTTTGTTTTTGTTGAGAATCCGTTTTCAAATGAGACTACTACTTTTAGGTAAACAGAAGGATGATTACCTGAACAGAGCTATAAAGGGACATCTAATTCTTAATACTACCTTTACCTTCAACTAATGAGCAGAGAAAAACCCAGCCAGAGACACTACAGACAGCTATTGCCATAGATAAAAAGTAGACAGCCAGACTGTGCAAAGAGACATCATTATTATCAGTTTAGAATATCAAAAATGATTACACAGTTTTAGTAAGCACAGTCTTTTGAGTGGTTACTATACCAGTAAATACTAAATTAGCTTCCCTTTGTTTAGCATTTCTCTGGACAAGGAGTGAATTATTAAAATATGAGACTCAGAACTGTTAACTATTCCAGTTTTGTACGCCATGGAACAGCATGTTTCCTAAGTATTTTATGAAATAGATAATTATTTCTGCCCTCTAAAATCATCTGCATAATAAACAAAATTTAATACACTGTTGCATTTCTTAACAGTCTGTAGCTTAAGCCATCATTACAGATGCCCAAAAGTCTCTAATGAATATTTAATTAAAGATTAAAATAATTAATATAATAATTTAGAATGAACCTTTTATCTACCTCATCTGATTTAAAGTGAGACTTCTACTGTTTGCAATGAATTTAGCCAACAGCCCAAATACTAATGAATTATTATAATCTCTAGAGGATTTGGGGGTTTATAGTATGAATCAAGATTATGAAAAGTCATACAACTTCTTCAGATTTTCTCTTTGGGGGCTAGTGTCATGCAATTGATACAGATAATGGAGAAATATAGCTCTAAAAGATTTGTCTGTAGGTGGCGAAGAAAAAGGTAAAATGGTCAAGATATTCTGAGATCTCAAGGCAAGCTGATACAAAAGGATAAATTAACCATTTCCAGTATCAATGTTAAATAAAAACAGCACAGCCTGAAAGTCTTAACCCATATATTCTTAATGTCTTACAAAAAACTGTCGAGGCTCACTCTGTCGAATGTCAAGGCTCACTCCACAAGTCGGAGTGAGCAACACTTTAATATGAAGCGGGTTTAACTCATGTCGAGTGCCAAAGCTTACTCCACAAGTCAGAGTGAACAACACCTCTATACAAAGTGAGGTCAACCCGCTCTGCTGTCATCTGCAACAGAGCTTTATACCAGTACATGTGGGCATGCGCTAAGGAGCAGCATTCTCATTGGTCAGCTACAAGCTTGCAGCTGATTGGTGCTCTTCCTGGTGCTTGTTTGCTAGGCCTCCCGGGCGTTGGTCCAGTTCCCCACGAACACATTCTTCTCTTCTGGGGAAATCCCATTACTCCAGTTTCTTATATTCTTACTAAGGCCCCAACA
>NW_010584411.1:60748-71932 GCF_000705375.1 Tinamus guttatus | reverse complement strand
AGCAGGATCCCTCACGTTCTCGCACGATCACGTCAGGGTCACCAGATGTCGAGGCTCACTCTGTCAAGTGTCAAATGTCGAGGCTCACTCCACAAGTCGGAGTGAGCAACACTTTAATATGAAGCGGGTTTAACGCGTGTCAAGTGCCAAAGCTTACTCCACAAGCCAGAGTGAACAACACCTCTATACAAAGTGAGGTCAACCCCACTCTGCTGTCGTCTGCAGCAGAGCTTTATACAGGTGCACGGGGGCATGCGCTAAGAAGCAGCACTCTCATTGGTCGGCTACAGGCTCCCAGCTGATTGGTAACACTTTAATATGAAGCGGGTTTAACGCGTGTCAAGTGCCAAAGCTTACTCCACAAGCCAGAGTGAACAACACCTCTATACAAAGTGAGGTCAACCCCACTCTGCTGTCGTCTGCAGCAGAGCTTTATACAGGTGCACGGGGGCATGCGCTAAGAAGCAGCACTCTCATTGGTCGGCTACAGGCTCCCAGCTGATTGGTGCTCCTCCCGGTGCTTGGTTGCCGGGCGTTGGTCCAGCTCCCCACGAACACGTTCTTCTCTTCTAGGTGAATCCCATTACTCCAGTTTCTTATATTCTTACTAAGGCCCCAACAAAAAACAAACAAACAAACAAAAAAAAAACCCACACTGTTACAAAAATTGCTGGTGATGATGATAAGAGTATTCATGTAAAGTCCCTTCCGATATGAAATATCCTGTAATCTTATTTAAGATCAAATACATGCACATATAATCCAGTAATAGGGCTTAAATATCAGATAACAAAGCAAATAAAATAGTCAGAAGGAACGGTACAGATACTGGGTTTTCAATAGAGGTATACTTTTATAACGTTTTTATGCTGTATATACAGCAACAAATAAGATGGAGACAAGAAATTTTGTCTCACTGGTATAGGTGACATTCAACATTTTATCAGATCATACAATGAGACAAAACTATCTTTATGTAAGCTGTATGCAGCTGTAATTGTTTCTAATATTTCTAATAATTTCCCCCTCTAAGCAGGGGATCACGCACCCATCACGTGCGAGCCTGAAAAATAATCTGTTAAGATTAAGGCTGAAGCATTGGTCTCACAGTGCAATGTGCGTGCATTGGCTACTGGCAGGTCATGCCTGTGCAGTGAATAAACAGAGGACTTGTGTCTTCTGGGCTGTCATTAAAGCACATTAAAGCCTATAGGCTTGGACATGGGATACATCTCTCCCAGGCTTATTGGTGCTCTCAGCTCCTGGTTTGCCTCTCCTTGCAAAACAGCCCACTCCTGTTGTCCCTTTATGCAAACCATTTTCCCAGGGATGCTGACTCTGAGTCTGAGACATTTATCATTTCTGCTGAGAAAGTCTTCACGTAAAGAAAAGTCATGTATTCTCAGTTAAAGCCTAAATTTCCTTTTCTCAGGAAGAATACAAGTTTTGAAAAAAAGAAGACCTCTCAGGACCTTTGTATTATACTCAGTGATTCAGCGCCAAGTAATCCACACTGCATCCATCCCTCAGGAGTTATTTAGAAACAGATTGCATATATGAAATGCATGGCTTTTGCCTGAATGGCTATAACAGCCTCTGGGCCATTGATTTCATTTTAAAAACCCATTACGATTGATTTTATAGTTACAGAAGTCATGGAATACAGAAGAAGATCTAGCTAAATCTGTTTGTTTATGATAGTTAACTATAATGGTATGAAGATCTTGATACTTTCAGTATTACGCACCATCAGAAACAGTACATTCGCTTAAGCATCCAGAAGATTGTCTGAATGATTCTCTTAAGCAGAAAACAACATGTACACATGTGAACTGCCTTACTTCACTTGCCTAGATTTACACTTTTGCCTATGTGACCTATTTTCACATGTGATGAAAGGATTTTCCATAATGTCATTAACATTATTAGCATAGAAACATGCCACTGAATTTGAATAGATTAACATAGCTAACCCAAAGGAATATAGAGGGATGACCTGAACTGCTAAACCTCATTTCCTGTTGTCTTGTTTCCTGATGTCTACACAATAGACAGTTTGAAGGGACCCATAGACATTTACACTTTTATTTGCTGCAAGGCACTTTTAATATACAGTACACATGCACATTTAATATCCGTCTATAACAGATTTCAGACCTATAATGAAAGGCCATGCAGCAGATGCTCATCCTCTGTATCCCACCTTCTTTCAGTAGCGAGTGATTTTCATGGTGAATACTGTTTTATTGAAAATTTCTTGTGTGCCTACAGGTATCAGTAGTGTCACCATATAGACATACATCCTCCCTTTTCACATGCAAACTTGAAAATGAGCTTAAATTAAGTCAACATTAAGAACTGTCCTGAAGGTCTCTTGACAAGGGCTAATGATAAATAGCACTGCACTCATCTGTGAGAAGTTGAAAAGGGGTATATTTCCAGGATTCACGTTAAATTTGTTTTTGACATCCTCATTAACACCCTGCAAGGGGAAATAGAAAGCACATTAGTGAAAATGACAGCTAACCTGGGAAATGTTGCAACAAGGACGGTGAAGCAGCACAAAGGCAAACAGGGATTTTAAACACAGAAAATAAATTGTGAATGCAAAGCATAACAATTCAATACTACCTACCATTCATCCATAGATGGAAGCGTCAGTGCCAAAAGACTTTTAGATATTGAGTTAAATGAGAGTAAAGTTGATAAATCTTTGCTAGTGGAGATGAAGATTCGTCTGTGTGCAACTATTCATTACTGTCGTTTTAAATCCCCTCATATCTAGCCTAATGCAACAGGAAAAAAATATCCTTGCCTTAATACAGATAGAACCATAATTAAATATAGTTTATTTATCAAAATTATATTGATATATCCAAGGAGGGCATTGACTGATAACAGACTTTGAGGATTGACTGAGGAAAAGTAAAATATTTAAATGTATGTGTTTTAGGTAAGTGGTTAGTATGGGAGAACATCAGAGCAGTCTGAAAATATCCTATGAGGAATACCAAGAAAAAAAAGAAGTTTTTCAAGTTTCTACAAGTAAGTACACAAATCAGGGTGTAAACTGCATAAAATTATGAAACTGAAAATTCAGAACGAAAGCAGTACTTTGCAAGAGTGAGGTCTATTAAATTTTGGGAATTGTCTTTCAATGAGAAGTAATGAGATTTCCATTACTCTGGCCAACTTGCATTAAATAAGCCAGTCCAATTTTACAATAGGGAATAATTGCAATGGCAGGGAGACGGACTAGATAACTCTGAAAACTCCTTTTCCAACCCTGGCTTTTATGATGCAAAGGAAATCATCTGGAAATACAGATTGCAATGGGAAATGTCTTCTTTTTAATGGATAGAGATAAAAGCATTTTCCAGATAATATCCTCTTCCTTTTATTTCCCCTCTCTGACTGCACATTATCACATACTTTTTTTTAAGAGAAACTAATAAGATGCATTAAAAAAAAGGGGGGGGGGGGGGAGAAGGACAAAAAAAAATCATACTTTGCGTAAAACAGTAACATATTTTTTTTCACTGGGGAAGAAACTACCTGTTATTCTTTATGCAAATCTGTTGTATATACTTCAAATGAAAATATTATATATATAAATACATATATGTGTGTGTGTATATATATATATATTTATCTCCAATGAGAATTCAAATGAGTGTAAAGAAAACAAAAGATAGCAGAAGGAAACAGGAAAACAAATATTCTGGATTTTTTTCAATAGAAAATATTATACCCTGCTGGAAATACAAGTGCATATGTGCAGTTTTATTTATTTATACTTTTAAGACAATTGAGTTTTGCAAGACTACATTTCTTTACATATTTCAAATGCACAACAAACACACAGCTACTCTGGACAATAAAAAAGATGTATTCTTGAATTCTATGTCTACTCTACACCATAAACAGTGGTATAAAGAAACTAAAATTCAGGAAAACTTGTTACGTTGTAGTAGCTTATAACAAACTCCAGCACTGTGGAGTTTCCAATGTGAACATGTTTTGTTCCTCTTCAAGTGATTAGCTGAGTTCATATTCTTTTCAGTGAAATGCATCCATAAAGCACCTTTCCAAATCTCTCAAATATATAAATGGATTGTAATATCTGAATTAGATACCCTGTATAGTATGTCATATAGATAGTGTTTAGAGCCTCTGCTCTACTGTGCTAGTAGCATTGTGACCACCTGCATTTCTTCAGTAGGGCGTAAAATAAATACTGATTTAATTAAGTAAGTGGTATATTTCCTAGGATCCCTGTTGAGCTTCTATTAAACTGCAAATAATATGCAGTGGTGTCCAGCATGCTTCTGGGTAGGTTCATGATTTTTTTTTTCATTCTTAGGCTTGCCTACATGCTTTTATTTATAAATTACATACATGTAGGAATGCTTAACAATAATGAAATTACAATGTATATAATGTATTTTAATATATCTTTTTTTATATGGTTTCAATATATCTTTGTTTTAAAACCAATACATCTGTTCTGGTATTATGATTATCCATTTTATTAAATAACTTTTGCAGTATTACCACTAGTTTTAAAACTAAAATTCCTACCTCTTCATCAGCTCAGTTACCTCAGAAGTTTAGTGATATGACTATGCATACATAACTGTGACAGTAAAGTTATTTATGTAGACAGAATTCCACAAAATGGGTCTTAATATATCAAGCTCATACCTCAGCCATGAGTGACCTTCAAAGCAAGGTTTTGAAAATCCTCTGGTGTGTTGCAAATATCTTGTTATTTGAGTTTATAGAATAGACGGGTTCATGTGCGGTTTAGATACAAACACTGTTTTAATATTTAAACAGTTCAAAAAATATGTAACCTTTGGAATAACTCCTTTAAACTCTAATAATCAAGAAGTAATTAGGTGTACAGTTAGATGCATCCATATTCAGGATCCATTTAAGCATGCATTTATGACCACTCAGGCTATACTGAAAAAAATGGAAGAGATATAAGCCAAAAATACATGAGATATTTGCCTTGCACAAGGTGACAATCAGTGCTACTTTCTCGTGGGCTATTTAGCAGGGCATCCTTTTAAGTGAAAAGACAAAAGTATATCAGATCATTTGGAGAATTATAAATAAGGAAGCAATTAATCTGTGTTAGTGCAAAATGTTTAACTTACACCTTTTTTCAAGTTTCTTTATCTTTTAAGATATTCTGAAGCTTCAGCAAATACTTCAACTATTTAGAAGATATGATAGAGCTAATCTTTGGAAAATAACTGCTGATATTTTCTTCCGAGGTATGAGACTCTGCAAAGATTAAAAAAAAAAAAAAAAAGTAGCAGTACCTAAACAAATTTTAAAAGAAGGAGACATACATCCTGTAAAACCACATTAAGAAAATAGATTTGATGAGGCAATGAAAGAACTGCAGACCAACCTGTGCTGTCTTGTTATTTCTAGACAGCTTGAGCTGTAAGTTATTAACAATTCTATTAGCTATTCTCTATAACAATAATAAAACAGAAACATGCTCAGTAGCTGGCATCTAGCACACACTTTGCTGCTCAGATATCCTATAAACCTACATGTTGTTTACCATGCCTCATTCATGCATAAAATTGCACAGACCTAAAAAATAAGTTAAAAGGGTGTCAGGAAAAGCAATTCTATCTTCAGGAGATGCAATATATTTATTCATGAAGACTACAAAGAAAACCATTATTAAAAGACAAGGGACAGCTTATAGGGGCACAATGCAAAGCTCTCTCTGCTCTTCAATTTGCCAAGGTCGTCATCTGAAGGTAGATGATCAACTTATGAGAAAGCATGATTTGGGAAACAGCCCTTTGGAAACACTTCATTTTGGTTTCAAGCAAAAGTATGGCTTATTTTGGGTATAATTCCAAATGAATCACTGAAATATCTCACAGTATTGTGATTTAAATAGGCAGTTTTAGCCTGATTATATTTAATCAAATTAATCTGCATTTACAATACAGATTACATTTAAAAGTAACCTGTGATTTTAGATAAAGTCAGTTTATCTTTTTACAAAAAAAGGCTCTTGTCATGTTAATGTTGTATTACCAAAACCACCATGAATTATATTTCAAATCTTCATTGGTCTATGAAACTGGAGAATAATATTCAGCCACAGAGCTTCAGTCTTTCTACTAGAAAGATCCTACTTAGATCCTACACATTATTTTAAACAGCATAAAATAAACACAACAGGGGAATAATATTTTCTTAATATATATTTATGCAAAAATCACAAATCTGCATCATGCTTAAGTAACTAAGGACTAGATATGTATCAATATACAAAATAAATTATCATCAGCTTCATTATAAGTTAGTCATGGGCAGTTATGACTAGCAATTAGTATCTATATCAGTCTCCCCAACTTAACAGTTGTTTGACATTTCAGCTAAATTAAGGTAGCTTGAAAACACTACAGGTTGTTTGTAAATGCAATAGAGATGTAAGTAGCTCTTGTTGTGACTGCTGCCTTGGTGGAGAACATTCACGCAATGTTTGTTCTGTGGAAGAGGAACATCCTTCTGTCCCGCCAAAATTTCACGGGGAGACCTAGGTCCTGCTCCTTATGTTCTGATTTCCACAAGATTTCTTTGAACTTGAGGAGTGAGAAAGGAACCATGACATGTTCTTGCAGGTTCTTGATCTGTTTCGGTCATGTATGGGTTAATGATATATCTCAAAGATGTATTTCTCATTTCTTCGGTACTTTCTACCACTGAGTTGGAATAAAATTTTCCTTTCCTGAGTTTTCTGATTTTAAAACTCTTTTTGCTCAAGTAGAAAACTACCTACTGTTTTTTGTTTTTTCTTTTTTAATTTCCTAAAATATGTTCAGAGAAGGAGGATATGATGTCTGTCAGGGAAGCATTTTATGTCTACAAAGATTGTCATTTCCCTTTTGAGTTATTTGACTTTTTCTTTTTTTAGTAAGATGCAAAAATATAATATAATATTATTTCTAAAATCATTTTAAAATTAACATGTAATTTTTTCCATTAAAAATCATTTCAGCTTCGTTTGCTTTTTTGATTTTTCTGAGATGAAATGTCAAAATTGATATAATCTATTAGAAAATATAACTTCAAATAATCAGTTTTAATTAGGAGAACATTCCACTGTAAATGTTTCAATTACCACTTCTGGGTGCTTTCCTCAGCAACAGACCCAGGTAAAACTTCATTTTCCTGAGTCACTCAACCATTTTGATAAAACTCAGTCTTGGAACCATCCAATTGTTCTCCTATTAATAATGCATATAGTGCATAAGGCAGGTCTGACATTCTTTATCTGTTAAAATCCAAACATTATGCTAAGTTTCTATGAAACATTCATTAAAGGTTTTTTTTTGTTTTTGTTTTTTTTTACGATTGCATAGTTCATCTTTCCAACAGCTTTTAATAGATTGCCATCTCCCTCATCACCTATACAATAGATGAGGATGTTTACTTCCTCTTCATCAGATAATTCCTCTGATTGCTTTTGTAATGAAAAAAATCTGACCCTGTCGTGACTTGGTGAAATCAAAGGATGAGGTTTCAAAGCATTTAATATCAAACTCCCACTGCTAAAAAAAATCCTTATTTTTGTCACTATAGAAACAATCACGACATGTATTTCGTATTTTGATGATACAGAATTGGACAGAAAGGCAGCCTTTCACCAAAAACAGATTTTTATTGCACAGCATAACACAAAACAAGCAGCATAACTGAAAACTCCTTTTCACCCTGCAGTCTTAAGTATATCTTTGGACTTGATGGAAAATACACTATTAAATTTTATTGTGGATTGCTTTTTTTTAGCTATAAGGTATTTAGCGGAATATTGCGCTGCTCCAGATCACAGTAATCATCCAAACACAGCAGCATCTGAAAGAATAGCTAGCAGGCTGTATTCCACAAAAAGCTAAATGAAAGACCTGAGATTGGCTGATTTAACTTGAGCTAACTATTCTCTCCAAAACATTACTAGTTTTCATGAAATTATTCATGCAGTTATCCTTCCGAAGTAGAATAATGATCCCAAGTGAGAAATTAGATACAAGGAAAGACAAGAAAAAGAAAAATCTTTTGTCTTCCAGAAATCCAACCAACTAACAAATAAACACAAATAAATCTGTAGGGCTATGACTCACACTTTTGCCTAATTTTCACAAGGTCGATAATAGCTTCTTTTCCAAATAAGCAGAAGTAAATAGTATTCTAAAACTCAAATTTGACAGGCAGTTGGTTTAATGAGACAGCTCATCAGCTTTCAAGAAAGATATATTCGATATACATTACTATGAAGTTTATGTACATATGAACAATAAGATCAGTAGGAGTTAGGGGGAAAAAAGTGAAATCACAGAGCTGTCTTGATCAGTGATATTAAATGGAGTAGGTGATAGAATAAATATCATTGTTTATACATAAACTCTCATATTATTTGTTAGATGTTATTGCAGATGTTGCTGTGAAACCATACTCATTATAAACTTCCTATTTGTATCTCAGGTGTGCTTACTTGTACTTACACAGCTTCTGTAACATGGGAACTAATTCACCAAGTAATCATCTCATCAGTTCTGCATGGAGAAATGAAAAATTATCACTCCTAAATAATTGCCTAAAGTGATGAAGTGCCAGAAACTATCATAAAATTATGTATTGATTTGACGTACAGACTGCCATGTTGCTTTGGGGGGGCTGTTAACACAAACCATTTATAGGCTAAAAATACGTTTTATTGTGTTTCCTTACCAGACAAGAAGTTTAGAAATTAATATTTCAAAAAGTTTCTCAGGTCTACTAGTAACACTCCAAGACCAATCAATAAGGCTAATAGCTTCTATTGGTATAAATACAGTAGATTAAGAAAAGAATCCTAAACAACACACTTACCAGCACAAGATCTGTGTGTAAAGTTGGCACTGAATTTTCCCAGGGTATATTAAGCTTTCAGAAAACAGAAATTTTATCTCATTTTTACATTGTCACACACAGAATCACAGAATGGTGATGGCTGGAAGGGACCTCTAGGGATCATCTAGTCCAACCCGCCCTGTTCAAGCAGGGACACCCAGAGCACAGGGTGGCATCCAGGTGAGTTTTGAAGATCTCCAGAGCAGGAGCCTCCACAGCCTCTCTGGGCAGCCTGTGCCAGGGCTCTGGCACCCTCACACCAAAGAAGTTCTTCCTCACATGGACATGGAGCTGCCTGGGGTTCAGCTTGTGCCCGTTACCCCTTGGCCTGTCACCGGCCACCATGGAGAAGAGCCTGGCCCCATCCTCTCTACATTCTCCTCTCAGGTACTTATCGTATTGATCTTCTCTCAGTTTTCTCCAGACTAAACAGGCCCAGCTTGCTTAATCTTTTCTCATACGATAGATGCTTCAGTCCCTTAATCATCTTTGTCGCTCTCCACAGGACCCTCTCTGGAAGTTCCACATCGCTCTTATACTGGGAAGCCCAGAAGTGCACACAATACTCCAGGAGTGGCCTCACCAGGACTTAGGAGAGGGGCAGGATCACCTCCCTCGACCTGCTGGCAACATTTCTCCTAACGATAATCTTTTCTCATACGATAGATGCTTCAGTCCCTTAATCATCTTTGTCGCTCTCCACAGGACCCTCTCTGGAAGTTCCACATCGCTCTTATACTGGGAAGCCCAGAAGTGCACACAATACTCCAGGAGTGGCCTCACCAGGACTTAGGAGAGGGGCAGGATCACCTCCCTCGACCTGCTGGCAACATTTCTCCTAACGAAGGCCAGGAGCCCATGGGCCTTCTTGGCCACGAGGGCTCATTGCTGACTCGTGGTTAACTTGTTGTCACCCAGGACTCCCCGATCCCTCTCTGCGGAGCCGCTTTCCAGCAGGTCAACCCCTAATCTGTGCTGGTGCCTGGGGTTGTTCCTGCCCAGGTGCAGGACCCTGCACTTGTCCTTGTTGACCCTCAGGAGGTTCCTCTGTGCCCAACTCTCCATCCTGTCCAGGTCCCTGAATGGCAGCGCAGCCCTGGGCAGTGTTGGCCGCTCCTCCCAGGTTGGTGTCACCTGCAAACCTGCTCAGGGGCCCTCTGTGCCCTCGCCCAAGTCACTGCTGGACAAGTTGAACAGCACCGGGCCCAGCACTGACCCTGCGGGACACCATGGCCACAGGCCTCCAACTGGACTCGGCCCCATTTATCACCACCCTCTGGGCTCTGCCATCCAGCCAGTCCTCAATCCACTTCACTGTCCACTCATCCAGTCCACACTTCCAGAGCTTTCCTATGAGGATGTTATGGGAGACTGTGTTGAAAGCCTTGCTGAAGTTGAGGTAGACAACATCCACAGCTCTCCCACTGTCCATCCAGCCAGTCATCCTACCGTAGAAGACCATCAGGTTCGTCAAACACGCCTTCCCCTTGGTGGATCCATGCTGACTACTCCTGATTACCTTCTTTTTCTTGACATCTCTAGAGATGGTCTTTAGGATGAGCTGCTCCATCACCTTTCCAGGGATGGAGGTGAGGCTGACCAGCCTGTAGTTTCCCGCTCCTTTCTCTTGCTATTTTCAAAGACTGGAGTGACGTTGGTTTCTTCCAGTCCTCCGGCACCTCACCCACTCTCCATCACCTCTTGAAGGTGATGGAGAGTGGTTGAGCAATGACCCCCGCCAGTTCCCTCAGCAGTCTTGGGTGCATCCCATCCAGAGCCATCGATTTATGGGTATATCTAGTTTGCCTAAATAATCCCTAACCAAATCCTCCTCCACCAGCGGAAAATATTCCTCTCTCCCAGTTGTCTCTCCCATACTCAGGCTGTGTAGATCATGGGGACCAGCCTTAGCAGTAAAGACAGGAGCAAAGAAGGCATTTAGTAACTCTGTCTTCCCTGCATCCTCCGTCACGAGGGTACCCTCTCCATTCAGCAGAGGACTAACATTTTCCCTAATCTTCCTCTTGCTGTTGATGTATTTTTAGAAGCCCTTCCTGTTGTCCCTGATATCTCTCGCTAACTGTAATTCCAAAAGGGCCTTGGCCAGCCACTTTGCATGCCTGCATTCTCTGACAGTGTTCCTCTATTCTTCCCATGTGTCCTGGCCCTCCTTCCACATTATGTACATGCTCTTTTTCTCATTGAGTTTACTCAACAGCTCCTTGCTCATCCACGCAGGTCTCCTGCCCA
>NW_010584411.1:21688-39364 GCF_000705375.1 Tinamus guttatus | reverse complement strand
GAGCTTATAGTTGATGACACTATTTGGGAACTCGATTTGCCCCTAGGAAGGTGATCGAACCTACGGTCCACAGACTGTTTGTGAATCCGATACTGATTTGATATCTCCTTCCCTCCCCCTTTGCCCCACCATTACCACTACGGCTTTCAAATTGCAACATTTCACACATATAGCGTCTGAAAATTACAGGTCAGAGATATTAACAAATTAATAACTTAATACATAGAGATTTTATGATAGTAATACAGCAATAATAATCTATAATCTATACCAGAAACATATACGCCATAACTTGATTTTATGGCTACAGAAGATCTAGTGGACAATTGCATTCATAGTTTGTACTTTAAGAAGATATTTTCTTTTAGAACAATACATGTCTGTCTATTTGGTGTAACAATAATTTAAAGTAGGGAAAATACTTACCATATATAAAACAAAACTCAATAGAAAAAATGCTTTTTGACTCCCAAAGGAAATGGAAATAGGAATTGAAATCACTTGACATGGATTGTAATTTGTGCAAAATTTCTCATATCTAAAATTCTGCACCTTGCACTGCAGTGTAGATTTGGAGGACTTTATCTCCTCCAAATTATAGCCAGAATGTTCCCCACCAAGGCAAAAATAGCTTTTAATTCCCTCTCCAGTGGATGAAAAAAGATAAGCAGCTCTCTTTGGGAGAAAAAATCCTCTCATCTTAATCAACCACTGATGAATTGGCTAGACAGTCATTTTAAGACAAGATTAAGATTCAAAATTTTATGAAACTATATTTAGTCAGATGAGCCCACCTTGCACATAGTACTGCTTACAAACTGTACTACACTTTAATCTTCCCAGGGAATTAATTTCTTGGGACAATTGTTATCTCTTACTCAATTCACTTCTTCCATATAGATCCCAGAAGTAATAACGGTGTAACAAAACTTCAAGTGTAAGTGATGGGTTCCATAAGCAAGCTGGTTTTCTATTCTCAGCAATCCTAAATCCTATTTTGTATAAGCACAGAACTCTGTCTTGTGCTAGTGGATCAAGATACAAAATGGAACCAAACCTTCTTTTGCAGGCACTCCAATTTCTAAATGCACTTCAAGCTCTCCAGTGTTAATGTCCCTGCTCCCAGGACTTTTCTCAGAAGTAATAAAATAAAATAAATGAATAAATAAACTTCTTACACTTTACATTGCCTTATCAGACTTTAATATATAAAAATAATTGTAGTGAAAACAAAAAGGTTTAAAAATCCTCAATCATAATTTTATCAATTAATTACTAATCACTAATTATTTAACAATCTTAATAGAACTAATCTTCTAACAGCTATCAGGGTGAGGCATCCTGTTCAGGGACAAAACTATCCATTCTTCAGAAAATTAATCGTCAAATAAACATTAGTTGAATTAGCTTTTCCCCTTGAAATACATTTTATTTTCCTTGGTATTTAATATTGTAGCATGCATTAACAGATAGTATGCACATATTTACAAATAATGCATTTAGTAAACTTGCACAGATTTCCAGAAATTGAAAACTACCAATAACAGTCACAAACATATAGGATACAGAAATTCTGAAAATTCCTTGCAACACACAAATCTTCTGGGTCTTTCCTACTTCTCTGATAAGCATAAATGTCCTCAGAGAGTACATGGAATTTATTTCTGGACTGGCATTTCGGTTAGTAAAAATAGCAAATTTTAGTAACCTAAATGCCAGTTCAGAAACAAAAACAAACATAAGTGCAGTTTCCCAATTTTATTTTTTCATTAAGAGATTTCAGAATAAAATTTAAGTTAAAGATTAAAAGCACTTATCACTTGTCCAAGTAAGTATCCCAGATTTTGCTAAGGGAATTGGTGGAAAGGAAGGACAAGAAAAGACAAGGTCAACAAACACAGACAAACCAAAGTATATTTAATCACCTCCATTCCCATTGATACGTTAATCCCTATGCCTCTATGTTTTATTTGCACACAGTAATTGCAATCATGATTGCTTCTCTTCTTTAAAACTCATGATTTATGAGAACAGCATTGTCAAATAGAGACCTTTTTTTTCTTTAGTAGTTAGGTTCCATTATATTTTTCATCACTTTCATTTGGATGGATATTTTCTGTTTCTTGGAATGGGCCAAATAAGTTGATTTCAGTAGCTGTTCTTTATTACTTTTATAATTTTAAAGTAAACAGGCAAATTACTTTAGGTTAAAAACTAAAATAGTTACTGAAAGTATGTAAAGAGAATTAATCATATTTATTCCACTTTTAAAAAGTGAGGCTGCAAGAAACCACCAGATTTTATGTTTATGAAGTTATGTAGTACTCCTGCAGCTCTGATTACTGTAACATCATAGCCAAGTTAACTCTCCTTGTGCACCACAAAGTATCTTTATGTTTTTTTACTTTATATTTCTATATTTGTCTCTTGGTATATGAATAAACATGGACAGGACTGTAGAATGAAAGTAAACATCTATTTCTTATGTTAATGTTATTTCTCAGGATCCTCCAGACATCTTTATCTAAACACTGATTATCTCTTGTATAGAATAAATTGAATAAAATTCATGCCAGCTCATGATCTAAAATAAATCATCACAGCAATGTTGATTTCAAAAGATATGCTAGAAAAATCATAGTAAAGTCTAGTAAAGCTAAATGATCAAGCTACACTGAAAGAGAAGGAAAAAAAAAAAAGAGAGAGAGAATAACAAATTTTAGCAAGATGTCTTTTCTCACATTACCATGACAATATCTATCCCATTTAGGAAGGAGCCCTGTCTCCTTAAATCACACAAATGATCCATGACAAATTTAGGCGAATATCTGAACTCTGACAGTAATATTCATTTGTTTTAACCTCTTGAAAACTGATAAAACAAAACAAAAATCAGACTTTCTGAAATGGCATGATGTAATTTACAAAAGACAGGGAACACCTACAACTGCTGAAATCAAGAAGAAAATTTGCGATTACATTCCAGTAGCTTGATTTGGACACTCTTACTGAACTGGTATACCTACATCATCAAGAACAGCTGATTATCTCTTCATCCTAAAGCAATCTTATTTCAATTTTCAAGTCAAATTTGTCCTTTACCTATGTAGCCTCTAACTTCTTGTTCTACTGCTGTGGGAAAACCTGATCATTTCCCCTCCCTCAAAATTACTGCAGTTTAAAATATTCATATGAAATAATTATTCTACTTCAGAAATTTGTGAGCATCCCCTTAACTTCTCAGAAGAAATAAGAATGAAATTTATAGCAGCACATTAAAAGGATTAAAACCTTTATCCATTTAGCAAAATTTTACACTTACACTATTAAAGAAGTTGAGTAAGTATGCTTTAAGCTCTTTGCATTTGACAAAGGTACTGGAAACCTTTCATAGCAACTGAAATCTTCTGTATAGATTTTGATGTAACTGTGGAATTGTTTTTATTGTTGATTAATTATTTGATTGTTGTTTTAAGAACCAGATGACAAATTAACATGGTAAACACGATTGTAGAAATTTAACGAGAGAAAATGAGATGCATGTATAAATGATATCTGTTACATTTCTAACACATGCAGAAGCTTAAAAGCATAATTTACATCAAAAGTTAGGACACTAATAACAGATATGAGAATCCAAAGTGCTTTAAAAATGTAACTGTAACTTGGAAGAATCAAAGCCATATCTGCTCAGGACCTAATTGGCCTTGCTTTAAGTGGAAGAATTGGACTAACGACCTCCATAGACCATTTCAAATATAAATTGCTGTAGGTTTCTACACAAGAAAATACAATATTCCAAGCAAATATTATTACGTACTTCCCATTATAATACTTACTCATGCACAGGCTGCAGGAAGCTCATGGTCACACTGCCCCCAGTTGCCAAATATCAGCATCCTTCCTTACGCTGGGAAATACAGCCCTCTGTCAGACACTATGAATTGCCTCTCCTGGAGGTTGTGCATGGACGCAGCAAGAGGAACAGTTTCCACAAGAGAGGAAGAGCTCATCACTATAAATCTGGAGATTCTCAGAATGCATAGAGGTTTGGAAGAAGTACTGATACATTTTTTAGATTTTTGAGGATTTTAGGCACCTCTTAGGATTTTGTTCATGTTTGTTAAAGAAAGGAGCTTGAAAAAAAGCAGGACTCTCAGCCTATATCTCTATAAAATACACACATAACACAATACATTTATTAAATAAATTAACATTTAAAAATCCATAAAATAAATAAAAAACTCCTTTATTACCTCGCAATTGCACAGTCACTCTCTCATTACTCTGATCATGCTGGGACACATGAGCAATGGGGAAGGATCCAGTGGACACCACAGTGTAACATCCATTGTGTGGCAGTTGGCTTCCTACAATGTACTAAAAAAAAAAAAAGAAGTAAACCACACTCATATATCATTCTGTATTTAATTATTTGGGAAACCACACATAAAAGGCCTCTTCCCCAAAATTCTTTATTTGATACACCAAGATCTTTTTTTCACCATTTATGCTACATTTTATTTTGGCAAATAATGAGTCAGTTTAGCAACACAATTAAGGAAAAAGTTAGCATACACCTCATGGAGTTTTTAATTACTCTTGTTAATGTCATTTTCAAAAAGACAAGGATTTTGTCATAATAATTAGATCTTATTATGTGAAAAGATTGAGTCCAATAAAGAAGAAAATGAAAGGCCATTCGATCGAGTGAATTGCCAAAACAGATTTTCCTCTCTGAATAATTAAACAGCTTAATTTTAGATAGCATATTGTGTATGGCAGTGGAGAGTTTTTAAGCACTGCACTACATGCTTCAGTATTGTTGGTATAATGAGCTGTCACTTGCTAAGCCTGTTGGGTTTTACTACTGGATGACATCTGGGAGAAATAGCTACCTATGGTGAAGGAGAACAAAAAGAATCTAGATATGGAATCATATAATCTCTTAGGGTTTTTATTAAGGTTTTCCATTCATGTCATATGTTAGCATGTTTTAGACAAAGGAGAAACCATCATTTACCACAGAGGAGGAAACGAAGAGGAAGATGATGATTTGCATAATCAGACAAGTAGAATCTGTGAATAGTGTCCAAGATTTTTGAGTCTCAGTGGTCTCTCTAATGAAAAAAAAAAAAAAGTACCTGAAAACATGGTAGCAATTCAGAGGACATCATAGCAATTAGAATCTGCTTTGTAGGATTGTCATCAGGTCATACCAGATTGTAAGATTTCTTTGTAAGATTATAATCAAATCCTGGTTTTGTCCCAGAATTAGAGGCAGATTACAAGTAATCCTGCCAGGGACAAGGGAATAAGTTTAGAAGAACTTCTAAAAAATGTATCTAACAATTAAATACCAAGTTATTTACTAAACAGAATGTAAAATAGGTAGGATATGTAAACATATTTTGATTGTCTCCACTACGTAGAATTGGAAAGTCACAAGATCAAGTGATTTACATCAAATACATTTAACTTGTATTGTGTTGTTGTTAATTAGCAGTACTATTGAAAAGTAATCTAAAGTACTATTGAAAAGTAATGAGTTATTTTCTAATTTAAACTAAAATTATCAACTATGTGAGATGGTAAAATGCTAGATATTTAGCCAGGACAAACTATGAGGTGCTGAACCCCTGTAATTCCCGGTGCTTGTTCAAAATTCAGATAAAGAAATGTTCTGAAATCAGAACTTTGATGTATGACAGCAGGGGGCAAAGATATGGAGGATATCCAATTCACTCCAGGGTGAAAGTCAGTCCCTATCAAAGGTATAATCAGGCTCTCTGTCTGCCTGAGGGCTGAAGACCCACTGCTTTTCGAAAAACAGAAGATCCCAGAAAACTAAATGGGGAGGTAGAGAGATGGAGGCAACATGGTCACATATGGTATTATACGTAGGCTGGAATCCTAGAAAAAATGATTATCATCTCCTCTTTTGATGTAGAACTAGGTTGCTATGTTATTTAAAAGGAAAAAAAAAACTACAACCAGAAAGATTTTTTTAAAGAATGCAAGATCAACAAACAGATTAAACAAAGGATGAATAATAGGAGAAGACTGGCGGTAGGAAGGAGACCATGTCATTCCCATGCCATGTACTCCATCGTTGTAGCCATAAGAACGTACTTCCCTCTATTACCCCATTCAGACAATGGGGTAGGAATTATCTCATTCCCTATAACACTTAAACTCATCTAACTGGCAACTTCAAGGACAAAGCATATGCATAGAAGTGTATATATGCTTACACCCATAATCATGAATTAAAATCAAAAGATAATTCGTAACGTACTTCTCCAGTCTTATTGGCTTTGAAAGAATTGGAAGCCTCACCATTTATTGTGCTATAAAACCATATTTTGTCTATGGTTCATAAAAGAATAAACAAAATACATTTAAATAGAACCTACGAGTTTTTTGGGTTTTTTTTTTGTTTGTTTGTTTTGCCTTTTTTGTAAGAAAAGGATTTCACTAAATCATTTTCCTGGAAACATGTAATGAATCCAATTGTTCTTATGTTCCTGGTTTCAGTGCATCCTGAAAGGCCTGGCACAGGCTGCCCAGAGAGGCTGTGGAGGCTCCTGCTCTGGAGATCTCCAAACCCGCCTGGATGGACCCTGTGCCCCTGCTCTGGGTGTCCCTGCTGGAGCAGGGCTGGACTGGGGGATCCCTAGAGCTCCCTGCCAACCTCAACCATTCTGGGATTCTGTGTGACTGCACATATATGTAAGTCTCTCTCATATCTCAGTGTTTATCTGCTAAACATACCTGTACAAATAAAGTACTTCACTGAATGTGATTCCAGGGTATTATTGTGATTTTTTCAAATTACATTAGCTTTCTAATGTAACGGAACATTGTTCCCTTATGATGATATTTGAAGAACAGAGTAATGATTATTCCTAAACAACATATTTTGTCTTGACAACTGTGGGAACCTTTTATAAAGGGAACACTTTGTTCTTTTGAATTTTTTGGTATTTGCTTTGAGAAACAATATTGAAGCTCATACAGCAGTTTAAGCCTAAGGTAATGACATACCTCCTTACCTGATCTTCATGTTTGTTGTTTTTTCTCTGCCAATATGAAATGAACTCTACTTAATAACTAAATTGAATAACCCTAGAAATCTGCAACTTCTATAAAATTGTTACAAGGTAATGGCTGCAGGGATTGAAGTTGTACATTTTAATATATTTTAATAATGACTGTTTCATATGTCTATGAATAATAAAAAAATAGGAACATTCCCTACAACAACATTCAGATAGCTTTTAAAGACCTAACTCCCTGGAGACTAAATACTAAGAATTCTTCCCCAAAAGACCTATCCCATGAAATGACGTACCATTAATTGTTGTATCGCAAACACACATGTGATACTAGCTTTGTGCCAGAGCAGTGTAGAAAAAGGGAATATATCATCGTATGTAATAAGATTTTTCTCTAATGACCTTAGTAACAATCCTTTCAGTCAATGTTATGGCAGTAGATGTTCTAGAGAATTTATTAAAACTACATAAAATATGTGCAAAATCTACTACTCACTATTGACAGGGAAAAGCAAAGACTAAACCCCAAAGTGATCTATTATTGACATCTCTTTCTTGTTACTAGCTAGTTAGTATTCTTGGGAAATTGCCTTAACTAGGAGAATGCTAGAAACTGAAGTGACCTTTACAGTAGAAAGTTTGGTATTTATAGACTTATGATAACTTTCCTTTTTGTAAAGATATATAGTGAGAATGAATTCCTTGTTAATTGCTGTAGGTCATACAAAATAGCATACCTGCCTCTCATTCTGTTTTAGACATTTCAGAGGGAAATCTCATTTACAGAGAGAATCTTTTGTTATTTATTTAGTTACTGCAGAAAAAGAGAAAGATACCACAAAATCAGGACACAGAGATAAAGCAACTGCTAAAATGACAAAAGAAATAAAAAATAAAAAAGCAATTTGTTTTAATTGGAAATAAAAGATTTTTTTTCACACAAGCTGGTTGATTATAGAGCTGGCAAACAATTAAAAACTACTATACTGTTACATAAGGAAGCAGTAATGAATCTTGAAGAACAGGCAGACAGGGACTTCAATCATATTTTCCTAAAGTTGGAAAGTCGTATTTCACATTCTAATGATACCAGTAATATTTGTGCTATAGATACACAGGTAAAGAAGCTCAAATTTAGGCACAGGTTATTTAGAATACAAATATAAAATTAGACAATTTGGAATGAAGAATTAAGTTTTTATGTCAAAAAATACCAACTTAACATGGCATAATACTGCAAAGCAGTAAGGGATGGTTAAATCTAAGAGAACATTTTGCAAACTACAGGCCACAAAAAAGTAAAACACTTAAGTTTCCATTACAGTTCTCTTTATTAGTCTCCAAAACTATATTTACATACCACAGTAGAGTAGAAAACAGGACTATGTGGGCCTTTCTGAAAGTCCTAGCAAATATACTGAAAGTAGCACCTCTACATTCATGTAGTACAGTACCATGAGAACTAATTATCTCTAGTGAGAAGAAAGGTGCACAGTCCACTCTGGTACTTAAACTGAAAGAATTCAAGTATGATTGCATGTTGTTGTATTCATCCCACCTGCATTGCACAAGGCTGTCCTGCACGCTGTCCTGATTCAGCTCACACTAATCACACATTACTAATTCCACCATCACATATTTCCACTTTTTATGCCAAGGTCACTAATTGAAATACAAAACAAGAGTAAATACACTCCTAATTGCCCCAAAATACTCTTACATAATCCCATTAAGGTTGTTTCAGAGATGCAAAACACAAATATACCAATCCTGTTGCTCTTTGCATGCATCTTCCAGAAGATTTCAAGTTCATTCAAGAAGCTCTTATGTATTTCACACTTTGTGTTACAACTTTGATATAAGTATCAGGGTTTCATGCATTAGAAGACTTAAAGTAATGAAGGAAAAGGCCACGGTGAAAAAAAAAAGCAGTACTTACATAACCCAACAAGTCAAAATGGATTTAGCAACATCTGATTTGTTGAGATGCTCATGCAGCCCACTCTTAACAAGGCTGGGTATCATGCTCAGATTGCACATAAAAGGTGCAGGACAGGTGCATGCACAGGGGAACCCACAACCCAGAGAGGGGGTGCACGTGCCCCCCACACTGCTAGCGAGCAGAGTGGTGCGTGCATAGAGCTCTGTATCAGTGTATAGATGGCTGAGATTAGACCTTATTGAGATTAGTTATAAAAGGTTGCTTAGAAAGCTGTAGGTATTTATTAATATTTTGTTTCTGTTATTGTTGTTTATCTGTTGTATTGCTGATACTGCTTTGAATGTATAGTTCACTGACTGGTTTTGTTTATTTTAAAACTAAACGAACTGAGGATATTTTCCCTGTGGCACTCACACACAGGAGTGTGACACAGGATTTAAAAATATAATTTCCCTCAATCTCCAGATTTACAAGGAGAAAGCCATCTCTGATAGAGCTGTAATTATTTAATAAATACAGATTACTGCATGCAGCCTCCAGGAAATGCTGTTTCCAAAAGAAATGCAAAGAATAGGGTGACCCTAAACAGGCTTCTGCTACTGGCAAAATGTGAATGAAAACTATTTCCATAGTAACACTTTTCATGTTCGAATGCTTTCCCTCTCACCTTCGAGCACATATCACTCTCCTGCCCTCCCAGGCCAGTTCTTGCTAAGTGATTAGCTCACTACACAACTGGTTGCCAGTGTCCCTAATAACTCTTGTCCTGGCATTTGCTCCAAGTCCACTTTCTGTTGCAGAAGCATAAAACCTCTATTTCGCTTTTGGTGTGGATTTAAAAACATGGACGTAGTCTAAAGGAACAGAATTTCAAAAGTCAGAAGAGCAAACCATGTCAGGAGAGAAGAGAAAATGGCATCAGGGATAGCACTGAAGAGTATTTGTTGTAGCTATGAGGTTCTGCCTCATACGTCACTAAGAAATATTAAGAAGTGTTTTACTTTTTAAAACATTTTCTATACCTATAGAAAATACAGGGTATATAGAAAATACAGGGGCTCAGTGCCTATAAGTTATTTGAAAGTCAAAGAAAATGTTGTGGATTTTTTTTTTCCTTAAAATCAATATTCACTTATCAGTGGAGCTGACGGCTGGCCTCTATAAAACTATTTTAAATTGATAAGGAAAACTGAACTTGTCTAAAGAAAGAATAACAATCATGCTGATCTTAGTTACACCTACAACAGATATTTCATTGTATCCTACAACTGAATTTTTAACAAGAGGACTCGCAGAAGAAATCAAACCCAGCAGAAACAACAGGGGGAATAGGAAGGTGGAAAGAACCTGAGCTATGTTCATCTGATGAAAGCTTAATGAAACACACACTCAGCTCAGCTATCAAGCCATGTTGTATGATTGCTTGAAACAGTTACTGTTTTGCGTAATGTACACTCATCATCAGTGTAATCTACACTCATCGTCAGGCAGTCCAAGCCACACAGGTCATACAGTATACTCCTTTCTGGCTGGCTATTGTCTCCATTGAGAATGCAATGCTGAAGGTCTTCATCATGACTGTAAAGCCCTATAGCAACTGTGCAAAGCTATTCACTATCATTTCTTTTTAGAATCACAGAATAATTATGGTTGGAAAAGTTCATTAAGATCCTGAAGTTTAACCAGAAGCCCTTCAACATTGTGGCTCCTAAACCACGTCCCTAAGTGCCTCACCTACACATTTCTTGAACACTGCCAGGGACAGTGACTCCTCCACCACTTCTCCGGGCAGCCTCTTCCAATGCTTGACTACTCTTTTCAGGTAGAAATTGCTCCTAATGTCTTACTTGAACCTCCCCTGGCGCAACTTGAGGCCATTTCCACTTGTCTACTTATATTGGTTGTTATTCTGGAGAAGAGATTGACCCCTGCCTCACTACAGTGTTGCAGTCTGCCTGGGCTGGTGACAGGGAGCATCTCCTCGGCAGACGGGGGGCTGAGCAGGAGATGCGGGAGCTGCAGCCATGCGGCCAGCACGTGACCAGGGAGCTCCTTGGGTGGCCTCGCGCGTGGTCGGCAGAGGATCATCTCGCTGATTGGCTGGATGGGTTGCTGGGCTCCACGTGCCACCAGGCAGGGCAGGGGCTGCTCCAGGATCGGAAACTCTGTATCGTGTTTAACCCTCAATAGAGGTCTTTGGCTCAGCATCACAGAGACCCTCCTCCTCCATACGGCCGCAAATGGCACCCAATGTGGGGCTCGAAGACCATCTGTCTCTCGGTTGCACCGCCCAGCTGAACTCCGGGGTTCACGCTGGAAGGAAGCGTAAGGATCACACTGAAAGGAAGCGTCCTTTGTGCATGCACTAAAAGCCTCTTCAAAGGAAAGAGGTAAGAGACTGGGAACTACGGGTT
Organism: Tinamus guttatus; assembly: GCF_000705375.1. The sequence goes on along the minus strand of NW_010584411.1, from coordinate 27,950 downwards.
CATACCTAACGAAGGAGCAGAAGGACTGAGGACCTTCACAAGGTGCAACACTACAGCCTCCTTTCAGGTAGTTGTAGAGAGCGATAAGGTCTCCCCTGAGCCTTCTCTTCTCCAGACTAAATAACCCCAGCTCCCTCAGCTGCTCCTCATATTGCCAATGCTCCAACTCCTTCATCATCTTCATTGCCCTTCTTTGGACATACTCCAGCACCTCAATGTCCTTCATATAATAAGGCCCCCAAAACTGAACATAGTATTCAAGATGCAGTCTCACTAGTGCCAAGCTAAGGGAGATGATCACTTCCCTAATCCTACACTGTTCCTGATACAGGCCATGGGAAAGCACAGGAACCAGGACGGGGCCTTGTTGGACCTCATGCAGTTGGCCTCAGCCCATCGATCCAACCTGTCCAGACCCCTCTGCAGAGCCATCCTAACCTCAAGCAGATCAATTCTTCCTCCCAGCTTGGTGTCATCTTCAAATTTGCTAAGGGTGCACTCAATCCCCTCATCTGTCGATAAAGATATTAAAGAGGATCGGTCCCAGCCTCATTTACCATCACTCTCTGGGACCAGCCATCCAGTCAGTTTTTCACCCATCAAGGAGTCCACCTGTCTAAGCCATGAGCTGCCAGCTTCTCCAAGAGAAGGCAGTGGGAGATTGTGTCAAAGGCCTTACTGAAGTCTAAGTAGACCATGTCCACAGCCTTTCCCTCATCTGTTAGGGAGGTCAGCTGGTCATAGAAGGAGATCAAGTTGATGAGGCAGGACCTGCCTTTCATGAACCCATGTTGGTTGTGCCAGATCCCCTGGCTGTCACACACATGCTGTGTGATCACCCTCAGGATGACCATGACTTTCCCCGATACTGAAGTCAGGCTGACAGGTCTGCAGTTCCCTAGATCCTCCATCTGACCCTTCTCGTAGATGGGCATCATGTTGGCGAGTCTCGAGTCATCTAGAACCTCCTCTGTTGACCAGGACCACAAGCCAGATGTGATAAGGGGACATCCACTGTTTTTGTTTGTATGTTCAAATAATTGTTTCTGAAGTAAAATGCTTTGAAAAAGCTATGCAACTCATACCTAAAGACGATACAATTTTCAAATTATTTTTGTCTCCATGTTTTCCAGAAAATGGCCAATTTGAATTGTATAAATAAATGTTCTTACTCTCATCTGGGTACTAATTGTAGATACAATCCACCCACGTGGAGGTACTTACCTGACAAATGTCTTTTGAAAAGAATCCTATTTGTAGAAGAGGCGAGACGCGATAATCACAAGAAATAATGGACAAATCTGCTCTCCATAGAAGCATGAATGAATAAAGGAGACACAGGGGGATCTTTGCCATAAATCAAGCATGTTAATTACCTGAGAAGTAACAATGTTAGGCCAGGTGGAGATTTACTTTAGCACTCTCCAGCACAAGCTCAAATTTTCATTTGCTCATCAGGAAAAGCTAGTTTGGCCCCTAACAGCAGTAAGAGAGATGTATCACCCAATCACAAGCAGTAACCAAAGTTTTTCTGGTAGGCTGCAATCTAGAAAGGAAGAAACGTAAGTATTCAGGATCTCTCTATTTTGACAGAAACATGCAAATGAATGATTGAAATAAAGTGGAAGTGATCAGTGGCAGTGAAAGAAGCAGCAGCTTGAGGTACAGCCCCAAAGACTATGGAACACCTACCATCCCGTTTTACCTACTTGGGTCTCATAGCAGATTGCATAAAGGAATAGCGACACTGATTCTCTAGTGTTTTCTCCCTCTTCAGCAACCACATTTGTACTACTGTAGTTTCATTTGGTTTTGCTTAGCAACAAAACCTGGTAGGATACTACATTTATTCAAAAGCAATGCCTCACTGATATAACAAGGTTTTGTACACCAGGAATGTATTTAGAAAATCATAAGCAGCAAAGCATGGAAGAGTAAAACATTTTTACCTCTAGTAAATAAATTCATTTCTAATTATTAAATTCTGTTTTTTATTTCTCATGTGTTCTCTAGTATTATCTGAGGCAGAGTTGGATATTTATATATATTGCTATACAGAAGAAATTGCAGAACAGTGCAGAAAAAAATCCTCTGTTTCATTATGCAGCTTCAAAATCATTTTAACAAATGCAGCATAAGAGCTCTGTTTTGATTCCAAAGAATTAAAAATCTCTATAGTAGAGTATATTTAGCTTTTATAATAATATTTTCTGGTACTTGGAAAAAGTCTTGGTCATGAAACGTGCCAGGTAAGCAGACTGAGAAGCAGCATAATATTTGGAATAAAAAGTCTTCCAGACAAAGTGACAATGAACCTACATGCACATCATGACTTCACATTTCCTCTTGTTTAAAACAGTTTTGGCTGGAGGGGACTTTTAGCCATATTTCTGTTTTTTGATGCTGAAAAATTAAAATGGGTTTGGCTATGGAAAAAGAAGGAAAACAAACTGGAAGAGGGGTTTGTTTATTACCTTTGTAAATTACGTGGTCGTCCCATTAAGTTCTTGGCACACCCTTGACTGAGGTGATTTATTCTTTCTCTGCTACTGCTTATAAAACAATGTTATTACGCTCCATTTCCCAAACTCTGGTTCCTTAATTTTTGTGCTCTTTCAAGTATACTCATCTCATAATTGTATATTTTAGTAGCGCCAAACAAATCTGAATAAAAAAAATATACCATTAAGAATAAAGCTTCAAATAGACATTTTTTTTCCCAAAATAAAATTGGATAAATTTACACTGCATATGCAGACCAATGAAAATTCTGCCTCACAATGAAGAATAAGACAAAAAAGTAGAGAGAATTTACTTGTCACACCAGAGAGTTTGAGGCAAGCCCTTGAATCTTGTCTTCTCCCCTATGTCTTGTCCATACACTGATTTATACTCAGGTCAGATTCTCTTGAGTTCTGAATCATAAGGGTCATTCTGCCTCCTACATATCCAATTAATGTTTGGGGGAAAAAATTGTATTCATATCTTTTTCATCATAACAGTTTTTCTTCTCATTGCAAAGAAAAATAACTTATATATATACATATATACAAACACACATACATATTTTGAGACAAAATACAGATAGTATTAACCTGGATCAAATGTATGTACTATAAATTCTCAGGTCACTTATTTTACCATTTAACTGGAATAACCTGGAATAGGAGTCCTCTGAAATCCTGCAGCCTATATAGTTCCTTGAACCTATGCTATTTCCTAATGTAGAACATGTTTTCTTGGATCAAACTAGAGTGTTTAAAGTGAAATTTCTGCTTAATTCTCAATTACACAGGTTTTCCTATCCCTTCACTGCTTCCTATTTTTTAGCCCCATGCATTTTTTTAATTAAAATGCAACAAGTAAGTATGCAGTCATGACTAGAAAACTTTTTGTATGTGCTCTATAACTTTTATTCTGGAGCTTTTAGAGCACTTACACAATCTGCATAACTGCTAGCTGGTATCAGCAAACTCAACGCTGAAGACAAACTTTATAGAGATACTGTGGCTTAATTATTACACCTTGGAAATATGGACTCTTTATAGTAACACAATATCATAACCAATATAATATTTGGCAATAGCGTTTACATTCTTTTCTTAATTTGCCTTTGCCAGTAAGATATATTGATCAAACTGAATACTCTCAATTGCCATAACTTGGATTATTTTTCTAAGTAGCTAACGTTGTAGTCTATAAAGAATATATTTCATCAGCACGTTTTTTTTCCCACAAATTTCCATACTAAATAGTTATGACATATTTTCATAGCTAGTTTTCTTAGGAATTAGCTAAGTCAGAAAAAAATACCATGCACACCAATCAGCTGTCTATCTCACATAAACATAGCCATGTAAACTTGCAGTCATAGACTTACCAAAGTCAAAGTGCTATTTGAAAAGTAAGAATAGAGCAGTTAACAATTTTTTTCAGGAAGGATGATCTTAAAATATAACAAAAGAGTTGGGAAAAATATGTATCTGATCTTAAAACTGATTTATTATGGAGACCAATAACTTATTAATTTGAACCATGAGTCTTAGTATCACTTTAACTGGATTAAGAAAAATCCTTTGATTAGACCATGAAGACTTTAATTAGGTGAACAAATTACAGGTTTTGCATTTAAGGTGTGTGGTTTATGTGAATAAAGGTAACACAAGTTTTAGTGCAATAATTGTTGGAGAACACTGGCAAGTCAGCCTGCAATTTGTATTCTAAAAGCTAATAAAAACATATTAAGAACTATTTAAAATTTATTCATCTCCACTAGTATATAATTTTCAGCAATATGATTTGTTATTGACTTCACTAATTATCATCACTGCAGTTTGCACCAGCAAACTGTGAAAGTTATGCATTATATCAACATGTTGCAGAAAACATTCATTGGGTCAATAAGAATTTCATTAGATTTTAATGGTTGACAATGGACTAGAAAAAATCAGAAAACTACTCAGAGCCCTACTCAGAATGATGCTCATTCTGAGTTCATTTTTGAAGAGATTTTTTTTAAATGGGGGATATCATACTTGTACCTCTCCAGCTGGGTATGTTCTTCTGTCTTGGCCTATAATACTTTAAAATAGAAGAAAACTTTTTGTTTGAAGTATATTTTAAGAGATATGAAAACAGGGGCAAATAAGGTAGCTTGGGAAATAATGTTTGAAATCAGAAATTTGAGTCAGCTTTTTAATGTCCTTGTAAACTAGTAAAGTAGTAGCAAGTTTTATTTTTATAAAACTGATAAATCTGAGAAATTTTATCACCTTTCATAGCACTGAGAAGTCTTGTCACATTAATCTGTCAGAAAAGCTCACAAATATAGGATGGCATTAAACTAAACATCTTTGGTAATCACCTCTCAATTGAAACTAACTTAATTTGAACATAATTGAATTTATTACTAAAAGTTGGAGAAACTTTCATTTTCCAGATAAAATTCAGAATTAGTGCTTGTAAAAAGTGTAATTTTCAAAATAAATTCTCTTTTTTTCTTGCATCTTTTACTATAGACAATAAAGCTTTGAATTATTTCAATACCTTAAATAAAATTGTTACAATTGTGTATGTTTTAGGAAGATACCATAGTACCAGTGCTAAAAGTTCAACAAATATTCTTTCAAAGACTGTTAGATGGATGGTGGATATTTGAGTTTTTCTGTGTAGATCTAGGGAACCTGCAAGCCACTGCCTGAAGTCCCGCTTACTCTCAAGAGAATGTGCTTGAAGAACCAGCTCACGGGCTGAGAGGGATTGCTCAGACCCTGATAAGTTGTTCAGACAATTGCTCAGTTTGCAACAATTGCTGGTGTCAGATGTTGGGAAGCAGACTCAGGAAACCTTGTTTTAAGCCATAGTAAAATAGCTTCCCCGTAAGTAAATTCTTAACCACATTCAGACAGTAGTTGACATTTTCCGAACATTGACTCTATTTTTTTTGCCCCTCTACATAATGAAAATGCAGTAGAATTTCAATCAGTTTAAGCAAGCAGCCTGCTAACCAGAGTTACAAAACTTCCTGTTCGCTTAGAGAATGAAGAGAGCAATAATTTTTGGACCAAAAACGCCATGGAAATACTGACTGCAAAAGTATTCATCTAAAGAGACTATATTCCTTTCACTCATCCTGAATCCCTTCTTTTTTAAAAAAGATATTCAGATATTTTCTCATCTTTTATAGGCAAAGGGTTATCCCATTTTTCATGTTTGCATGTAACCCAGTAGTTACACAGATGAAACAGTATAAATTGTTCTTTCCAGCGAGAAACAAATGTTCAGACACCACAGTAATGATGTGAAGACTGATGGAAAGACAAAATTAACAAACTTGATTTTGACCTGAGCACTCCACAGCTATTTCCCAAATGTATACATGCCAGAGAGGAAAAAAAAAATCATTATTCATATAACCCAGACCATATTTACATATTTAAAGCGAGTTTTAAAGATCTCCAGAGAAGGAGACTCCACAACCTCTCTGGGCAGCCTGTTCCAGTGCTCTGGAACAGTGCTCTCAGTGTTAAAAAATTTTTCCTTAAATTCCTGTGGAACTTTTGGTGCTTCAGTTTGTGGCCATTACCTCTAGTTGTGTTGCTGGCCACCAGTGAAAAGAGACCGGCACCATCCTCTTCACTCCCTCCCTTGAGGTACTTCTAGACACTGCTCAGGTCCCCTCTCAGCCTTCTCTTCTCCAGCTGAACAGGCCCAGCTCCCTCAGCCTCTCCTCATAGGGCAGATGTTCCAGGCCCCTGATCAT
>NW_010584410.1:0-40088 GCF_000705375.1 Tinamus guttatus | reverse complement strand
AAAAAAAAAAGGAAAATTGAGCTCAATGTGGCATAATAAAGTGAGCAAGAACAGTGTAATATTGAAGAATACACTGGGAAACAAAGCTAAACACTTTTATATGCAAAGCGTGAACTGCTCAGTTAACTAAAATGAGAGATGTATAGCTGCAAGTACAAGTTTGTATATCTCTATTATTGTTGCCTAAGTAATAGTATCTCTAACATAATTGTTGAGAGGATACAAGTTCTAAATCTAAATTGTCTTTATCTGAAGATATTTTAAAGGATTCTTGCTGAATCATGATATGACTTTATTATGGCAGCACTATGTTTGATCAGTCTGCAAGTCTATGTTATTTGGAACATCTGGCTGCTGCAGGTGGAGGTTGGATGTCAGAAATATCAATAAAATTTCCTAGTGGTAATCTAATAATTTACAGATTTCTCATAACTATTCCATGGTTCCAGACAGACACTTTTGCTTGCTCTTGTCCATAATGACCACTTTGCTTAATATCTCATTTAAGATGAATGGGCCTTTTGTGGCATACAGAGGAGCATAAACAAGTAAGCATAAAGACAAGGGTCAGTAAACAGAGCTTGCTGGTTGCATTATCCTTTTAAGGAATTTTCTGGTTGGAAGCATCTTCCATGTAGCACCCACCATCTCCTCTCATCTCTTTGCATATAAATTTTCAAATCTACAGAAACCTTTAGTTCTTTAAACCTTTCACTTTTCTGCAGCGGGAGGAGCAACACTAAATACAGATCAGATGTGTACATGTAGACATTCCTTTTAGTTTGGATTTCTCTGGCAGAGTGAATTTTTTGTGAAGAAACTGCATGCTGGAAACTCCTTAGGAGAGCAGATTTGTCTCTCATCAGGTCTGTACTGCTGGGGATAAATTGCTTCTTAGTCATTTAAAGCTAACTCAGGTATCTGCCCTATATAGAGCTGTAGACATATCCGGATCACTGAAGTAAGGGAGGATTTTATTCCTGTCCTTGTTTGTTTGGCCAGACTTCTCATTTTTGCTTTTTCACATGAGTTTGTATTTCTTTGCTGTAAACATATTGTACTCTTAATTTGCCAGTCTGTTGCACATTTATAATTGATAATTACTTTATGTCTTTTAATATGAGTACTATTGTGCATTTTGCTTTTTCATTTACTCTTGGAAGAAGAGTCTTTTACTTACTGTAATTTTTATTTCTGACTCAATTTGTCACGTGATAGTGTTCTTATTCTGGCTGTTCGTTATTTGGCTTTTTGAACCACACAGGTTCTTACTTAGAGATTTGGTGAACACAGATAAGCAGATGTGAGCATATAAGATGCTTAATAGGTAAAATGTGTCAAAATTTGTGGTTTTTATAAAGTATTCAGTTGTATAGTGGGTGACATTTCATAAATATATGTAACAAATATTATTAGATCATGGTTTGCATAAATTTAGCATATTTTCAGTGATTAATTTATTTCTAGTTTTTATTTTTTTTTTAATGTATGGCTTTGTGCTTTCAAGTTTTAAATGATTAATTTAGGCAGGAAATTAATTAATTCAAGCACCACTGAAGAAATGAAATACATTTCCCACGTCAGGCCTCGCTCCCCTTGTTCCTTAGAAGTGTAAGTTTTGAATACCTGAATGAAATTGTGGTCCTGCTACCACAAACAGCACAAACCGAAGCAGTAGCTTAAGTCCTTGTGCTAACTGCTTGTGGAGAGAGCCCATTCCTACCTGCAGATCCATAGCTTTAGCAGCAAGATATACTGCTTTTTATCTGATTGTGGAAGAATTAAAAATAAGGTATCATCAGAGCACTACTTGACAAGTGTCAGGGGATAAGCTCAGTTAAAAACCAAAAAGTAAGTTGTTTGCTGGACAGAGGGAGAATGGTAGGAGAGGAGAGAAGAAAAAGAGGCAATTCTTAGAGGCAAATGAATGTTTCATCTTTTCTTTGAAGGGAAATGGCTAAACCCAGTGACTTGAGTAATTTTTTTGGAGGTGACAGATTTCCTGGCCATCGTTGCTTGAAGGGTTACGGAGGAAACAGGTGAATTGTGGACCAAATGGGAAGAGGTTTTTCTTGAACAAGTGGATGGTAGCCTAGTACAAATAGCAAGTACTATGACAGCTGTAAATCACATCCTTATAAGTAATTAGAAGACAGGCATGGTCCCAGTGGAGGTAGTGATTCCATTTTTGGAAATAAAATAGGGCACGTAAAAAAAATTTGATTCATCCTCAAGCTATTGACAAAGTTTCATAAACTTGTGAAAAATGGGCAGCTTTTTTTAAAAAAAAATGTATTTAAATTCTTCAGATAAATCATTGAAGACTTAGTTGCTTTTGAACATGTTACCTGACTGTGAAGTTGCTGATAAGACTATTTCCGTTGCAGGTTGTAAGTCAGCATGCATTCAAATACAGAGGAACACTGATTAGCAGTAATACAAAAGCCAAAGGAATAGGCTAGGTTGTTTCCCACGCTCAGGTGGGCGAGCACAGGCAGTTTGCCTGCTCGTGTGGCTGCTCCCCACGACCCGGCTTGTGCTGCTGCTGCCGCCGGGCTCCTCGGTAAGGACAGCGGTAGAGCTTATTGTCCAAACAGTCAATCTACAGGTAGAAGATAACGCGCAGCAGCATAAACCCTCCCAAATGAATGAAGAGCAGTGTCATGTTCCAAAGTAATTGCTTAATTTTTCTACATCATTTAGCTGTCTGAAGAAGAACTGGAATTTGTGGGCTATGAGGAACTGAGCCTTCAAAACACCGTAACCTGACAATTAAAATCAGCTGCCCTATACAATACCTAATTTTATGCTTAAATCCTCTTTAAATATTTTTTTTTCATGAAATCAGAGGGTCAAATTAAGCAATTCCATTAGAAGGCAGTAATACACATAGGCACTGACTGTGCTAGTTGATTGTAGAAATGGTAGTATTACAGTCTCTCGTGTCTCTAAATGCTTAGCTTATAATCGGCTTCCTTACTGCTATGAGCTGTGGTCTGTATGTGGTCTGATTTTTACATTGTTTGTGAAAGGAGAAAAGGTGATGCTAATTAATTTAAATAATTAAAATAATACAGAAAGATTTTGGAATAGGCATGTACAGTAATGCACAACCTGCCATCTATTAAAAACAATAATGAAAGTGGTAGAAGTTATACAAAACATTTATAGGAGCTTTCAGCACTGAGAAACCAGCTGGAATATCAACTTTAAAGTTGTTAGGTGCTGTGTGTCCCTTTTGAAGTTTCATACTGACTTTCTTTTATTTCTTGAAATATTTTTGCACGTTTTTGTACTGAAGCTCCGTTTTTCTTTTATTTCATTAGCTATAATGCTTTCCAGACTTGCCATATTTCTAGGTGACAAAGAATGGGGACCACCTATCTGGATAGGAATTGCACAGAAAAAGTATATTGAGGTTATAGGAAATCATGTACAGAATAGGATCAACAATGCTGTTTGATAAATACAATGTTGCCTTGGGGCAAAAGGATGGAAATAAGTGGCTTCTTGAATTGTGCATCCTTACTCAGTCATCTCTCAGTGAAACAATGCTAACAGGATATTGTGATTTTGCAGTGATTTTTACAAAACAATTTGATCTTTTAAGACATTTGATAATGAAGGTAACACAAGTCTCAAAATGTAAGTCTCAAAAGCCTAAACATTTAGATTCTGTTTTTATTCATACTTCAACATTTTTTGTCTCAATAGCTTTAGACAGATGTCCTTAGATGATTAGTAGATGACCGATTCAACTTGTATAGGATTTATGCTTTAAACTCAACTGTCTTTTATGTGTGTAATTCAAGAAATGCGGCAAACATTGTATTTCTTTTTCATTTTTCAGTTGTGCTGCTTGATACTACAGCTGCGCTTGGAGAACTAGGATGGAAAACATTTCCTTTAAATGGGGTAAGCAACTCATCATTTCAGTTTCGTTGTCTTGATTTTGGCATTTTGACAGCCTAAAAGTAGAATGGCTATTACAGGTGCTCGCATGTAATGTGGATGTTCCTAACATATGGAGTTGTAGGAAGGAATTTAGTTGTTCTCAGCACTAGAACAGCTTCAGTTGTAACTTACTCCTTATTCCTCTAATTTTTATTCTGAAAAGAGCCACATGACATGAGTACCTAACGTTGCCCTTCTTTTACTTTTCTGATTGTTAAGAATCTATCATGTTTCTAGTCTGATTCCAACTGTTATGTCTTAAAATTTAACCTAAAAATACCCAAGTTGCGGGCATGTATTATGAGTTTATTTTATGAGAATTGAAAAGGAAATTCAAATTTTATTTTCTAGTAGTAACTTTGAACAAAATCTCAATCAGTGAAATCCATGCTAATCTTCAATATCTGGTAAAATGGTAGGAACGTAACTAATTTGGAAAAACATGTGTAATGCCATAAAAAAAAGGGTGAGGGGGGCTCTCCCAAAGGTATGCATTCCAGTTTAACCTCTTACATAGTTTCATTATAATGTTGATAGATTGACATGAGGCACTTAATACTCTCTGCAGGGCCTCAGAGTACTATAGGTGTTTCTGATTATATTTGGAGATGCTGTGGCCAGACCAGTGTGGGGAAGAGAAGCGTTTTTGCTTTCTGAAGCTTAGCCATCCGCTAAGCCATCAGCTTTTGCCAGTGGCTGCACTTCTAAGGCTGTGTTCTCCTTGCATCCAGCTAATGCACTTATCAGAACAGCCGAGGCATTTTAACTTTTTAATTAAGATACAGTATACAGGAACATTTGACACTTCTTGCATCAGCTTCTAGTTCGGATGCCTCCGTGCATTTAGCTAGACCTTGATTGTGTATCACTTGTCTTTGTCTTTTAATTGTATTATCTTTTATTTCCTCAGAATGAAGTATATAAATTACTTGGTTCAGAAATTAGCACAGAAAGCATTGTTTTTCTAAGAGTGAAAGATCTTGTGTTTCATTTTTATTTTTAGTTATTTTATTTCTTGTGATTCGTTCCAGGAGGGTGTAGAAATCATCTATCCTCATCACCTTAATAATCCATTTGTATAAAATGCCTTCTGTGTCTCTGCCCTCAGGGCCTTCAGGCAATGTGACATTTCTTAATCTCAGCCTATTTTCAACTTTATGGGTTACTTTTTTCAAGATTTTCCAGTTCTTTGTATTCCTAGAGAACATTTTAGTCTGTTAGAGGTACATCTGTGTTTTGCATTTTGTGTGCAGTCTCATGCAATCTGAATTATAATTCTGAGATTTCTTTTTTCCTTCAGAAATCCTAGAAAAGGCAAATACTGTCATATACTACAATGAGAAAATACAGTGAGAATTTTTTTGTTTTTTTTTTTTGTCATGAGTCACATTGAGTTGAGCTGGGAGTCTTGCATTTGTAGGACAAACAAGATATAATTTCAGTTATTCTGGAAGTTTTAAAGAGTTTTAGTTACTCCAATAACAATAATTTGGCAAGCTCAAACCTACCCCCCCCTCCCCCTCCAAATTCAGAGATTATTTAAAACACTTATGTCTCTTTTGGTTGGTTGTGCCCTTAACATCAGTATTGCAGCATGTTGAGGTTTTGTGGGAAATGACCTTTACTGAGTCTTAAGATTTGGCAGTATTTGCTAGAATCAAAGGAGTGTACATTTGAATCAGCACATTGGTTTCAATTATTGGAGAATTTCTCAAGTAAAATCTGACTGAAAAAGAAGTAACTGCAGAAAACAGTTGAGAAAAGAACAGGTTGTAGCATGGAGAAAACGCACAGTATAAGGAGAAGTCTGGGAAATAAGGCAGAAGAGGCTCGAGTAAAGAATTTAAGATGAGAGGAAGTGGATAAATAAAATAAAGAAAGGTAGTAAAGAGAAGTGGACATGTTAACTTAGAAAAAAATATAGCTAAGCTGATCATTATAAGCCATAAACTAGATGATAAGATTCTTGTGCACTGCAGAAAAGTAGTTGCTTTAAATAAGTAGTCCCATAGACTTCTGATGGGGTTGCATAGGTGATAATTCCTGTTTTGAAGAACAATTTAAGAGAAACTATATGACGTGAATCACAAATAGTGGCAGGTGACTGATTTGTTGATAAAAAAAAAGGCCTTCATTTCTCATGTGCAATGAAATAAAATGATTTAGGTAAATACTGTGCCATTAAATGTTCTTGCAAACAGGGAGACCTTCTAGCTGTGATGCTGAATCTCTGGAATAGTGCAGAAGAAGGAACAAAATGAAAAAAAGGCTGTATGAATAATAGAGACAAATAACTTACATGAAGCGAGAGCTGTTTATCTCACTCACTGGGAGTTGTTCAGAATTGCTGATTAAAATTGGTGTTTGCTGATCCTTTTATTGCTGATGTTGTTCTGACAAACTTCATTAAAATATATCAAATGTTCATTTTTATTTCGGATATTTGATCATAGAGAAAAATGCATAAAGCTATTAAAATACAGAAGGTTATATTACTTATAAAATATTAAAGAAGTTGAAATTAAAAACTATAATGAAATGAGTTTCTAAACTACGTCTATTTAAATGGTTCTGGGATCCTGTACCTTGTGCAAAGGTAAGAAAAAAATTGAACTCGCTTGAGCACTTGAAGTGCTCAGGTGATTAACAGAATACAACATATTATTCATGTCACTTTTGCATATAATTGGTCTCTGAAACAGAAGGCCCACATACATGTTACTTATTTATTCTTTTTAAAATTTAAACTAAAACTATGCCTTTGGGATGCGGTAGATAAATCCCGTTATTCTTATGGATTTAGTAAAGAACAGCAAAACAGTTATCTTTCTAGATCTTGTACAAAACCTACTACAGATAGTGTTTTATGCCCACACTATCATCTGAGTTATTTATTTGTCCTAACAACAAAGCGTAGGACATAATCATTGATGTGGTTGAGATTATTACTGCAGAAATAAAATTCTGTTTTGCTCAATGATGAGTACATCGGTTTTTCTCCCTTTTCTAAAGAATATTGAGTGTTTGCTTATGCTTTTTGACAGAGAATTTTGTTTAAGTCTTGTGACTTTAGTCTTTTTTTTTGTCAAAGATAATCATGTGTATTATGTTTTTCTATGTAAAAATAAAAAAGTTAATAAGCTCCTCTGCTGGCAAAATGGTTATGGGATTAAGGGGATGAGATAACAGGTTTTCTTCAGATCGTGGCATAGAAGCAGAAGTTACTAGTTCACTAGCAAACTCAGCCACGAAGAATGTTCTCATTAAATTAGATAGCAACTTAAATATTCATTAGTGTTTGCGATTTGGGTAATATTAAGTATGCCTTAGAGATTTTAAACTAACAGGCCAGGGAGAAATAGGAGAAGAAAATGAGCAGATAATATTCCTTTGGACTGTGTAGCACCACTACGTGACATTTCAGTCTTAACCTTCTCCTTCTAGTCTTTTTATTTATAGTAAGTTCATAATGGAATGCTTGCAAGCTTTCAGCAGCTGCAGTAACCTCCAGAGGTACTTGTCCGAGCAAGCAACAACAAAATACAGCAGTTTGCTGTGTGGCATTTGTGTGCAATCCCATCATTTAGCTGCAAAGATGAGTCAGGCACTACCGAGATGCCCATTTTTGGATAATCGAAGGCGTGATTTTACTTTTTTTGTTTTCTTCTCAGTTGTTTGTACAACCTCTACAAAGTTTGGAAATAACATACTTTTCCTATTTTTTTTGTCAGATGTTTTTTTCCTTGTATTTTGAACAGTTAGCAAATTAAGTGCTAAGAGCTACAAAAATACAAAATAAAGCATTAATCTTTGAGGTCACGGGAACCAGCTTTTGTTGATCAAGGCCCAATTTAGCTTCTCAGTGATGAGCTGTCTAAGATTTCCACTTTAATAATGGGCACATCTGATACTTCCTCTGTTCCTTCAGCTATGCTTTAAAATGACTGATTGATTTATGAAAAGCATGTGCTGTGGAATGAAAGTGGATCTTTATTCAACAAACTGTCACTTCATAACCTTGAAAATGAAGAACAAGTTTTTTTCTGAATCGATAGAAAAAATAGAAAGAATTTCCCTTATACATTTGAAAAGAAGGTATGAATGCATTGCCTGAGCAAGTGGGCAGGCTAGTGGGGTTCATACGAGCTATTATTATCCATGGTGTGCATCCATTTCCTTCCATATGAAGTCAATTTACTGAATTTGGGCGCAGAATTATTATTCTTAGATTTTCTTACTACAGTCTGTTTTGCTGTGACTGTTAGAAGGGTGGCTTTTAATAGAAGATTAAGTATTTCATAAGTTTTTAGAATTTAGAGAGGAAAGTAGAAAACCTGAAAGCCAAACTGAAAGGTAGTGGTTCTCAGTCTTCACATATCCAACAGTAATGCTAGTTAAATAATGTACTTTGGGCAACTCCAGATATTTTTCTGGGTTTTGACTTCAATTTATTTTTTTTCATATTATGTTAAGGAACAAGACCCAATTTGGTGGACAAAGTTTGCTTTGGTGGACTGTGGTTTGGAGACAACTGCAGCTAGGACCCGTCTGACTAATTAACTTCTACAATAAGTACTCTTACTCAGCTATAAGAATCTCTTATTTTATGTGACTTAAATCTACTTTGCAAGTAGCTTGTACTAATTTGGAATAAAGCATTCCTACTTGAACAAGAAAATTACTCACACAGGACATTAATCATGACAAAACACTCTGCTTTGCTTAACACATAATGTTAATCTAAATTTTTACTTCTTTGTTGCAACCTCATAAACTCCCAAATAATTTTAAAATGAATGCAAAATAATTTCCAAGTGACTCATAACATAAGACTCCGAGAAACTGTGTACACAAAGACTGTTTCTACAAGCTTCCTTGACATGTCAGTCTCAGCAAAACGTGTAGCCTCAGCAATAAAAAAAACTACTATCAGTCCTCTAAACTGTGTGAATGATTGCAACTGTTTTCATCTCAGTTTTGGCAGTTATTTGAAAAGCTTCCTTGTCAATCAGTAATTTTCCTATAAATTCATCCACAGAAATAATTCTGTTTGAAATATATTGTTTCTTTGGGGGATCTTTTAAGATTTTGAATTATTCTCATTAATATGCAGTTTTATTGTTTTTCTGTTCTGAGTTTGTTGAGGCTGAACTTGTGATGTTCTTGAATACCAGATTAATGCTTTACCAGATCAATTATTTTACTCTATCTGTTAAAATAGTTGTGGTTATAGCGTATGCATCAGTCAACCATTCACCGTTTGCTCCTTCTTAACTAATTACAAAACATTGATAGAGTTTTTGGTATCACATTTTGAATAGCTTAGTACTGTTTGTCATAATATTATTCATTTACTAATCCTATCTTTTATGTTGTAATCAGAGTTGATATGGTTTTCCACTGCCAGCCTCAAATATACATATACAAATATAGAGTCACATATATATATATGTATATAAAGTCACATAGAAACAAAATGTTTCTAAAGAAAGTGAGGGAATCTTAGGCCTTTAAATCCTTCAATAAGAAGTTATTGGATGTATAAACAACAGAAAATAGCACAAGAAATTACCTGAGAAAGTTAAATTAAGGAAAGGCTAGAAAAGAACAAAGAAAGAAAGAAAGACAATATAACTTCACTGTCTGAAGCAATAATAGAAATACTGTTAGGTTCAGCTCTAGATACAGCACAGTCTAGTAAAAATATAAAATAGCTAAACAGAAAAAAGAGTGATGAGAATGGAAGAAGTAATGTTCAAGTGTTAGAAAAATACCAAAATTGGAATGAACAAATGTCTAAGGTGTAAGACTAATCACTAATGTACAATCACTAGGTGAGGTTGGCAGCATAACATCATAGGAAAAAGACAGGGAGCATATTGCCAGTGTGATGGTATCCAGTGTCCACAATTTAGTTCTGCATTTCTTAAATTATCTACAAGCAGAAAAGAAGTAAAAGATACAAAACATAAAAACAAGTGAATAGTACAGCTGACAGCGTGGAAGAAGTGGGCATTCTCCTAATTGTAGTTCCCAGTCATTTGGAATTGGAACCAGATAACTTGTTTGTATTTGTAAACGTAAGCATATCCACATCATTAATGATTTTAAAAGTGACTGTGATTTGACTATTTCATGTAGCAGTATGAACTGCCACATCATCAGTACCACTAATCTTTGCTTTTAGTACTGTAACTGGTAGAACTTAATAGATACTTAAATTCATTATGACCAGAAGGAACAATTCATCAGATCACCTTTATATCAGAGGCTGAAAAAATTCAAGTGGTTGCCATTGCATTAATCTTAATAACATGTATTTCAATAGCACATACCATTTTAAAAGTTATCAAGAAACCATAGTTTCCCTCATTATTTCTCCCATTAATTAATTAAATCACCATTTAAAAATGGTGTTCTACTCCCAGTTCTTCCTGCTGTGGCTCATGCTGCATCTGAAGAGATGAACTCCTTCATTCCTCCTACTCTGAAACTTCTCCAAAATTCAGATTGATATGTTTTTTCTTTTTTTCTTTTGTCTAAATATGGGCACATATCTGCTGTATTTTACAGCCAGTTCCGTTGTTATTGCACAATTACAAATCATTATGCACAACTCTTTTGTTTATACTTCAAAGAGATCCCATTAGGCTTTCTTATCATATTAATGATGTTAGTGCTCATGTTGAGTTGATTCTTGCTGTGAGTCATACTTGTTTTCGAGAATGGATGTTTTATAAGACATAATAATCTATTCATTAGCTATAGGTATTGTTACTCCTAGATATGTAAATATAAATTGTTCTAGAATGAGTCTTCCTGCCACGAATATTTGTATCATCCTATATGAATTTAGTGTTCTAAATATTTACCAACCCACCCACCTGTGTAAAGCCTCATCAGAAAAAAATAATTTTAATAGCTAGGATTTGATAATACATCCCTGTCTCTGTAATCTCTGCTTGAATCTTGTGAAATACTTGCTTTTTACCATACATCATGTAATAATCTAGCAGCCAAAAAAGGTCTCAGTGTGTTACTTTTACTTAACCATCTCTATAAACATAACTTAAACAGAATGAAGTTGGTTTCGTTGACAAGACTGGCTTCTTGTACATCTGTGATAAAAGTCATTTATCAATTCCATACAATTTATAGAATCTGATTCTTTTATTGGTTTCAGTTATTCTTCTTGAGATTTGACAGAATCCCAGAGTGTCTCGGATGGGATGGGACCTCTGGAGAGCATCTGTTCCTACTTCCTGCACCAGCAGGATCAGCTAGATCAGTTTACCCAGGAATGTTTCCAGTCAAGTTTTGATTATCCTCAAGGATGGAGGCTCCACAGCCTCTCTTGGCAACCTCAGTCGTCCTTACAGTGAGGAAGTATTTTAGTACATTTACATGGAATTTCCTGAGTTTCCGTTTGTGCCCAATCACCCTTGTCCTGTCTCTGGGCATCACAGAGAACTCTGGCTTGGTCGTCTTTGCCTCCTTCCATCAGATGTTTTCATACAGTGAGTGATAAGACCCTCCTGAGCCTTGTCTTCTTCAGGCTATACTGTCCCAGCTTTCTCAGTCTTTCCTCGTAAGTAAGTGAGATGCTGCAGTCTCTGTATTGTCATAGTGAGCCTTCACTCCAGTAGCATCTTGTCTATCTTGTATTGGAAGCACAGAATTGGATGCAGTTATCCCCATGTGGCCTCACCAGTGCTATGTAGAGCCTTCTTTGCCACAAGGGTGCATTGCTGGCCCATGTTCAATTTATTGGCCACCAGGACCTCCAAGTTCTTACCTATAAAGCTCCTCTTCAGCTGTTTCACCCCTGGTCTGTGCTGGTGCATGGTGGTACTTATCCCCAGGGGCAGGAGTTGGCGTTTCTCCTTGCTGTTCCTTCTGTCTGTCCATTCTGCAGCCTGTTGTGGTCCTTCTGAATGGCAGAGCAGCCCTTATGGTGTATCAGCTGTCTCTCCCAGTTATGTACCTTCTGTGCACTTGCTTAGGGTACATTCAGTCCCATCATCTTCATTAATCAAGATATTCAATGCTGCTTGACCCCAGTTTTGACTTCTGGGGGACACCATTAGTGACTGGCTTCCCATTTATGACATTGTAGCTCATTTGCTGTCAGTTGGATAGCCTAATTTGCCCTTTTTGACTGTCAGCAAGAATAAGAAAGACACTGCAGTCTTTTAGAGGTGCCTTCATGTTTTAGGCTTTCTAAAGGTCAGTGTCTGTGAGCCAAGGATTTCCTGACATAGCTCCTCATGGCTGCAAGCCATATAGCCTTGTTGAGCCTATAATATCCTATCAAATGAGATTGAACATACGCTGAACTAGTTTGGAGAACTGTGAGAGAAGATGTGTGAAGTAAGTAAAATACTTGTATACTTTGAAAATTAGAGTTAAGAAATCTCATTCATTTATCAAATCCTAGAACTCTGTGTTTTGGGAACTGCTACTTGAAGAACATGACATCATAGTTCAAAGACATCCTCTACTTCCTTAATGACATATTTAGAGTGAAAGTTATGTGGAAGTCAGTGTCATTACCTAACAAGACCTAAGATGTTTCACTTTTATTCCAAGCAAATAGCTCTGAATAGTCTGTGGAATAGGCTACGGGTAAATGTAGATGTAGCAAGAAGGAGAGATTATAACTGGGAACTGAGCACATTCTCCAGAAACACCAGGGTGTCTGAAAGTCTAACTTCTCTCTATTACAGCAGTTCAGCTGCAGTAAGGATATACTATAAAAGCTCAACAGCAGAATTTCAGAGATGTCACAGAGGCTATAGTTTTAATTAATAGAAGGTAGGGATCTAGCTGTTAGGCCATTTAACAGGGATAAAGGGAAAAGAAGCTAATCAGATTTTCACACAATCTGAGAAATTTATAGAGATGACATGAATATTTGAAATTACATATTTGACTTGAAATTGGACATACTCTGGCACCAAATTCTGCAATGCCATATTTAGAGCCTTTCTTGAGGTTTGAGACATGCTGTAAAGTGAAGGGTATTTTTCTTTAGATCTATATCCATGTGCAGTGATATCACAATGAAGTATATCCAAGATCTAGTTAAATGCCTAGGAAGGCCTTTCTAAAGGAATTGTTGTTGTTGATATTAGATAACTTACCTAGAAGAGTCATATTTTCTTTAGGAATGTTTCTTGCACATAAAAGCTTTTCACAGAAACATTATATCCCTGAGACTTCCAAGTGCCCCAGTAATTTGACACATGCCTGAATTTTTACCTATATTTCCTGTTAAAATGGCAAATGTCTTGATATGAATGTATATTGAATCTGGAAACCTTGGCCATAGAAAAAGCTGTGGCTTTGCTAAGAATCTGAGCAGCTCTAGATGCATCCTGGGTTGCCAGAGTATGTTCCATCTAAAATGGTTAAATTGACAAAATGTGCCGGGGATTGCGAAGAAGAGATATTATTCAGCATCCTCACTTTTTGTGCTTATATTTGGGCAGTATCCTGTTTACTTTCCTTTTTTCTTTTTTTGGGTGTGAAATGTCTAATTCCATATCCACAGATAGTTATTGGCAAGATAGACAGTCATATACTTATTTGGATATCTCAGACACGCTGGGGCTCCGTTGTGTTTGCTACAGTGCATATCTAAAGCATTCATATTCTAAAGAGTGAGATATAATTGACTGCAAATAATAAAAAAACGCTTGTAGGATAGTACATCTCATGAAGGAGGATTATCAATTATTTGAATATTCAGAACAGCTATATGTTAACTAGTAAACTGTCCCAGTAAAACATTAGTAGACTCTAAAGTGCTAAACATTGTGAATATTTTAATCTATTATGTAGATAGAATGAACTTTGTGATACTAATATTGCATATATTTTAATGTTATTTTTCCATTTCTGTTAAATTGAGATGGTATTAGATATGAGTATGTTCCTAGTCAAGGCAAAATTATTTTGCCTTTCTAATTCCAATTCAAGATTATATAGATACATAACTACAATCATTGTTATTTTGGGAGATCTTACCGATCAGTATCTTACTGATTTTCCAGCAGGATGACCTTTTGCTAGGATATCAAGCTGGTTTGTCATCTCCATTTCAACCTTCCTGACTGTTAGCGTAAAACACACCAGAAGGAGTAAAATCCATGTTGATTTCACATAGATGATTCAACTTAATAACAGTGAAGTATGACCCTTAATGAGGGTTTTCCTCTTTCTTGCCCAAATTCCACTCCCCCATCTCCTTTCTCAAGATGCTTTTTCAAGCAGGTAAAAAGTTACTTTTGATTAGAGTCAGGAACACAATAATTGAGGAAACAAAGCAGCAAGTCTTCTGATCTTCGAACCAGAGAAGGACGGTTCAAAATGCTGACATTTTTCCTTCAAAAGTTTGTTTATCCTCTGTTAGAACTAGTTCAGGCACTCAGAAAATGCCAAAAAGCAAATGTGAAACTATCTTTTCACTTCATAGGTTACTGTTTTCTAATATATCTTGTGCATCACATCTACTTTAAGTATAATGCATAATGAGAATTTTTTTTTTCCAGTGTATATTACCTAGCAAAAGAAGAGACTGAGTGGTAGTAGCGGTATTTATATTTTCTGTTACATTTCCCGTAATGATATATAAGAAACATCATCAGTAATAGTGCACAGTAAACATCTATCTTTTTCAGTTGTGCAGCACCACAAAATGTATGATAAACCCTATATTATTGTTTTCAAAAATACATTGATTGAAAATTAAAATAAATAAGAATACCCATATATTGAGTATTCTTACTCATATATGGCCATATGCCATATATTGGCATCTATGTGCTCGCTGCATGAAAAATTGCTTTTAATTATTATGTATAATAATTAAAATTATGTATAATATAATTATGTATAATAATTAAAATTATGTATAAATAATAATTATTAATTAAAATAATTGTAATAATGTATAAAACCTACATTATGTAGCTTTTACCTTAGTTTTGTGCATTCAGAAGTTTACAATATTTTAACTTACCAAAAGGGGTTGTAAGACAAAACAGGGAGTATAATTTGGTGAAAACTAACACTTTCTTGCCATTTTTCAATAAAGAATTGTATTTTGAGAAATAAAATATGCTGGGGGTTGCATATTTTATGTATGATTTATTTAAATTGCATGGGAAATGCTATCAGCAGTATTAAATTACAGGGTTTTATTTACATTTTCTCCAGGCATAGGAATACTCTGAAATTCAAAAATTTCACTTATATCCATTCCCAATTAAATATAGTATTGTTCTAACATAATTCAGCATTCATTGTGCACAAGCTTGGAGCTACAAAGGGCATCAAATTGCCTTCATTGCAAGATCATGGAAAAGAAAGGACAAAAGAAAAGTGCAAGAAAAGCAATATTTATGGAGATGCCAGATGCATACTGATCATTATGTTATTTGAACGAGTGTATTTTTAGAGAACACTATACTGGACTCATGGGAACTACCACTTGGCATTCTTATATGCTTGGGAAATGCTCTCATAAATGCTTAAGTAGTTGATAAATATCTAGGTATTCTGAAAAGTAATCTCTCTGGGTTGTTCAAAGCCACAAAAATGTATTCTTTCCGAGAGAAAAAAAAAGAGAGAGAGAGAGATAAGTGGCAGCAGCAAAAGATTCTTTACTGTGGCACTGTGTCTGGCCCTGAGTAGGCAATGAGTAGTTTCTGCTTTTCTCCTCACACACCATTTTCGGTAACTGTGGCGAAGCTATAGACAAACTGCTGCCTCTTCCTTATCCTTTTTAGTGTCAGGAAGAACTTATTTTCTAAAAGTAGATTTTTTTTAATGTATAATAAAAATAAAATAATTACTATATTATTAAGTGTTTAGGATAGCCTGAGCTTTTATTGGAAAACTTTATTCAGGAGTGGAACACAAAGTAAACAAAAGAAGTTTGAACTCCCTGCTTTTGAAACATTTAGAGCTATTTATATCCTTTGAGTGAATGTTCAAGGTACAGGAAAGTAAGTAATCCTTCAAGAAATCTTAAAGCTTGATAATTCTTCAAACCTCCTTTATTTTAAATATTTAAGTGCGCTTCTAGTCTTTGCAAATCTCAGTAAATCATTTAAATATCGATGCTGCTTTCATTTGTAAGAAATAACCTGGGGGCCAACAATTCTAACAGTCATAAGGGTGGAAAACTTGTATGCAAAAACTTTTACTGCTCTGCTGGCACTCTCACCAAGTGGAACTTAGTACAGTTATTAGGGACAGTTTGTTTGGGACACAAGTAAATACTCTTCTACCTCATTGATATTTTTCATATATGATGCTGTAGCAGACTTGCAGACTTGGCTTTTTTTTTCTTTTTTTTTTTTTTTTTGAGAAAGTATGGGACAAAAAAGACTCTATTACTATAATTTTTACGTTGTCTGAAATACATTTGGTTTTCCTCTTCGTAGTTAGATGCTTATGATTTTCTCCCTGCTCTGCTCTTTGTCTTTTTGTACCTCTTTTCATTTATTTTCTATCTTTTAATTGTCTTAACTTCTTAACTGTCAAAAGGTCTCTATTTTATCAGCTTCCTCAATGACAAGTCTTTCCTTGTCCATGAACTCATGCTAAAAACTCAGGTAGACAGACATGCTATGACCGGATGACTACATAGAAGACCCAAACAGCAGTGGGATGGCGTAGGGTTGCAGACTAGGCACACTTGTTCCCTGTTGACCTGTTTTTTTCTTCTGTTTTTAAGTGCTTATGCTTGCTGTCTGTCTCTTAGAGAAATCTTCTGTGGATTCAATATGAGTCTCTGATGCTGTTATGTTTATCAGGATTAGGAGTGGGGCCAAGACTGACTGAACGCCAAATGCAGAAGAAGATATTCTCTGCTTTGTTCTCTCTGCCAGTAGTTTTCTGTTTCTAAACCTCAGGTATAGTGCTTGAGCTTGAAACTCTTTTCTGAGTAACAGTTAACATTTAAGATCGCTAATCCAAAAATAGACAATTGAAAACTTCAACTTTAAAAGAGAGAATTTACACAGTAATCCATGCACATGATTTAATGTGCATATCCTGCTAAGGGATCTAGGCAAGAGGTATAAGGGGCTTTACCATATGGATTATGTATTTATATAAACAATCATAGTAGAATTGAATGCTGCTCATGTCATCCTAACAAGTTACTTCAAAAAGAGGAAGATATACAGTTTGTAGATATGTTTCTTAGCTGCTAATATGGAAACTGAATTCTTTTTAACAATCACGGTTCTGTGGAGAATAAAATAGAAACTCAGTAAAAAATCCAGATGTTTATGTGTAATAATTATAACTGTATTTCAGATTTAAGAGGATAATCCTCTATTGTATTTAATCAAAAGACTCCCTTCATAAGAGTATAAAACATAGTACATGACTTGCAAAAATAAATTGAGAGATCACAAGTGCTGTTGAGATTTAGAACATTTGAAGAATGCAGATGTCCTGACTTTTTTTTTTAATTTTTTTTTTTTGCTGTTGTTAAGTCAAGCATATAACCTTGAAGTGAAAAAAATGAAATTAATGGTATCCCTTGCCAAAGTGGTACAGATTGCATTTTCTATTTCTGGAGGCATGGCCATCCAGTATAATTTAGTAATGACCCAAGATTTTCCACTTGGCAAGATGGAGGGGGATCTATCTACGGATAGCTTAGCACTGGGGGAAGATCTTGCCAACCAGATTGGTTTAAAAAGCAAACAAG
The DNA here is from genome assembly GCF_000705375.1 of Tinamus guttatus. Next base: position 22,402 of record NW_010584410.1, on the reverse strand, counting down.
CCAGTAAAGACTCACAGATAACACTGTTCTGTAAATGGAACTCGTATGTATGACTACCAACAATTATTTTAATTATTTTAATAGGTATATTTCTTTGGAGTGGAATTAGTTGTGTTAAAAATTTAGGCATATTATTTTAATAGGTATATTTCTTTGGAAATGTGTTAAAAATTTAGGCAGTTTGCAAAGTGAGTTAAAAAGAATGACACAGCAGCAGCACATATACTTGTGATGATATGTTTAATATGGCCTTGTTCAGTGATTTCTCTGCATGTCTGCTAGCAGTTCTGGACAGCTTTTCATACTGTGAATAATATTTCTAATTTCTAAAGTTTTATTAAAGAAGAGCTCAAACATTTTCTTTTACTTCTCAGTTAATTATTATATGAACATATTGTGCTTGCAAGTAGTAAATTGTAAAGTAGTAAGTTTAAGATACGTAATTTATACTATGGAAGTTACCTAACAGCGTGCAACATATTCTGCAATAGATGTTACTGTATACTCAGGTTGGGTCTTTGTATGTCAAGAAGCATATTACTAATAATTCCATCTCAAAATAATTTGAAAGACTGAGTCCTTTTTTAATACCGGCATAAGTAAAGAGATTGCTTTGGTTCTCTGTTTCGTGTGGGATAGCTAAGGGGATTGGCTTTAGCTCCCAGATTCTTGCCATGATGATTAAGGGGATTTGCTTAAACACCCCATTTCATGTGGTATAGCTACTATAAAAGGATTAGTTTTGGATTCCATTTTCACATGGGAAAGCTAAGGGGATTAGCTTTAGCTTTTCATTTCATGACACGATAACTAAGGGCAGTTGCTTTTGCTGCCCATGTAGTTCCATTAAGATTTCTTGCGTTTTCTTTTTCTTGACTCTGTTTCTTTTCCTTGGTTCTTACGTGCCCAATTAGAAAACACATTGGCCATACTAAACGTTCTATCCATAAAGGAAAGTTAATGAGAACTGATGAAATTCCATGTAGTTTTGGTCTCCTCATCTTTGAAACTCAAATGTTCCTTTGGATATTCCTTTGGATGAATGTAAGTGTGAGAGTTGCCATAACTGATCACACTGTCCATCTAATACAGTAATCTGATTTTTGACAGTGAACACTACTGCAAGCTCCAGCAGCAGATACAAGACTGACGACTCTTTACAATTCCCACTGGACCACAACTGCAGAGATTGCTGAGCAAGTCCAGCAGGTGAAGGTATCACCTGAGCCACAAGTATTACTCTGGAAGGGCAGGGTTTTATTTCTGCCCAGCATTGCTGCCTGGAATTACCAGGTTGAGGAGAACCAGCACCAAGGCATTTGTGTCAAAATGTAATTAGCACAAATCCCTGTCTAGGGATTGAGCAGTTTTAGTTTACAAATCCAGAAAATAATGAGCTGCTTTCTTTGGAAGTCTGGTTTTATATCCTTTATATTCTTTGTTTGTTTGATGAAAGTGTTGGAAAATTTTGGTAAGTGCTTGTGCCATCACATGCAGCTTGCCTGCTTTTAAGGATATAGGTAGTTCTTTCGAAGTCATGTGCTTGAAGCTAAAAATGTGTTTAAATTCTATGCGGAACTGGTCCTTATATTTTGTCAGAATAGGTATGTAACAACTGGAAAAAAAAAGAAAAAAAAGAAAAAAATAAAAGAAACAGCTTTCATCTTTTAGTTTAGTAGCCGTTTCCTCAATACATGCCTCATCAATACTGCCTGCATGAAACTGCCTGGCACAAGGAACCAACCTAGATAAACCCTGTCCAGACAACATCTGAGGGACTGCCAGCTGGCAAAGACCAAAGCCACAGCGAATGCTCTCCTCACAACTAGGTAGTGTATGGGTGATAGTGCATGGGTGTTGGAGCCTGCTGCACTCCAGAGCTGATTGCGTTAGCTGTAGAGCCATTGAGTCTTTATATACAGCCATGAGAGATGTCCCATATGGGACTGTGTGTACTTAGACCAGGTGAGCTGAGAACTGCAATTATCTGTTTTGCAATTACAGCACATTCGAGAGCTTCTTTCATGCTTTGGGCACCTCGGTAGAACACAGGAGTTTCTCCTTTCAGCGCACTAACTCTCATAACATTTCCAGAGCCCTTCTGCAGGAAAATTTTTCCCTTTGCCTTGAAAAACAAAATGCAAAAAAAAAGAGAGGAGAGGAGAGGAGAGGAGAGGAGAGGAGAGGAAGGGGAAGGAAAGCCATTGCAATATGTACATTTCTAAACAGATAAAGGGAGAAATAGAAAGAAATGGAATGGAGATTTTTTTTTCCAGAAACACTGTGCTTTCATCTTGAACCCTTTATGGAATATATAGTAATATGTTAACCCAGACATGCAGCAAACCACCTCTGTAGAAAACAGAATTATGTGCAATGTATTTGAGGTGGAACTGCTATGAGAAATGAGGTTCGGCCAACGGACCTGCAGCATATGCCATAGCATAGGAGTATGATTAGGGCGAAGATGACTTTAGGGTTTTTTTTCTTAAATTTCGGATCAGGGTAGGAAATTCCTTGAGGGGAAATATTTTGTTCTTCATAGCTATTTTCATTTATACACTGAATACTGCTTCAGGAGATGAAAGAATTCATTCTTGTGCTCTCCTACATAAAAGCCGGGATAACAGGATAAGAGTTGCAGCGGCTTTATTCTGAATATTTCTTCTGTATGGCAATCTTCATGAACCTGCATCCTGGTTGCCTGAAGTAGACATCATTTATGATCTATGATTATTAAAATGTGTATTTTTGGACTCTCTTGGAATAATGTAACTTCCTTACATTTATTTTATATCAATGAATATACTATAAAATATGATACTAGTGGTAGCAAAAAGTAATGGGATATTTTTTGATAAGACTAAGGCTTGAATCTATGTGAAGAAATGGAATGGAGATTTTCACTGAGACAAATGTTTTCACTGATTTTATGCTTATGCCTTTTCCTGTAGTACCGTTGTATACAGTAGACATTTCGAAATTCTCAGCACATGTATTTTATGTCCTCAGATTAGAGGCGGTAAAAAAAAGAGAAAACTTCAGTGAAGACAAATTTAAAATGAGGAGCATTTACTAATAATAATTAATTGTGTGGGTTTTTTTTAGCAAAATGACAAAAATAGGATAGTACCAATAGCTAAAATTTGTTATTCTTAACTAAAATTAGTTATTTAGTAATAACTAAAATTAGTTTATAGTCAGCTGATTTACATTATATTGAAGAAAGACGCTTAGAAAGCCTTCAAACCCACATCTCTGTGATTCAAAGAATACCCCGAGATGTAAAATATTTGACTATATATGCTGCCTGAATACTTTTTTTTTACTTGACTTGCTATATTTTGAAAAAAAATGATTTACAGATATTCCGTTGATGAATGTTAAGGGTCAAGTAGGTGATGCTTTTCAAAAGATGCTTATTTTTAACCATAAGAGATGAATATACTTGAAGTGGCATTTCTCTTTTTTAGAGTTATAATTTAAGATATAGTACTATGGAGGACCATTGAAATATTATCAAAGGAAAATTCTGTAGGTTTCTGTAGGTTCTGTAGTAAAAATCACTATGCTTTGCTCAAGCCACTATTTTCCGATGCTGAAATAGTGCTGAAAATGAACTAGGTTAGCTACTAAATTGTGATATAAAAGTAAGGCCAGGACTATCCAAGGAAGATATTAGAAGAGTTTCTGCAGATTAGTGAAAAACTCTTTCTTTGCAGATCTCTGTGTGAGATAGTGGATTTCTCTTTCACTCTTTTTGGGAGAGAAGGGATTATGTTTGCACCAGCATGGCTAGGTTAGTTTGTTTTGATTTTGAGAACTATGATACGTAATCCTGGAAGATACTTGCTTAGCATAGGGCATCTTAGTAGTAGTACAGCAAGCTCATGATGCTAAAATCCTTGGAAGTGGAATTCAGCAATTCTTAGAGACATGTGACACAGGAAACCCTGCACTGTAAAGTTCATAGCCTTGTGTGGTACTATCGGTAATTGATTTCACTACCCTAGGGAATATGATATTGAAAGAATAATTCCTTTATTCAAAATCATAGTTTGTCTAAAGTAATGCTGCAGCAAGTACTGACTGGTATGGTATTTGAGAAAGGAAACCTTCTTAATCCCAGGATTCTTAAAAATCCCTTTAAAGAGTAAAGTAGTTTTTGAGCATTTAAATGAAAAGCAAATGTAAACTTTTTGCCATTCATGGATTTCCCTGCTCTTTTGCATTTATTAAAAACATCAGGCAGTGTTGATATGGGGCTAAATTCTACCACTTTTAGGTAAATGTGAAAGGACAAGGGATTCTCCCTTGGCCCACCTAGTGAAAGCTGAGTACTTTCAGAGCTACAACTAGCATCAGAATACGAAGCTGGCAAACTTACAGAAAACCTTGTCTAAACCCTTATGCTTGTTGAAAAGTTTAGACTTAACTACTTATGACAAAAAAAATGCATAAAAGTACTGAAGGAACTCTGCTGTATGAATCCTGGAATTAGTCAGGAACAAAGGAGTGATCTATATGTGACACATTTTATCTCTGATTTTCTTTGTAGACACATACTTAAATATATTTTCCAACAGAAAAGTCACAAAAATTAAATGCTGTGTACAATGAAAAGGGCATTATATATTTGCGGAATTTTTACTAGCAGTAATGTCATTATAATGTATAAAAGTCTTTAGATTTATATGAGTATGCATGTCTTTTGCTCAGTCATACTTTAGAAATTACTGTTTTATGCCTATTGTTGCAAGTCTAGCTTTTCTGTACCCTGCTGTCTCACAAGTTTTTTGGCTGCGTTAGTCAGTTCATTTGGCTTCTTTCTACACCTCTGCAATCTGTCAGCAGGCTAGCAACATTTTCCTTCCTGCTAGCTGTATCGGTTAGATTCCCCTCAGTGTTCAATCTGTTCTGCATTCATTCTGCCATGTTCTGTGCTGAATTTGTAGCTGTGCCTAGAAATAGTAACTGACAGTTGGTCATTTGGAAAATGGGACAACTAAGGAATCATGATGACATTAAAGTACTTGAAAATGACTAATCATATATAAAATAATTTAATAATAAAGCACTGTCTTTATGACAACAGGGATAACATTGAATTTTCCTACTCAAGAGTGAAACTTTGTCCTCTTAGAGAATTTTAATACCTTGTAATTTAAATCTATAATCTCTATTTTGAACTTTCAGCACCATCTGAAATATCTTCCCATCTTCAGCTAGCCTCTTGAATGTCCTGCTCATGGTTACCTAATGCTGAATGAGGACTTGTTTCAATCTTCCCTTTTCACATCATCTAGTTAGCTTCTTTATTTATTTTTTAATTACTGTCTATGTTTAAGTTGTCATATCAATTAGTTATGGGTTTGGAACTTGACTTCAGAATCATCAGTTGATATGGCAACTTAAACACAGACAGCAGTAAAAAAACAGCCTGTCACCAGTATGTCATCTTAGTACTATATTATAGTATCATTCAATTAGAAGCAATAGAATGCTTATTTATTATATTCATATTAATAGACATAAGCTCTAACCATCACCGTATAAAATATGTATCAATATCTTTAAGCATTGAACTCATAAGAAGTTCCATCTGAACGTGAGGCAGAACTTTGTTACCATGAGGGTGACAGAGCCCTGGAACAGGCTGCCCAGGGAGGCTGTAGAGTCTCCTTCTCTGGAGATCTTCCAAACCTGCCTGGATGCCACCCTGTGCCACGTGCTCTGGGTGTCCCTGCTGGAGCAGAGGGGTTGGACTGGATGATCTCTAGAGGTCCCTTCCAACCTCTGTGAAGGTGAATCTGTGACTCATTGTAGGTGCTTCAGAAATGAGAATAAAAGATAATTACACTTTCAATACAATATGAAAGTGACCCCTGGAAACATAACTCTTTGGCCTTCCTATGTCTAGGTAACTGTCTAATACAAATGTATTGTTTCCCAATCATCAAATATTTGTAAATATAAACACTTGTTTATTTAGCATAGTAACACTGTGCGATAGCATCTACTTTTACAATCTTACATGCTTCTGAGTTACAGTTATGCATTTGTGTTAAGTCTGTGTCAGTAACCGAAAACTAAAATGCTCCCTAGGAAATTTTTGAATAAAAGATGTGCTCATATTGCAAGTGAGAGTTGCATGACAGCTGTTCTGTAAATATTCATTACAGAAACCACATCAGGAACAGGGAGTTGGTAAGAAAGCACATATCTTTTTAGGTCATGTTAACCAGGTAATATTGCATGAGTTGCATTCAGGTGTCATTAAGGACAATTGGTTTCGGACAGTTAACTGGAGATGTTGACAACTAGGCTAGCACTATTCTATTTTGGATGACGAAAAAGCCACTGGGGAGAAAAAGGAGTTTGGAAATGCCATCATTAAAAAGAAATAAAGAAAGAAAGAAAGAGAGAAGAACATGGGAGATTCTCCCAACAGATGTTGACATTCATTATTCTTGTAGGCAAACTTGTTTTGCAAACTTGTCTTTATCTTGCTGTTAAGTAGATTATAAGTGATTGAAAACACACCTTATTTAACTGAAATTTTAAGCATAAAGGTGGCAGATATTAATGGAAAGAGGAAATAATATTTAAATCAAATTCTCTGGAGTTCAGAATATTTTTGGAAAGCCAGTGGTTCAAGAGTGTAGCTAACTCCTCTGGCATTATTTGTTAGAATATGTAAGCAATGTTCTCTGAGCCTTTGAATTTTGAAAGTATTTTATTTGCTCTCCATGTACACAGCTAGCAGACCTTCTGAGCCTCCACAAGTAAAGCCACCATAAGTAAATTTAACCGCGATAGAATTGTCAGCCAACAAAGTCTGTAGATTGGACAGATTTTGAGAAATGTCAGCAAGTGTTCTCATATCTATGACATTTTCCTCATAAAATAGTTGATTAAACTTATTATTGATAATTTTGTGCACTGTTAGAAATGCATAAAGGTTTCTTACAGGATAATCTTTAATGTTTTGAATTACAAGGTCATCCCATCTTGATTTATACTGTTATTACTTCTTGCAAATACAGCTCCATCACCCAATATAGACATGCTTTAGAATTCTAGTTTTTATTAAGCCTGATAACTAAAATCAGATAAAAGATGTCATGCCATAAGTTTACCAGATGTCTATTGTGCTCGTGAAGAATTGCATCTATAATAAAAGTAAATTGCCAGAAAGGCAAGTCAAGATAATCAGTGTAAGTAATCTGAAAGTGCATGGAAGTGTCATAGGACAATTGGTAAAATTGATGCAATATAGATTAGACGTGAGTTTTATCAGTATTGCAGAATGTCATAGTGTATTAGCTTGCAGTGGAATATACTAGTCTAAAAAGTATATTATGATGTTTCAGTATAATATGACTTTTACTAAAGCTCAATAGTCTTTCAGTATAGGTTTAACAGATTGGGTGTTTTTTGGGAGATTATTTGCATCAAAAAATCAGTAAAGAATAATGGTAAGATTTAGCATAGTCTTGCTCCAGCCAGCTTATGCAATACTGCTTGATGAAGAAATGAGAATCAGATAAGTAGAGTGTATCACTTAAAAGGAAATCCTGCCTAGCTGATTTTGATGCAGCATGGTTAAAATGGTGCAATTTTGGAAGTTTGATGCATTGTAAATTTTAGAGAAAGTATGACACTTTAGCAAATTGTTAGGAATGGAAATTTATTTGTCTCTTCTTTCTTCTACAAAGAATACTGTTATCATACTGATATGTTAAAAAGAGTATTAATTTTACAGATGATAAATTGGGCAGGATTATAGGTATTATAGAAGAAAGGATCTTACAAATCGAATAAGTAATCTTGAATATTATGTAAGTTTTTTTTGTTTTAAGCAGACAAATGAGGTAAAATACTACATTTGCAGTTATACATCAGAGAAATTTGGAAAAACTAGACATCACTTACAGTGCATGAATATCAGAATTGCTTTAAGTCTAGCACAATCCTACCTGAACAGAAAATCAATTATTTTTATTCATAATATCTATAGCATTCAAATACATATTTCAGTGTGGTCTCACATCTTTTTCTTACTGAAGATTGCATACATTTTCAACTACTTCACATTCTCAGAGAACTCTTTATGCTTTTGAATTGGGGCAATACAAGGGAATTTTTCCAAATATGCAGAACTGAAACAAAATGTACTATCAATTTGCTGGTCAGTTGGGCTGTGGTAAAATAAATAGTATGTATCTATTTATCTTTTGGGCAGGTGGGTTAGGAGGGCTTTCTGCTTAGGGCTTAGTGATGTGCTAACTGAATCATCATGTCTTTTGGCTTCAAGAGAACACAGTTTGTAAAGCTTGTGTCTCAATAAAAAAAAAAAAAACATAAATGAAACTCCCTAAGAAACATTGTGCATGTGGCTCATTTAGTTCAACTTGCTTTATTCTTGTTAGAGACCCCAAGTAAAAGTCCTAGTACCCATATTTCACCTTTCTTTAAGACAGATCCGAATTTTTTTATTTCTACATACAGCAGTTGCAATTCTTTCTTAGTTTGTGTTTGGCAGTTGTAGACTAGCTCCAAAATGGTATTGAGTTCATCTTAGCAGGTCAAGAAAGAAAAATACGTAGGAAATACGACAAAGAAAAGAGGACTAGGTCAGGAGCTAAACTTATGTGTAACAATTACTATTCTTTTGTTTTAATTAACCAGAATTAATAATAACTTGAACTAATGTGTTGTTCTTGACATATTAACAACAACAACAAAAAAGAATCATATGGAAAGTTCACAAAAAAAAAATTACATTCATTCATTTACTCCAAAACGTATGGAGTCTTTAATTTTTTGTATAATAGAAGCAAGGGAAAATGGCAAAACATACTGATACTCTGAAGTGTCTGTTATTGGATGGTCACATCAGTTTATATTCTTACAGTATCCATACTAAATATGGAAAAACTGTATTTTCACCTGCCTTCTATTGTCAAAACGTTTTCTTATTTCAGGTTTTCAAGCCAAAGACAGTTTGAACAATGAAAGAGAACAATGAGAATGATCGAACTTAGCGTTTATTCTATTCATTGTTCCTGCAGGAAGGAAGGGCAAGGAGAAGAATGATGATTTTTTAAAGTTAGAAAGTTATCTTTTAAACAGAGGTGCAAGATTATGGTCAATTCACATACATACATATATGTCAAAAATGTAAAAAAAAATATACTCTATCAGCTTGAGTTTTACAGTAAAAAAAGCAAAAGATCCATTTTTAAAAAACATATAGTAACTTCTATTGTTTATAATATGTGTTAGAATTAAATAAGAGAAACAGTTATTTTGATGATATAAACCACACCCTATTATTGGCTTTGCAAGTATAGATATATTGGTGGAGCTGTATCAATAAAGATTTAAAATGTCAGCTATTCAAACTGCAGTTACTATGTTTAGTAATATGCAGTAAGTCTCCACTGTATATATATATTCTTGAGATATAAACCATCTGTTACAAAATTCTATGCATTTCACAGAGGGTTCCAGTAATTTGAAGTCTCTGTCCGCTAAAACATGAGTTTTTCCATTCTAACCTATGAATAATTGCGCTGCCATTATGATCAGTTATGACCAAAGCAAGCTATAGAGAGGAAAATATACAACTCAGCTTCTTTAGTTTGAATTACAACATCATTCTTACTTAAAATTCATCTGATTTTTCATGATGTGTACTCAATTTAAAAGGTACTAGAAGTTCCCAGCCTTCACATTAGCTTTCCTTTCACCTTTGAATTTATTCCAGCTACTTTGCCACTGCTTTATATAGTGCCTGTAGCAGATGAAATACATCAGTGTTTTAATAAGGTTTTACTGTAAGTGGGTGATGGAGATCAGGAAAATCCATGATGGAATATGATAAGAGTGGTCATTTACTGTAAACAAACAAAAACAATACAATGTTTTTTGATACAGTGAATGATTATAGCACCTGAATGATTTTGTGTTATCAAAACAGGAAAACTATCACAGAAAAAGTGTGCATAAAGGCCACAGCTTACTTCATAGAGGCAGATACATTTGTAATAAGCTTTTTTCAGTTAAGGCAACTGGCAACTTGCCAACAGTTGTGGCCAACAGTAGAAATTTGATAGTTGGCATCACCAGAAAGGTGATATATATGCACAATCTCTGCTTTTATGGCCATGAGCTTTTGGGCCTAGACACCAAAGGAAAACTTTGAAGTAGACTAGGTAGCTTACAGTCTTTTCTAGGCAAGTTTTCAATATGCCCAAAGATGGAGATGCTACAACCTCTGGGCAACCTGTTTCAGTGTTCGACTGCCTTCACTGAGAGTGCTCTCACTGCTGCAACTTGAGTTGGTTGTCATTGTGCATAGAAGAATCTGGTGCTGTCTCCTTTGTGACCATGTTAACTGAAGACAGCACAGTAAATGCCCACTAGTCTTCTCTTCTCAGGCTGAACACAGGCAGTGCCCTTTATTGCTCCTTATACATCATGTGCTCCAGCTCCCAACCATCTTGGTGACTCTCCACTGGATTCACTTCAGTATGTCAGTGGCCTCCTTGCACTGGGAAGTCATGTTCAACTTGTCCATCAAAACACCCAGTCTTTTTCTGCCAAGCTATTTTCTGTACGGCTGCATTAGTTTATTCAGTTCCAGATGCAGGACTTTGCACTTGCATTTGTTGAAGTTCTTGAAGTTTCTGTGGCCCTTTTCTCCAGCTTGTCAAAATCCCTCTGAATGATAATCCTACCATTCAGAACATCAGCCTCTGCCTCTAATTAATAGTCATCTGTAAAGTTTCTGTGGGTGTATTCCAGCCTATTATCCACGTCTACAGACGTTAGAGAATATCAACCACAGTATCAACTGCTGTAGAGTTTCACTAGTAACTAGATGCCGGGGGACTTTGAACTGATCTCCACTATTCTTTAAGCTAGTGGCCCAGCTGATTTTCCACCCACCAATGGAGTAGAGTATCCCTTATTTGGCACCCATTAGTGGAGTACACTATGCCTTGTTTGGCTAGAAAGATACTGCTCTATAATCCTTCTAGGAACAGGGCTCGATGGACCCTGTAAATCCCTCAATTTGTTCCTTCTTAGTCTAAGATCTTACGAGTAATACTCGAGGCAAAAAATCAGCGAGTGACTTAGCCTTTCCCCTGTTGTTTGCCCTTAAGTCTTTTGCTCTTTTGTGCAGTAAGACCACATTTTTCCAGCTCTGTCTTTTGTTGTTCCTTAATTCTCTGCTACTTCCTTGCAGGAAGACAGATGCTGTTTTCCCTTTCCCTACTCTTCCTTTTTGTGTCAGAGCTCAATCAGGAGTTCCCCATCCTTTGCTGACCTTATGTGTACCTGCTCAACTTTTTGCACATAGGGATGAGCCAGTTGTGTACTTCAAGGCTTGAAGATCAACCTACATGAGTCTGGGAGACCAGACATGGAAGACCAATCTAGAAATCAAGGCTGATGTGAGTCAATATAAAGATGAATTAAAAATATTTTTCTACAGAAATAAGCTGAGAAAAGCTAATCAATTTTCCTCTATCTTACCTGCAGACATTTAATGATTTAAAACTTTTGTACAGCCCCTGATCAGAAAAAGGGTTGTAAGAAGTTTTCGTGATTCTTCTCTATGAAACAATAAAAGGAAACAGAAAAAAATGAATATATTTTAAAAAGTTAAGTAAAACAGAACTGTAGCTTAACAGAAAAAGAACACAAATTGTTTTATTTTATCATATAAATCAGAGAAATGATCACTGAAGACAATGCACAGCATTATTTTGAATAGAGAAAAAACAGATCTCATTTCCTGCTTTCAACTAGATTTTCCAGGTGAACATCTAGCTCATAGATTGTGAGAGAGATGTATTTTCAGGCTTTTGGAATCTTATTTGTTCCTTATTCTCAATGTGTATATATACACACACATATATATTTTAAAGCCAAAAAGTAACCCTTTGGCTTTAAAATTCTGCAACAATATAAGCACATATACACATGCATAAATTATATATATATATACACATATATTAATCTAGGCAAATGTCATTGTGATGGAATTATTGACATGAAAGTTTATTACAGTATTTCTAACAGTCAGTGGAAATACATTGAAATATTCGATATTTGTAATTGAAACCTTCCTGCTTTCTTTTTTGGGCATGCAAGATTTCAAGCACTGACTTATTTAATTTTACACTTTCAGACAAATATGAATTCACAGGGAGGATAGTTCATAAATCCCCCCGAAGCACTCCAGTCTCAGGGATTGCCTGAATCTGATATATTAAAAATTGAATATCTTCAGAGTGAAATGTGACCTTCCAAATACAAATCATCCTTTTATTTGCCTCAAATAATTTAATTAGCTATGTATTCTTTATGTGATAATACATCAATGGATTTAATAAGGCGGAATAAAGGATCTTCAAGTTTTCTAAACAAACATTATAGGAATGGCATGAGGAATGTTTGAGCTTCAAAAAAGTGCTGTTATTTTGGAGTCAATAGATACAAAGATACAAGAGACAGATTTAATTCTATGCTTTCAAGTTTTGTCCAATAATATGGGTTTTGATACTACAAGTTCTAAAGTAGAAAGTTTATTTGTCCTATTATAAATATTAGCACAGCAAGGAGCCAAGAATTATTTTGGTAGAAAAACACTTTTTTATTGTTAGGAAAATTTTAATATAGAGTCCCTTTTAGAATGGTGTAACTGTTTTTGTCTCTTCCCACAGATGGTGTAAACAGAAGTATATTATGTACTTTGTAAACTGAGATCTATTGCAAAAAGTCCAAGAAGGACATGCATAGAATTTGGAGGTGGAAGAAAGGACAGATTTTAAAGGACCAAAGTGCAAACATTGGCCAAGCAGGCATGGAAATTGTTAGGAAAGACAAAACTCAACTGAAGTTAAATCTAGCAATACATGCTGATGGGGAGAAGAAGATCTGCCATCAGACTAAGACCTAAAGAATAAAAAAAGGAAATAAGGGCTTGTTGCTGAATGGAGTAGGTGATGTAGTGGCAGAGGAAATAGATGAAGGCTAAGGTTCTCAATGGCATCTTCTTCTTGGTCTTTAGTGACAAGGTCTCACTCTTTTTTGTGCCTACAGATAGAGTTCCTTGAGGAGGATCAAGTATTGACCCAGTGGCCCAACAACATTTGGACACAAACATTAATGTTTTTATTATTAAAAAATAATAAAAGCTGACACTATAGGTTATTCCAGCAGCCAAAAAATCTGCTGTATTGACTCAGAGAAATAAACTCTTAGTGTATGTTGATGTCCAAGATCGAATTAAGGAGCTTTTGCGTATTCAGTCCTAAATAGATTCACCAGAATTCCTGAAAAGAATGCATTTCAGTTGCGTGAATTTCTCTGCATGTTCTACACTCCAGAAGATTTTACTCTTTTTACTCTAACATAAGTTCAAAATGGAAGTTGTGATATGTATCTTGTGAATTTTGACTATGTATTAGAACATCAATGGTATTAATTCATCCAGCCATTGATTTATCTCAAAGGAGGTGCATACATATCTCTCATTAAAAATATCTTTGACAAGAACACAGACAGAATTACTAAATGCTGTCTTTGCTTCTGCCTTAACTGCTAAGACTAGTCTCCATGAATTACAGAGCCCATAGACAAGACAGAAAACCGGGAGAGAGGAAGACTTTCTGCTGGTTGAGGAAGATGGAGTTAGAGATTATTTAGGTAAACTGGCCACCCAAAAGTCTATGGACCCAGATGGGATGCACCCAAGAGTGCTGAGGGAACTGGTGGGGGTTATTGCTCAGCTGTTCTCCATCATCTTTGAGAGGTCATGGAGACCAGGGGAGATGTTCAAGGACTGGAAGAAAGCCAGCGTCACTCCAGTCTTCAAAAAGGGCAAGAGGGAGGAGCCGGGAAACTACAGGCTCCCTTCCATCCCTGGAAAGGTGATGGAGAAGCTCATCCTAAAGACCAACTCTAGGCATGTGAAGGAAAAGTTGATCAGGAGTAGTCAGCATGGATTCACCAAGGAGAAGTCATTTTTGACCAACCTGATAGCTTTCTATAATGGGATGATGGGCTGGATGGATGAGGGGAGAGCCGTGGATGTTGTCTACCTTGACCTCAGCAAGGCTTTCCACACCGTCTCCCATAACATCCTTATAAAGTGTGGGTTAGAGAAGTGGACATTGGTGTGGATTAAGAACTGGCTGGATGGCAGAGCTCAGAGGGTTGTGATAAATGATGCTGAGTCTAGTTGGAGGCCTGTGTCCGAGAGGGATCAGTACTGAGCCCGGTACTGTTCAACACATTCATCAATGAGTTGGATGAGGGGACAGAGTGCACCCTCAGCAAATTTGCAGATGATACAAAACTGGGTGGAGTGGCCAACACTCCAGAGGGCTGTGCTGCCATTCAGAGGGACATGGACATGTTGGAGAGTTGGGCAGAGAGAAAACTTATGAGCTTCAAGAAGGACAAGCACAGGGTCCTGCACCTGGGAGGGAATAACCCCAGGCACCAGGACAGACTAGGAGCTGACCTGCCAGAAAGCAGCTCCGTGGAGAGGGATTTGGGAGTCCTGGTTGACAATAAGGTAACTATGAGGCAGCAACGTGCCCTCGTGGCCAAGAAGGCCAGTGGGATCGTGGTCTGCATCAGGAGGAGCATTGCCAGCAGGTCGAGGAAGGGGATCCACAAGGATCATTGCTGCAGTAAACCCACTTGGAGGCCACCCTGTGCCATGTGTTCCAGGTGTCCCTGCTTGAGCGGGGGGAGTTGGACTAGATGATCTCTAGAGGTCCTTTCCGACCCTAAGCATTCTGTGATTCTGTGATTCTGTGATCCTGCCCCTCTCCTCAGCTCTGGTGAGGCTGCACCTGGAGTACTGTGTGCAGTTCTGGGCTCCCCAGAAGGGACGTGGATCTTCTAGAGACGGCTCAGCATAGAGCAATGAAGATGCTTAAGGGACTCGATCATCTATCATATGAGGAAAGACTAAGCAAACTAGGCCTGTTTAGCCTGGAGAAGAGGAGATTGAGAGGGGATCTTATCAACATGTACAATTATCTGAGGGGAGAATGTAGGGAAGATGAGGCCAAACTCTTCTCAGTGGTGGCCAGTGACAGGACAAGGGGTAATGGGTACAGATTGAAACACAGGAAGTTTCATCTGTATACCGGGCAAAAAGGAACTTCTTTACTGTGAGAGTGTCAGAGCCCTGGAACAGGCTGCCCAAAGAGGTTGTGGAGTCTCCTTCTCTGGAGATCTTCCAAACCTGCCTGGACACCACCCTGTGCTACGTGCTCTAGATGTCCCTGCTGGAGCAGGGGGGTTGGACTAGATGGTCTCTAGAGGTCCCTTCCTACCTCAAGTGTTCTGTGATTCTGTGTGAAAATGCAGTCAGAACATCTCTGACACCATAAGAGAGATTTTCCTCAGTATAGGTAACTTAGTCACAGCATATAAATAGCTCTCTACTTTGCAGGATCCCAAATGTGACTTCTGCCTTCTTACTTTAAATTGGAACATACTTACAAATAGAAAACTTGACATACTCTTTCAGACAGCTATCAACAACCATGGTGCTCCATCAAAGCTTCAACAGTGCCTGAGGAAAGGGGACAAAAATCTGTAAACATATGCCAAGAGTGACCGTGAGGCATTCCAGCATTGCTTGCAAAGAGCACATCCATTGTGTCTCAGAGTGTGTCTCAGACTTTAAAAACACAATTGATAGGAAGAGTGAAACAAGCAAATCACCAGAGTTTGATTTAAAACAGCTGCTTTCAGTTTCTCTTCACTGTCAGTAAACAGCAGCCACATGTATCCTGACAAAGAAACAGACATTGCCAATGACGTGTGATGAATTAATTTGAATTCGTTTAGATAAAGATAGCCCTCTTCAACTGGTTTAAGATGTACTTGTGAGTCCACATGTATCTAATACAGGAACATGAATAAAATGCAATTGTTTTCCAGTAAGCCTTTTCAAAACAAATGTTTCAAATATTTCTGACAGAAAGAAAATGTTAGAGGAGTTTGACCTGTGTACAGAAATGTAGATTTCAACTTGCTTTCAAGAATTCTAATAAAGATATTAAAATTGGTGAGAGATGGAGCTCCAGTATGCAATAATTTTTTTAGCTAATTTAATGTTTTGCATAGAGTAGATTAGAAATATAGTCTGTCTTCTAATATTTTAATGTATTAGTTTTATTTCCATTTTTTTCTCTTCAGATCTTGTAAAAAATGAGAAATCAGATACACGTGAAAATGGGACTTTACTGGAAATTTCCTGTTCTACAAAGAATATTATTAATTTTATAAGACTTTTTTTTTAAAAAAAGTGAGCTCGTGAGCTCGTGAGCTGTAGGAAATAAAGGACAATGAAAGCTGAGAAGCTGAAAGAGTGCTACCATAACTTTTAAATGGGTACCACAGCTTCTGTGCTACGTTTGATCTTGTTATTTCTTGTCCATTGTGATGTGCAATACTACTAAATTTGCTCTAATACAGAATGATACTGAGGAAATGTTAGCATTAATTCCTGGTAAAAGATGCATTAAAATCTGAATGCCACAGACTCAATTGCTAAATAATATATAATGAACACTTTTGTCACCGTGATTCAGCATTATGCTGTTGTTCTATTATGTTGTTTCTCTGGCAATGTATTTTATTTAGTTAAGGAGCGTGCAAATCTTAAGAGCTTGATCTCAGATCTTTAATTTAGACAAATGTTGAATTAACAAGCAGAGCATAGAGAACGCCTTCACATTTATATATAGTGTTCACTAGAAGCTTCCCAACTGTAAAAGGCCACAGGACTTAGTGTGGCTGTTTCTGCTTTCGGATGTCATCTCAAATTATGAAAATTTGCTGTCAGACTTTGAGGCTAGAGGTATGTGATAGCTGTTACGGTGATGTAGCTGAAACAACTAGTAAGAGACACTGCTATCACTCCTTATAAAATTCCTTATAAAATAGTAATGTTATTCAGTTGATGGTGTTCTATGGTCATAAAACAAACAAGATTTGTAGGTGGAGGTAATCTTATTAGAATACTTCAGGACACAGTCTTTCATATAGTCATGCTTTTCTTCTGGTCTGCTTTAGACACAATACAGATTTGTTTTTGTTTTCTTTTTTTTTTCCATGACAAGAATTACTCTGAAAAAAGCTGCAACTACCACTTGCAAATCTTTTGTTGTCCACAAAGTAAAATAGATTTTTTTAACATGTAGAAGTGCAAGCAGCTATACAATAACATAAACAATATGTGTATCTCAAAACTAAAATCTCAACACACAAATGCAATGCATCTTTAAAATACAAGAGCTATTAAAGTACTTACTACTTGTGCAAAGGACTTAGGTAAGCAAAATAAACTTGAGAGTAAGTATTTCTATACATTTTTAATGGAATCTTTCTAATTTTTAAATTACGCTGGGGCTAAAAAAAAGCAAATTTCAACATATGCAGTGTGACTTAATTTGCATAAAATATATATAATATAAATTTAGAATTCTGTATGCATAACAAGAACTAGGTTTTGGATAATTAAATCTTTAGCATAGAATAATTCAAAAGTGGAGAGCTTACAGAAATAACTACATTAAGGAATTCCTATGAACAATGTTTTGTAAATGCTTAACTGCACTATAAAGACCCCCAAAAAGATCATACATTTGTAGAAGAGCAGACATGGACACAGAAACAGATAAGCTGGCTATCTTATGGCTGAATATATAGGTTATGAATAACTGTTTGTTCATATTAAATAACTCAAACTGCTTCACAAATCAGTACTACCATGGAATAGCAGTCCAGTTTCCATATAATGTAGGGCAGTGTGAGATCAACGACCCTTTAACTTTTCCACTCACTGTCCCAAATGCATGCTGGAATTTGAAGGAGAGAGGAGCCTGTACAATGTAACCCTCCCCTCCACGCACACTCACCTCATGGGCTTTTCTCAAGTCTGAAACCCAAGAACTGGGTGACTGCAACTTCACCCAGACCGTTTTCTAATTTGCTCATCATCTTTCTGAAAACCCAGGTTCTGGCATTAGGGTTTACTTATAGCTGTGTGATTTGAGAAGTGTCAGAGACTGCAGTGACTATACCATTGCAAAGGTCTAAATTAGAAAAAAACTTTGCAGAACTGAAGGTATTAGATAGATAGTTCTAATTTATTATTCTCTGTTAGGCTTAAGAACCCCTTTGCTGGCTTCATGTGCTCCTTCTGAAGACAATAAAAGTTGGGCTAGTTTAATGGGAGTGGATTTGGGCTCCCACCCAGGTCTAATTTAGAAAGCAATTTTCCTTTGGCGTGATTAGACATCACACTTGCTCATAAAGCATGGTTAGAAAACAAGTGGCATAGAGGTGGACATGCTGGAAGGTGCATTTGCCTCCTAACAGTCAAGGCTAGACTGAATAAAAGAATCTATCATTGACAGTGAAGTTACTTCGAAGAACCCTTTGAGTGAGTGGGGTGACCCAGGAGTTTACCACCTGCTTGATACAATTATTACTAGCTAGAGAACGTTAGTCTGTCAACAGACTCCGCATTACTGAGTTGCGGAGTATGGAAACACATCAGATCTGCATAAAGTAATGTTTTTAAATAACCGTCCTGTTAATATCCTGGGTTTAATATAGGAATCAGAACAATTCAAAAATTATTAAGATAACTTGGTAGAAAATGAAAAAAGCTTATTGGGTATAATTTAGCAGGCCACACTGTTATGTATTTATGATATGTAGCCTGAGTTTAGAGCTTCAGCATATAAAATAAAGTAAAATTTAGTCATCCTAAGCCATTTGTAGTTTTATAGACTACAATAATGATATGAAAGTTGATGAAATTGTAATGTTTCCAATATCATTGCTCCCCTTCAGCTTTTCTATATAGCAGTTTAAGAACCGTTTATTTAGAAATGCAGATTTTTATAGCTCAGTTTTCTAAATATAAACATCTCTGATGTCCCAACAAAGGGTGCAGCAGTCTGATTATGATTTTTGAAGAAATCCAGTAGGAAGAAATTAAAAAAATTTCCTCCTTCCCCCAAATCTGTGCCTACTGAGTGTGCTGCCACAAATGACTACTACCAATTTGGTACTTATTATGAAAGAAATATGTGTCCAGAATAGCGCAAATGAAAATATATGCAAAGAATGGAATCACTGTGCAAAGTCTATATTTCTAAAATTAATGACAGTTTATGGAAAAAAATATTTGCTGGAATATGTGTTCAGCTTAGTGTATACTTAGCCGTTAGTTTGAAAAAAAGTTAATTCATATGCAGCCACAGTATCTCTTCAGAAGTTGCTGCCAAAAAGAAAGGTGAAATTCCTGACAGCATCATTCTCTCTAATAGCTAACTCTAACCAGGACAGTGTTCAAGATAAATGTGTAACAGGAGAACCCTGAAGCTAGGTTTTAGTCTTCTTCATTTCAGTGTTACATCTGCGTCATGGCACAGACTAAATCAGGAGCCAAGTAAAGCCGTGTACAGCTTTAATAACATTGTCTTATTTCCCAAGTATGAAGAAATTTTCTTGTCCTTGGACTACTTAATGGCACAAACAAATTCCTTGCTTAATGTTATTCCTGCTTACAGATAAAATGATGCCATATAATTAACTATACTTGGAGCAAAAAAATGATACAGGCAGATGATAATACATAAGGAATCTCAACAGCCTATCTTGTAACCTGTTTTACGTAGCTTAGATGAAAAAATATCTTTTGCTACAACAGTTTGTTGCTAATCTCTCAAATCTCTCTGTGCAGTAAAGCTTCCATCGGAGATCTAATCCTGCTCCTATTTAAGTCAGTGAGAAAAACAGAAGAGGTCTAGGGCAGTGTATGCAAAGTATGTAATCTCTGTAAATAAACCGACATTCTACTTGTAATCAGTCATGGAGCAAGAAGCAGCAAATATTAGAAAAAACAAACAGGTAATTTGCTTGTGCACATTAAGCCTGTGATCTTACTGGGACTTTCAGTGCATAATAGCAGATAACACTGGAGTAAATGTTCCAGGGAAAGGAAGAACTGTATTTTGTATATGGCAATACTGCATGTCCCTGATATACTGAAGAATAGGATGTGGTAGCGAAACTCCCCAGGGTTTGTGTTTAATCTCACACCCAGCCAGGAGCTACACACTATTTATCTCCTTGTCTGATAACCACAGAACATTTATTCTATACTCCTAAAAGAGATTAAGTATTTTGAAGAATTTTCTTTCTGTTCGCTAGAAATGAACATAGTAGTGAATTCATAATGCTTTGACTCAAATCCCACTTTCTTACTACTTTTTTTTTCTGCTTTTTCACCACTTTGTGATCTGACCCTAGTATTTAGCATTTCCAAATCTAGTTTTCAAAATGTAAACACATTGAAAATGATTAAATTAATTGATAATGTGTCGTGTTTGAGATGTGGTGTCATAGCTGCCATGTGTTAGTGTCACATGCCATAGAAACATGCTCATAGGAAATGGACGTTTTGTCAGTAAGAGAATGTGTCTTTCTCAGACAGGTGGCTGGAAAACTCTATTGAGAAGTTCTTGTTCAGGCTGAGTACAGGTCACAAGAAATGTAATGTGGTGCTGTTTATCCTTCCATGCTTAGAAATGACAAATTGCATGTTGCGTCTGAGATACGACCATTTCATCAGCTGTGGGCTAGGAGAAGTTGTTCTTCAGACAAGTTACTTTGCTGTGTCCATAGCATTGTTAAAACAAGTGATCCTTTCCTGTTTCAAAAAGATGCTCTGAAGATGGAGATATCAGTGGTTGCAAAGCATATGACACTTGGCAAAGGAAGACCTGTTAATCCCTTACAGCAGCTCACTCCCATACATGCATACTGAGAATGAGTTTACAACTCTAAAAACTGTTTTTAACTGCTCACTTAGTTCAAAACAAAAGGCCGGAAAAGAAACAGCAGTTTGCTATGTTGGGAGGGATAACCAGGACCTGTCTAAAAAGCACTGCTGGAAGTTCTTGGAGAGGGTAATAGATACAGTTCTAGATGCAAGGGATTATTTCAGGAGAAAAAAAAAAAAAGATTTCAATAGAAGAAATATGTTCTTCAGAAGAGCTAATGAGTTAGTAATGAATGGAATTCATAATGGTGATATACACCTAAAGAAATTATTTATGACTAGATTGTGCCCTCATTTTTTTTTCCTTATTTCATATAAACAAGAAGCTTTTTGATTTTTTTCTCTTACGTGTTAAAAGTCTGGAGGAAGAGTCTGCAGGGTATACTTGCCAGAATGCTTTCAAATACAGAAGTGTGTACAAGAGTTATCTACACCATGCTTCCTAGCACAGGGAACAAAAAATGTGTATAATTGGATAACAGTACTTTGCTGAATGAATAGCTCAAGCTTTGGGTGCCTCTCAAAATGTCTTCAGTTTCTTAAAGTGGATGCCATATCCATGGCCACTTAAACAATATTCTGATGCTTTCTGTGTTGCGTAGGAAATAATACAATCACCCCTGATTTTTTAAAGTGTATGATCAAAAGCACCAAAAGGAAGAAGAGAATAAAATAATAGAAAAATAGAGTATGCTATGTAAAACAGCACGTTCTTCAAGACACATGAACCATGAAGTCAGGTTTTCCATAGACATGTGCTCTAAAACTCTATTTCGTGCTGCTGCGAGCCCTCTGCAACATGAGTCATTTTTGCTGAGTTCTCTCAGGAAAGTCACAGTGGAAGATGTGCTATGGCTGGTTCCAGTTAGGAGGATGCTGTCTGGCCAGCGTGCACACAGGAGAGGCCAAACAGAACAGGTGCCTTCTGGGGTTTTCCTTCACTAGGGTTGGTAATTTCAAGCTCTGGTTGTCCCAAAATATTTGGAGTTTGTCTGAGATTTTGTCTCTAATTTGATTTCAATAGCTAAGGGATTCGGAAGTTATTATTAGGAGGAATTATAGACAGGCGGGCAGTAGTTGCAGAAGCCTCATTTCCTTGGGAAATCACCTTTCTTCTTTTATATGTTAGCTGGCTTGAAAACTTCTTCTTACTCCAAAATTGCCCCGCCTTGCCTTTTATTTATTTATTTTTTTTATTTTCAGTTTTTCCGTAAGAGGTGGATGAGACACTGCAGTTAAAATACTACTACAAAACTCAATCAAAGTCATTTCAGTTTTTGTGAAATGCTGATCTGGGGTGGAAAGGCTCTCACTCAAGTCAGTAGCATGCAGTGTAATGGAACAAAGATACTATATTCTGAAGAAACCCTTGGAGAGCAAGGAGTAAAGAAAAAAATGGAAAAAAAAAAGTTCTAAGTAGTAGTGTAACACAGGTGGAATGAAGGTCAGCTTTGAGCTATCCAGAAGTCCAGATAAAATCATATGAGATCTATTTTC
>NW_010584409.1:149985-172084 GCF_000705375.1 Tinamus guttatus | reverse complement strand
TATGCTCTCATACAGAATGAGATTAATCGGCATTATTTGTTAGCCTTAGTTATTTATGTTCAGTTTACATCTTATAGCCAGCGAGGATTCTCTTTCTGGTTCTCTGTGCTTATCACTCGTATATCCACAAATTCTCTCTAATCATGAAGATACACAGAGACATTAATAGTGTTTTATTATTCAGATAGGATCACACAATTTTTGAAACCCTGACAGACTACTGTGAGTTCTGGACCACGTAGAAAAAAGGTGGCGGTGATTCATGACATATTTAACTACTATATATTTAAATACAATATCTTGATTTGAACCACTTTCTCTTGGAATGTTTTAAAATCTATATACATAGAATTGTAGAATGATCTAGATCAGAAAGGAGCTCTGGTTTTGTAGTTCAGATGATCCTTCTCTCTCAAGTAGAGCCAATTTAGAAGGTTGGTTAAGGTCTGGTCCAGTCATGTTTTGAATATCCCCAAGGATGGAGATTCCATACATGCCTGGGCAACCTGGTTAGCCAGCTGCAAGACTTTTTTTTTTTTTTTTTTCTTTATACCTAACAGGAATTTCCTGTGCTCCAACTTCTGTTCAGTGTGTCTCATTCTTTCCCTGGGCATGTTGGAGAAGAATCTGGCTTTGTCTTCTCTTGACTGTCTCTTAGGATGTTGTGGACCACTGTGTGATTTCTGTGCCTCCCCACTCCCCAGGGAAGCCTTTTCTTAGTATTGAGTGAAGCTGCTCTAGCCTCTTGAATGCAGTGTGCTTCAGCCTCCCTTTAATCACCTTTTGCCTTTCACTAAGGTCCATGTCTGGGACATAATACTCCAGATGTAGTCTCTGAAAAGACTGCTTCTGGACCTCAGCTGTTTATCAAAGAATTGAACCAGTTTCTTTGTAGCTGTTCATGCTTGCATTGCATCAGAGTGAAAGTATTAAATGTCATACTTTTCTGTTTTCTTTCTTTAATTTTTTTACAGCATATTATTTGTATACTTACAGAATTCTCTTTGCTGTATTGATTACGTCTAGAGGCAATGTATGAGATCTCAATTTACTAAAAATAACTTCTTTTGTTACAGTTCCAGCAGCAGAATTTGATTTTCCTGAAATGGAGAGACACGTTGCTAGCTTCCTTCACCAGCACTTTCAGCCTTTAGAGCCAACTCTTGATTTGGACATCTCATCTTCCCTTTCACAAGACAGCAGGGAACTTAGTAAGGTACTACAGAAAAACTATGATGGAGGGAATACTTTGGCTTTATTCTTATACATTTAAATTTTGTATCATCTCTGCTCTGTACTCTATTCAGAATAAACACAATAGATGCATGTAGAACTGATAGCACTTCTGCTGTTTATAGCAGAAATGTGATGTAAAGAGCATATTGCCATTGATTTTTGTCCTTCATTTTCCTGAGGAAAAAATCAATCTTAATTAAGACTCTTTTGACATTAGAGTTCAAGATTTTCAAGAAAAAGTCAAGACACGAGTGTGTGTGTAGAAGCCAGAGGCTCCAGTTTGAACATGCACAGAAGCAGTTTCCCTTCTCGTCTTGAAACAAGCAAGTTGGGCAACACTGCATCAGAGCAAGAGTCTGCCAAAGAGAACGTCACCCTGGGTATGTGCAGGGCAGCTGCATCCATCTTTCAGTATCAGACCTTTTCTGGCACATGAGGTTTGAGTGCTGTGTTGGTGCTGGGAGCTTTACACTTGCTTCTCAACCCTGTGCTGAAATGTCCTTGGGCTAATTTGTCCTCCTACACACTTCCTTCCCCAGCACTTTTAATGGGTTAGCTTGTTAATTTTGTAAAGTTCTTTATTTACTCAAGACTAATATAAAAGCAGATTTGCATCCAGGCTAATCCAGTGGATGCTGTTTATTATTTGGTGTGTGCAGTAATTGTAGTGTTAGTAAACTGCCAGGAATTAAATTTGCTCAGGTGCTTTTCCATATCTGTAGTCATGTAGGTCATGTAGGTTCCTCATTATGTAAGCTTGAGGAAGTTGAGAGGAATCCATAAATTGAGTACAAAATAGTGATGAGGAAGACATGAAATTTTAGATACTTTGATTCTGTAGCTTAAAAATGTATGATTCTTAAGCAGTTTGAAAAGTTAACTGCAGCTCATATAAGAGAAAGGTTTTTTCATATGTTGTGTAGTTGAATTTTAAATTTAAATTCAGTGTGCTTTAAATGTCGTTACAGTATCTCATCCTCAGTTTAAATTTCTCATCTCTTAATTGCTTTGGGAATACAAAATACTTGTATTTAAAAAAAAAAAAAACAGATTAAGAAATCAAAAATTACTTTTAGTTGTCATTTTGAGCAAGGATGATATTTAGACCTGTCATCTGGAGAATTTTCTAGTAAATGGCTGATATTGCAGTGTAGTCTCTTCCCTCCTATGTTGGTCTTCCTTGCATTTTAATGCTTTAATTTGTTTGTTAATTCCTTATCCTTATCCTTTGTATATGTAAAACCAAGATGTCTTGTATGTGTGTGGAATGTGGAAGAATGGAAAAATGTCTTTTAAAGGAAGCCCTTAAAGAATTATTTTGTATACAGCAATGTTTAGGAAGAAGCCCAATAGTACTGTGATGCTGGAGGCCATGTAACAAATCATACAAACTGCTTGTCAAAAGACTTATGACTTGCATCAAAGGAATATATGTATGTTAAAAAAAAAAAAAAATTTTTTTGCTTGACAGATGCCGTGGTATTGAAACACATCCCCGGTAATTAAAACATCAATATCTTATTTTTCCTCCTTTCTCAGCCTTCTGGAAAAGCCTTGATTTGTATGTATGGATCACAAGAGAAGAGTGAGAGTGCGTTACTGCAACCTTGGAAGAGCAGCCAGGGTTCTGATTTGGGTTTCTTCTGCTGTGAAATGTTTCTGTATAAGTAATGGTGACTTTTTCCCTGTTTTTAGGTATTTTGTTGGAGACCTGAAAGGGGTCTCAAAGGGCTTCTGCTTATGAAGTGTAAATTGGTACAAATTCGCTGTCTTTCAGTATGGTTATGCCAGCACAGTGAGAAAACTTGATCCTAAAGCTTCTCTAGGAAGCAACAAAAATGCTTTTTACTTGAAGTTTTTTACCTGCACTCATAGAGTGAATAAATTAATGCAGGTAATATCAACATTAATGAGATTGCTTGAAGAAGGTATTTTAAGATAAACGGAACAGACTTTTAGCAAAATGTTACTTCCTACTTAATAGATTTCTTTCTATACCTTACTGAAAAGTCCAGTTATGCAGGGTTCTCTTAAGCTGAAATTCTGTTGTATTAAGTTAATTTTGACTTAATATCTTTGAAACAGGATCTCAGGAATCTTTCCATCCACTGCAGCTGGACTGCACCGTGAGCGATGGCTGTCAGGGCGCTGCTCAGCCAGCAGCCCTTCATGTTGCTGAACAAAATCCCATGATTATAAACCAGGAGCCTGACACCTGGGTTTCACCTGCCAGGCAATACGAAGAACTGGCAAGAAATATAGAATCTCTTAATCTGCAGTCTTCAGTGGAAGATCTGCGAAATGAAAGTCCAAATTCAAATTCACTGCAAGAGCCAAGATCGTTTTATCAGCTAAACACCACACCGGTTGCGATGGATAAAACTCTGCCTCAACACTTCCTAGAAGAGGGTACAGCATTTGAAAAAGAGACTTTATGTTCTGAAGAAACACCTGTTGAGCTGGTGTTTGAGGAGTATGTGAAACTTGCTGAAAAATCAGTTCATGGGATTGGAGGAAGTAAAGCTATGGAAGTGGGTTCTCAACAGAACACAAATACAAAGATGGATCAAGGCTTCCCAGAAGCACAGAAATCCTCCAGGCATCCTGTTGCACCTAACTTGGAAACCTCAGGCATCAGTTTGCAGGCCGTTGTACAACAAAATGGTTGTTATTTTCCGGAGAGATACAAAAAACCCTCTAACACTGTTCTTGGAGGCTCTGGCCGTATTCCAGTGTGGGTGAGTAAAACTGTGGTTTCTAAATCAGTAATTTATGCAGTGCTTTAACTTTACATCTATTTTAGACCTGCAGTATCTGAAAACTTATCAAGTCTTTAATTGACAGTTTCAGTCTCAGACTTGCATGTTTCCTGGAATTCTGCCCCCCTGCTTAGCCTTTCAGGTTGTAACACTAACAGTCACAAAAGAAAACAGGATTTACTGTGACCGCTGCATGAGCCCCAGCATCTCCAGTCCATCTCCCTCTGTTAGCATCAGTAGGTCTAGCTTTACATAACAGAATTACTCAACCAAAGCTTGTCCCCAGTTTGGAACCCTGAAGGAAATAAATTATTTTTAAAAAAGGATGAAGAAACTTGAGAACAACTTTCACGTAAGAAGTTTATCCTGCAACTAGATTTTATCAGTGTGTTAAATGTGAGGTTAGCCAAAGGGAGGTAAGTTGTAGGTGTAGTTTTTTTTGCTTTTTACTTTTTTTTTTTTTTCTCCAAACATCAGTGTAATATGGGTTTGGGTGATGTGTGATTGGATTTATTTTATGTTGATGTTGTCTTGTGTCTTATTTTCTAGGAGACTGAGTCAGGCCATGGTATTATGGAAGAGCCTGAGCTCACATTGATAAGCTCCAATGACATCAGTATTGCAGAGTCAGATGCTGAACACACTAGCCAAGAGAAAGCTAAAGACAACAAAATCAGTAGCCCAGCATGTGCAGATCAGTCTGAATTTAATATTTTTACTGTGGTATGTTTTGATTATCTAATATAATTCTGGTTTTGTGGCGATACTTAAGAAGAATGAGGAAAGGCCACATCTGGCAGTTGATATAGTATTGCAAAATGAGAAAATCTTAGAGCTATCCTAGGTTGGTTAAGTGCTGCACTGTCCTGTTCTGATGATCCAGATCCCGCAGTACCACTGCTACCTTGTATCACCCCAGCGGTGGGTGGGCTTCTCATGAGAAATAGAACCATCTTGCAGATGTTTCCAAGACCAAACTAACCCCTTGGTTAAAGATCTGAAGGAGGCGAGAGGGTGGGACAAAACAAAGCTACAAAGTAGATGGGAGTAACACAGATATCCCAGTGACTAGAGCAGTACTGACCCACACAGGGTTGTGTCTGATACATGCTAGTGGGGTCTTGCTACCATTTCACTCACTTGTGGTGGATTTTAAGCATTTTCAGTTATTTCTTTTGAAACAGGAGAGGGAAATTTTACCATTGGCTCCAGTTGCAGATTATTTAGTTCTCAAAAGGCCTGAAGGATCTTTCCATACCCAGAGTCCTAATGAAAGTGATTTTTCATCACATCAGACTGCAGGTAATTAAGTACAACTTAAACAGAACGACCTTGAGATAGATAACGTCCTAAATACGTAATTTAAAAATCATCAATAAGATATAGCCCTCCCTTCATAATCAAGGCCAGGCTGGTAATGGGCTTGGTTCGGACTGTGTTGGGCCCAGATTTAATGTACATGTTTACTTATTTCTTCCAAAGTCGGGCTTTTTTTCTTAAATGTTCATAACTACAATACTTTTGTATCATAGCTGTTTAGTGCTTAATTTGTGGTATTTGATGTGGTCTGTCATCACATCCATAAGTG
Organism: Tinamus guttatus; assembly: GCF_000705375.1. The sequence goes on along the minus strand of NW_010584409.1, from coordinate 166,501 downwards.
CCTTAATTGTTGGTTTTATTTCCTGTTAAGTCTCTAAGCTCTGTACCTAAGGGAAGCCACATTTCTATTCTGATGATAATGTGGAATATATAGAAATAGTTGGCTCAAGATGGACAGTAGTAACAAGGACAGGAATTGACAAGATGTTCACCTTGGGGAGGAGGGGGGGAAATTCTCCAGTCTTGTATATTTTCAGAGATTTAGATGCTTTTCACGCAATAGCACAGTGTTCATCTTGGCAGTGCTGTTCACAGTTACTCTTGATTTGGGAACTGAATTGTTCTTTTTTTTTTTTTTCCAAAATTCCTAGTTATTTATAATGCCATTCTAAATACAATTTATAAAAAGAGTCAAGCTCAGCATTTTAGAGGAAATAGATTGAAATCTGTGAGCTAGAGGTGATGGTCACTAGAGTTTGCTTCTGCACCAGGAACTTTGCAAGAATCTTTTTTAAAGAGAAAGAAAGACTTCATCCAGAAATCTCTGAGGAGAGTAGAAGAAATAAAAAGTAAAGAGAGAAAGAATGAAAAGGCAGAAGCTGGACAGTTGCAGAGGAGAAAGACTGTGTTAAGCAGACGGAAGGAGACCTCTCACACCTCTGGTAGGTTTATCTGGGGACAAGAGAGAGCTTTAGGGATCCTCTTAGCTACTCTTCTCTAAGAAAGTAGATTTCACTCTGGTTGCATCTTTGCTTTTGCAGGTTAGTATGTTGGATAAACTTTTCCTGGAGGGTGGAGAGCTTCCTCTGCACTCCCTGTGTATTCCTTATTTCAGTGCTGTAAATGCTCATATCCCTTCTCATTTTTACAATCAATCTCCATGATTATAGTCCACTGTCTGTGTGCAAATGGTGGTTGTTTATCAAAGAACACCCTGGTAAGTGAATCAGAGCTGCATCTCCAGTGTCTGATGGTGCTGGAAGTCAGTTGAGGAGCATGGCTTGCCACAATTCAGGCAAGGAGCAAAAATGAAGATTATTTTTAACAGAAGAGTCTCTATTCAGTCTGTTCTGCTCCCTTATTTCTTTTTTGAAGCTCTGTCTTAAGAAAATTACTAATATTTACCATTATATATTTGAAACTTTGATAGTTTTGAGGTCTGTTACACTGGAAAAAAACTAGTACTACTCGTCAGTCCTGCTGTTTACTCTTTACAAAGTTAAACTTCACTGAAGAAACAGTCTGGTTTTCTACATAATATTAGCTGGACTAATCATTTAAATTTTAAAATGGTGTTTTTTTTTTTTCTTTTTTTCTTTGTAAAAGAAAAAGGGGCAGCTACCACTCAGTTGAAGAAAGTAGGAGAAGTTAAAGTGTCTTCTCCAGAAGACAGGAAGGCTGCAGCAGTTGAAATGCACCAGCGCACTTCCAGGTATGCTGGCACAAATGGGAGGAATTTGGGGGAAAAAAGCAGGAGTGATGTGTGTGTCTTGTGGAGGCTACTGGCTTGATCACACTCTGTCTTCCACCTGAACCCCACAAGCTGGTCTAGGAAAGCTCTGCCTCTTATTTCTTGAAGTTGGTGTAATTTTGAAGAGAAGTTTGTAATTCCACTTAGATACTTATTGCATGTTTACAGCTTGTTATTGTTAATGCAAAACACTCCATAACACATCCCTGATGGGGTGTTAGATACAAACAGCTGAAAATTGAAAAAAATCTATAGTACGGGAGAGTTGAATAAAAAATAACCTGTTCTCATTTTCAGCAGGTAAGACTATATAAATGCTCAAGCTATTAATTTCTGGGTTTTTTTTGCCACTTAAATTTATTTCCTGCTTATATTTGACAGACTTTATAATCAACTTACAGAAGTGAAAATCAGAAAAGAGGAAAGAACAAGACAAGAAACCTATGCTAAGAATAGAGAAAAGGCTAAAGAGTTTCACAAGGTAAGAGCTGTTACCAGCTCATGTCTCCTAATTTCCTCAAACCTTTTATTGGACTGGTGCAGGGGTGCAACACAGCATGAGGCAGAGACAGGTAGGCACCATTGAAAGGACAAGGCAACTAGATGCACAGTTTGGCCTATGTCTCACAGGACAATTTAATACAGCTTTTGTGTTTAAGTGATCTCTTCGGTAGTAGCAAGTACAACCATGGCATTACCTTGTAACTCCTTGGTCTGATGTTCTCTCTATGGGGCATCTTTTCAGGCTAAATTTTTCTAATAAGTGACAGGCTAAGCAAAAGCTCTGTTTAAAGCTCCCAAATAGTAGGAAGCTTATAGAGGAAGATCTACTTAGTCAAGTAGCTGAGAGTCAGACTTTTTTATTAAGGTTTTTAACAATAAAAATTCAGTCAGTAAAAATGCTAATAACAGCTTTCCTTTCTTGGCTAATATGTGTTTCTTACGCCAGATAAATTGTCAATGCTTAAACATAAGGCTCTAAAGATCCTACCTGGCTATAGGGTTCAGCACAAGGAAAACAAGTGTTAATTCTTGCCTTTCCTGGGCTAGGCTGGCACAGGGCAACTTCAAAGGAATGAAACACTGAAGAATCCCCAAGACCGCTGTTCCAGGCCTAGCTCCTACTTCTCTCCTCAGCAGATTTTTTTTTTCTTGCTCACAGGGCTTCCCTACCACCCACATACTAGTTTAACTGCCTGTTCCCTGCCTCCTCTGCTGGCTTCCTGGACCAAGGGCAGTTACTTAACCCATTTGCCACATTGTCTAAACCTGTATCATTCATCAGAGTATCAAGAACAGCACTTGAGCTGTCACCCCCCACTTATGCTCTTGTTAGCTTGCTAAGGTGGGCTCCTCTCATCTCTCCTATGTCTTTTTTTACAGAAAACACTGGAAAAACTACGAGCCAGAAAGAAACCTTTCAAGTAACCCTGACTGATAACATTTTGAGAACCAGAAAAATTACTTTAGTTGTACACTCCAAATATTGCACTGAATGCAGCTTCCATGAAGCAATATAATTATGGAAGAGTTGGGCAAGTTGAACTGTATAAAAATTAGAAGCGAACAATCACTGTAGTAACCAAGATGTTTTACTGACAAATCACTACACACACTGATAGAACTACACCTGCTTTAAAGGGTGGCTTCAGATTAGGTAAATGAAGACTAGAGAAGCCCTTTCTGAGCTTAGTGTTTTAAAGGAAGTTCAGCTTAACTCCTGTAATATGTGTATGTAAATATTTTTAAATAAAGGTTTTGGGATAAAACATCAGAGTGGTTGCTTTTAGTAGAGTAGTACAATGGTAACTAACAAATGGTAATTGACCATACTGCTGCAGCTGAATGGTACATCTAAAGCACTGAGGGCAAAAACAACTGCTTTCTGGAAAAAGGTTCCACTCCTCTAGCACTGTTAACATTTTGCTTTTAAGCAAAACACTATGCTTGACCCTTCCACATTTACTGCTTTACAGGTTATGTATTTCCAAGTGCCAGTTCCTCTAGTCATGCTTCCTTAGCCACAAGTAACTTTAATTGCAAGATCATTAGGGTCAAGTAGGACAAATTCAAGACTCAACTGCTGCAGTCTTCTTTGGTTATTTACAGCTTGAACAGTAAGCTTTTTTTAAATAAAATATGGGCTTGTTTAAAAGGAAGCTATAGGAAACAATTCTTTTAATAAAAAGAGCTTGTTGCCATAAGCTAAAGCTGTGTTCTCTGCCATGTTCAGCCCCTGCTTGTTGCAGTGTCAGGAAGGACTATTTATCATAAAGCTGCAGTTAGGGATAGAGGCAGTGAATTTGTCATAAAGCTGCAGTTAGGGATAGGGACAGTGAAGGGGGCTCTGCCTGACTCACCTCGTCATTTTTTTTCCTACTCCAGTGAGAGGGGAAGAAGAGAGACTCATGTTGCCCTGGACAAGCCAGACATTCCTCACTGTTCTGGTTACATGCAGTATTCTAGCAAGATGAATAATCCCTGGCTGCAGCTGTTCCTGTCAAATACTGAGCATTTAAATAAAACTGCTATGACACTTTTATTACTTTGACATTTTTTCACTCTCAAACTTCCAAGGAAGAGATGGAAGCAGAGGAAACAGTTGATAAGTCACCTGTGGGCAAGCCTCACATTCCCTGCTCTCCCTTGAGGTAGCTCTTCTGCAACACCCACCAGCCAGGCAACTACATTTAAGCAGTCCCAGAGGGCAGGAATCCAGGAGGACAAGATCATGTTCTACCTGGCCTGGGTACTTTCATCCCGATTCCCAAATCCATTGCTTCAACTGATAGAGCAGTAAGAAAAGTTCTAGAATTTACATGTTTTTTAATTACTGCAATAAGATGTCATAAATATAAAGATGTCCTTTCTATATCTGATATAGTACAGCGCTTGTTCTTCCTCAGCCTTGCAGCAGGACCTAAGAGATGAAACATATTAGCATTACTTTTACTACAGAAAAAAAAAATCTTAATTAATTCAGCTGTCATATTTACGTTAAAGTCTTAACCCATGAACAAGGCTTCCTATAGTCCAAAGTGACTTAATTTCAAAGCAGGGTGTTGATAGAAAATAAAGTAATTCAGGGAACATGAAAATCTCTTATTAAAATGTAAGAGACCGAGCATCATTTCCACTAGCAGCTCTCATCACACTCATTTCACCTTTCCTATTAGCATGCAGTACCCATACCCTTCCAAAACTGCACTTCTCTTTCCCACCTTTCTTCTAGATGCAGAAGTCAACTAGGTTCAACCTGAAGCCAAGTGCCCTCTTCCAACAAGATCATGTCCCACTTGGGGTGGCCCTGCTAGGATTATCTCCTCAGCAATAGACCGCAGTACACACTGAGTGTCCAAGGCATCCTGCAGAGGATTTCAGTATCAGGTCACTGCGTTAAGAGCTGCTGGGTTCTTCAGCCATGCAAACCCTCTTTGAGGTGACCTGCCCTTTCTTTCAAGCACCAGCAGTTTTCCAAGCACTGCTCTTACCTTCAGCCTCACTCTGGCTGCACTGATGTGTTGCTTCTAGCCCCTCTGACATGGCCAGTGACTCAAGAGCAGGCACTATTGATTAAAGAGTCAGATGTGTTAGTGGAATTGCAAAGCAGGAGCAAGTCCAAGTTGCATGCAAACCTAAGGGGCCTTTTCTCCTTTCTCCCTTCCTGCCTTCAAGGAGTCATGACTTCCCTCAACAGCAGCTTCTGGGGATACATTGAATTACAGCCCAAGGCTCCAACTAGGAGGGTCTCAGCATCGTTACTGGCAAAGCAGGGGAGCCCTGCCCTGTCTCCCATCTCTTCCATTAAAGCTTTATTCCCAGCAGACTCAGTGCCACACACTGTGGCAAGGCAAGAGTCTGATGGCCTTACTTTGTGGTCATGTCCACAGCTCACCAGAAACAGTGACATCCTAGCAGCCTTGGTAATGACCAGTGGCTCTTCTTGCTGCTCTTGGCAGCCTAATCTGGGATTAATCCATACTCACTATTTAAGTTTCCTGTCTTTTCTTGTTAAGGACTGTCAATTAGGCCAACTTATGTACAAACCAGCCTGGAATCTGTCAGGAGCTCCCAGCATAAAACAATTCCTCACAGCTGGTATCAGCCTTTGCCTTACAGATCACACAGATGTCACACACCTGTGCAGCACAGTGCACATCCAGCAGAGCTTCATACACAAGAGAAACCTGCCCCACTCTGAGTGAGCACTGCCTGGTGGGCTCAACAACTCAGCACCACTTTCTTACTTCCCTAGAAATGAAGCTTCAGTGTCACTCTGAACTTGGGTTTGTGTGTTAACTCAGCACTAAGCTGCATGTAACCTTCTTAACTGATAAGCACCTCAGCACTTACCTGCCTAAAAAGTGATCATCATCCTCCAGATCATCCTCCTAACCAAGCAGAGTTCAACTGCTTCAGTATCCTGAAGTACCTGCCAGGAAAAGAAGTGTGATTGCACTTGGAGCTAAGTGCCAACACATCCTACAGGAAGCAGAAAGCCAAACACACTCCCAGCTCTGAGGGGAACCAAAAATGTGCCAGCAGAAATACCAGGTTTAACACACACAGCAGAATGAAAACCAACGATGCCAGATGCTGAACTACTGTAGCACTGTTTTTTGAACATCCCATCAGGAGATCACTGCTGGGTGCAGATACCATACAGTGCAACAGCTGCCCTGGGTTGCAAAATAGAAGTGTCACATTTCAGCTTGTTAAATCCCTGGGTGTTAGGTGCAGGAGTTAAATCCAAAATAGGCGGTTTATTATTACAAAAACTGTCACACAGCTAAAAAGGAAAAGCATCTACTGTAGCTTTGCCTATGAGGAACAGCTCCAGAAAGCCTTAGTTATTGTATAGGTCCCTACAATTCCTTTTCCCATAGCATTTGTTTTACTTTATATTCTATAGCTAAATACCCAGTAATTTTAAATGTCATTTAGAAATTAAAAACTTTGAAATTCAAAACAAACATTGTGTTGCTGAGTATGAAGCTATTAAGTATGCACTTGACACAGAACAAGAATGCAGAGCATTTATGAAGTTACTTTCATTTCAGATGGATTTCAAATGAAATCTCAGATCACAAAACACACCATTTTTTGACTCTTACTGAACTTTTCCATTTGCATCTATTTCTCATATCAAAAGCACAGTCAGCACCTAAATGAGAACATATTGAGGCATTAGTTCCATCTCTAGGAATGGAAATCAAGATGTGTCTTGCAGTTCTTATCCCACAGAGCTAACAAGTAGCTCAATGGGCAAAGCGAAACCACAAGTTTATTCTGTGAGGCGTTTCCAACGACACGAACCTATGGAAGAGATCCCATCGGGATAGACCTCAATTTTTCCAGTACTTTAATACCACAAATAAAAACCAAGCAGACTGACTAGTTGTGCTGCTTCGACATACTAAGCATACAAGCAAATTAAAAAAATATTTTGGGGGAAGGATAGATGAGACACTAGTATCATTAGTACTTGGGGAAAGTGATCAATACTTGGAAAAGGTGAAGTAGTAGCTCCACATATATATATATGTAGACACGCAAAATATATGCAAGTGAGCTAGAAGGGTATGAGATGCATGAACAAGTGCACATTTGCCACATTTTTAGTGTGAAAAGCTAATGCTACTTGAAATGCCAAGTACAGCTGAGAAGAAAGTGAAAACTGTGTTTCTGCAAGTCATTAACATCAAAAATGTTCTCTTATCTCTACTCCTTAGATACCTCTATAATGACACTGTCAAAGCACTTAATGCTTTTCATAACTGCCCTAAAAAAATGGTAAGGCTGTATTTATACATGATATTTCACAGAGCCACACAGCTTGTAAAAACAATGCCACAGCAATGCCAACATTATTCCTCCTATTTTCCTACATAGGTTTTATTATTTCCACCTTAAATGTTTAGAGCTCCAGTATGCTGGACACTATTAAAAAAAAAAAAAAAAACTAAAAAAAACAAGGAGATAGTATTTATCCTACAATTTACAATTTACTTCCTGTAAAAGCCTACGAAAAACTCCTTCAGCAACAGGTCCACAATTATTAAAAAAAAAAAAAAAAAACACAGACAATTGAGTCACATTTCAGTATCTTTTCTGTCCACTGACAAAGCACAGCATATGAAACATTCACCATGGATGCCCACAGTAAAGTGCAATGAAAAGAACACTTCTTTCAGCTTTGTTCAGAAAGGCTGGTCTCATTCACTGTCTTCAGAGCAGTTGAACATTTTGCCAATCATCACCACAATACAGCAACTTCAAATGGAAGTGGAAGGAAAGTGGCTATTTGGTTTATTCAGCAACTCTGCACTCTTCCAGCTGAAACGGCACCACCTAACAGCTCAGGCAAGGATAACAGTGATACACACGTATCACCCGTGTATTTACATTAAAAAACGACTATCACTATGGGCAAAAATAATAAAATGGATTCCAGTTTGGGGTACTCCATGGTTGTCTTTACCTAACATGCAGTTGGGTACTACAGGAATAAAGCAGCACTCAGCAGTGGAGCAACCTCGACTTCGGCAGCAGTCATCACATTGACTTACCGAGACATTAGGACAGACTCCACATTCCAGTCATGCCTAAAAAGACGACAGGAAATTACTGCATCTTAAAATTAATTTCAAGTTTCCTCACCATTTTAATAATTCTAGGAAGATTTAGGTGTTTTTTCCTCAACAGGAAGCAGGTAGACTGTAGCCAAATTAGGCGTCCTTAATGCCAAGTGCTAATGTCACAACACAAACATTTCTTTTGAAGAAGGAGACAGAAGTAGAGACTTTTTATGGGAGACACTTAAAAGTCAAGTAGTGGAATATACAGGAAATACACAAGAGAAGCCATTTTACATCTATAAAAATGCACCTTTCTAGCTGCCAATCCGTATACTTGGGCAGACAGTGCAGAGTTCAGAGCCAGCAGAACCACCTCATCTTTATTTCCTAGTAGTTTGTAGCTGTTTCGCTAAGTAGCCCTGTTACAGGTCTCATTGTCACCACTGCAACCAGCCTTACAGTGAGGAAAGCACAACCTGCCACTCCTCTAGCCTCGTTGTTCCATTCCAGACACACAATGAGCTGTGTCCCTCTGCTGAATAACGAGGCATAACAATCAACTTCAGACAGTGTCTGTAAAATAGTTTCTAATTCTAAGCTTAACCAAACATACTATGCCAAATACTCCACTGGCTGCCTTCTTGTATTTGAGTTTCCAAAAAGTCTTGTTCCTTTTGGAAAATGCAACTTAAATCTAAAACTTGAGCTCTTAAGACCCTCAATCCAGCTATTTCCACCTGGTCAAACTAGTCTCTCAATACTGACCCTTCAGTATTTCACCATTCACCATTTCAGACATGTCACAGGAACTCCCCTTTACAGAGACATATTTTAGTACATGTTCACTGATTTAACTACTGTATTTACTGCGTAAAAATAAAATGTGAAATCCATCAGTGAAGAATGTTTAAAATAGTAGTTAAATGGTTAAAATTGGGTAGAGGCACCTAAATAAGAAACTTATAATCTATTAGTTTCAACAGAAATTCTAGGGTTAGGCAGCACAATAGCATGAATGATGCCAGCTGCTGAACAGCAGCACTGCTTTTTGCACAGTATCAGGAAAATACTCCTGGGTGCACATACCATAAAAGTGGTCTGATCATTTGCTGTGGGAATCTAAAATACTTCCCCAAAGAAACCCAAATCCACACACTGCAGCTCAGCAAAAACACAGCAGAACTCACCTCATCACTAACAGACTCAGTATTTTCCATTAAAATGCGGTGAAGTAACAGAACTGCACTTGAGAAGGCCACATAATCGTTGCAAGAATTGCACTAGTTCAAGTGGGCAACTTGCAGACTCACTGTGGCAGAGCAGGTGGGCTCATGTGGAGAGTCTGGAAAGGAAGCAGTGTACCTGGATTACATATCTATAAATACAGATCATAGAACTGCTCCCCTAGGTTCAGTAGCTGCACAGATTCTACAATCAACTCAGTCAAATATTGTCCCTTCATATAAGTAACACAACTAATACAGTGAGATCAGCTGTGGGTTGCAAAGAAGGGTTTTTTCTAAGCACTAGGTTCCAGGTTTTTGTCTACAGTAAGAGACAAAAACTGAACAAGTGCTGAAGATGAAACAAACACAAAAGCCTCCATCTAATATTCCACTATTTTGAAAAAAAAAAAAAAACATTCAACAGTATACAAAAATCCAGGCTTTTTGGTCTTTGCTACATACTTACCCGGTTAACAATTGTCACCTTACGTTGTCTGTTTTTAGAGGGAGTTATAATTGGGACTAAAGGATAATTGCAGGGAAGAACTCAGTATCAGATATTCTATTACAAGAGCAATTTATGCCGTGTCACAGACTGAAGCGTTATCTGGTTAGTCCTCTTACTACAGCACAGGCCAAAAGAAGATGCTCTGTTTATATCCTTACTCGAACAAGTATGTTCCTGGGAGGTACCATTACATGTCCAGCCTTTGCTGCCTGCAGCTCAGGGCTTTCTAGGTCAAAGGCATTTTGCTTTTCCTGTATTTCCCTGTTATTCCTATAGTAATCCTGTAGTGTTGGAGCCCTACGTGGTATTTATCAAACTACACAATTGCACAGTAAGAGGTTTCACAGCTTCAGCTAACACACATAAACACCAGACTACTGCCCTCGGAGGGCCCCCTCTGCTCCTGCATCCAGAGCAGGAAGAACAAACACAAACAAGCTGGAATTCACGAAGGTGGAATTTTACCACTGGAAAGGGACCCAAAGCAGCAGCCATGGGCAGACACAGTGATGCTCAGGTGCCACCAGGAGACCAAGTGCACAGCAGTTCTCAGCCTCCTTCCCCTGGGAGTGCTCCAGGCCGTGTCAGGAACAAATCAGACATTTTAGCTTGCCCTGCTCCATTCAACACCAGGTCAAACTGAAATATTCCTACACAGTTTCTAGCAAAATCCATATTCAACCATTTTTCAAGAACTCAAAGTTCTACTTCTTTCAAACACAGGTTCTAGTCTTAGTTAGATTGCTAAGAGCAAGTATTGCATAGAACTCAATCCCATAAGAGACAGAAAGAAAATCTACACAGATTTGAAACACGGTAATGGGTTCACTTTAATTACGGAAAATTTTCAAAGACATTCTAAGTTAAAGTGCCAAAAAAAAAAAAAAAAAACCTACCCGAAGGAAAAAGCAATTCAAAACCAGCTTACCTCTGACACCAAGAAAACTGAGCAATATTCCATCTCCCAAAAGCAAACTGAAAATTAAAGAAAGACAAGACCCCTGTCAGATCTAACTGAATAACTCAGGACACAAAGCTGAAAACAAGTTTCAGCAACCAATCTAACACCTGCAGCAAGCTCATTTTTCATGTCTACTGATTCAGTTCTAATCAGAATCAAAATTTAGTTCATTTCTGAGTCACTCAGCAGTTGAACAGAAAAATTCATCATGTGAACTACAGAATGAGTGGGACTCCACATGCCACCCTGCTGTGCCTCACCTGGTAAGCATTCCTCTCCTGGATCCAGGATGAGTCTTTCAAGCCATATAGAGCATTTCTGATGTACATGCCTAAAAGAGTTGCATTCAACCATTAATTTCGGACCAATATTAAATAAAATCTTCAACTACTGAAGAGTAAATTTTGCAGTCTTATTCCTTAAAACTATCAAGTCGCATTAGTGAAACCCCAAGTTATCTTTACCAATATTTGGAAGCCTAATCAGAAGTACATAAACAATGCAATGCTTCAGATTCTCATTAACAGAACACCACCTGAAGTAAGTCTCCTCAGTTTAGCCACATTACAGCAAGTTAAAACAGCAGATAGAGTCGATCTTTTCTGACAACACCCATGCTCAGCACAAACATCTCCATGTTAAGAAACTATTTCGATATTTTGTTCTTTTCTGTTGGTATCTATTGGCTTAAGTTTCGGTTCTCTGGGTTAAGCTACGTCTCCGTTAAATACTGAAAAATAATCACAGAATCATTAAGGTTGGAAGAGACCTCCCTTGAATAGTCCCAAGAATGGGGAAAGGTGACTTAAGCCTCTCAATGAAAAATATGGACATGGTATCATTATGGTTGGAAAGGACCCTTAAGATCGAGTTCAACCTCAAGTCCCTCAACACCACATCTGTTAACACAAACTGAGGCCAATCCACATATGCACATGGGCAAAATCAAAGACTCTTCTTCCATACCACACAGCTCAACTGTGTGAGAAGGCATTTTAAACTTTTAGTTACCGATTAACCATTAGTTATACAAGTTCCAAAAGCTGTGTTTAAACAGGCTTGCCAGCCATGAAGTCACAGCTACTGGGAAGGACAGCACAGAGCACACTTAGAAGTTTTATTAAAAGACGTATTTAAAAAGACATTTTTAAAGGCTTTTATTAAAAGACATTACTCCATAGCTTAAATTTCGCACACATACAAACATGCTCACCTGAAGCCAAATCTGCCTACGTTCCTTGGTTTACTTCAGAACCACTGTTTAAGGCAAGGCAGAAGCAAGAGATCCATCTTGGGTGACCACCACCACCTCACTTGGGAGCTTTATGTCCCCTGAATTGAACCCTGCAGCTGCCAGAGCTCTCAGCACCACATTCTTCACTTTCTACTTCTATCGCTCCACTTGATTTTGCACGTTTCTTTTCTGGCTTTGATTTTTTCTTGTTGGGGATTTTGCTGCTTATAATGAAATAGCTGTTCTCCTAAGTCAATGAAAAAGACCAGTTTTGAGATATTTATTTATTTCAAACTATTCTGGTAGTAACTTTGCAAGTCTCAGAATTCTTCAGAGAATTCAGAATACACACTCCAACATTATTTAATGGAAGAGAATATGGGCTCTGAAAGCAACTTCCTTCAGTATTACACATTGGGAACACCAGGATTACAAAGAGTGAGCACTGAATCCAAACTCAAGAAAGTAATTTTTTTAAAAAATAATTGTTTAGCATCAAAACAGAAAGAAAGCTAGAGAGTTTGTGAGTTAAGGAGTATTTACTCACCACCACTCTGGCATCAAAGTCTTCTTGAGCATCACAATCCAAGCTGTTATCGCTGAAATGTAAAATTCAAATCAAGGTTTGTACTTTTAGAGTAATAGTCTAAAGTGTGTATAAGCTGTGCATACCAGAGCCCCCAAGTCTTCTCTTGATGTGCATGGAAGTGCTATAATTTGTTAAGTATAGAGTAATTCTGCCTCTACACTAAGTTGTCTTAAAAGCACCAATTCTGATGGCAGATTTCTATCCCAGGTAGAAATACTGGCAGGACAGAAAGTGTTCAGCAGTAGTAGTGAAGTATTTAGGGCGACAAAACAAATAGGTTAGGAAGTCAGCAAGATAGAAAACAAGTAGCCATAATCAAGAAAATAAAAGCAAAGCATTGAACTAGCAGAGTAGATAATTGTACTGCTGATTTTATGACAAAAAATAAATGATTTCCCTAATCCTCAGGATCTCAAGTATGAAGCTGCTTTCTACCACTATTCCCAGATTTTTCATCTCAAGATAGTTAGCACTCCACAAAAACTACTTTACATTTTTCCACAAGCGGCAGAGGAAGGACTGCTTCCACAGCCACGGCTCTGGAAGTCTCCTAAGACCAAAACCATACAAAGATATGACAAGCCAGGGCAGCTGATTTGCATTCATCATGTTGAACTTAAGTTTTTTTTTCCTGCTCTTTTATCCAAGTACAAACTAATGATTTATTATTTTACAGGCTCAGCTAGATACTTTTGGCTTATCACCTAAGCTGTATAGATGATAACTAAAAATAATGGATGAAAAACAGATTCTAGACTCTCCTATATTAGACTATTACATATATTTAAAGTAATAAGTCATCTTGCCGATTTCTTCATCCCTTTATGTAAGAAAATTTTCATCATAAAGTCTTTGATCATAAAGACGTTAAATAATACTTCAGATTTTTGAATAAGAAGGAGATTCAGAAATGTTATTCAATCTTTGTCATAAAACATTCCACTTCTTTATGAAATTAACAATAGTAGAATTGCTACAGAACAGTAAAATTTCTCACTTGTCTTCTACGATTTCATTTTAGTGAACAGACCATAAGAAAATCAAAGAAGATTAAACATACCCTATTCTACAAGCACTGAATCCCAAGTGGCTGAGCAGTTTCTTCCCCAAATAAATGTCAATTTTGATCATATTTGCATACCAGAATACACAGTGTATTTTTACAGGTTAGAAGGATAGCAAAGGAACTGAACTTGAAGTTTCAACTTGGCCACAAAACCATGAGCAACTATGCTACCCCCTCAATTCCACTTTATAAGAGGTATACCTTAGCAAATTTCAGAAATATTTAAATTTATCCACCTTGCACCTATCCTCTAAAGGTGACAGACATGCAACATACATTCAGATTGGTGAAGAGGGGCTGACAAGTTTTATACTGCCTAAGTAATTAAAAAATTCACCAAATAGCTTACTTGGTCTCTTGGATAGGGGAAATGGGGCCTTCATCATCTAAATACTTGTGTTTCCTCACTGCCAGGCATTCTCTCTCCAAGTCTTCACTAGCTTTAAGGTTTTTTAAAGCCTTTTTAAGATGTTCTTCATATTTGAGCATTTCAACATACTGGAAAAATCCTTTTGCAGCTGCTTGCTAAAGGAAAAAATGCATTAGGCAGTATTTAATTACCACTATAAAACAAAACAAAAAATACGGCAGCTATCAACAGTTTTAACATTGATTCCCCTGTGCTTCAAGTATTTTTTCTCTTTAAGACTGAGCAGGTTACTTAACAAGTGTCCTATTTACCAATGTGTTTCACAGTTCAGTCAGCTCCATTCCATCAAGCAAAAGCTCCACAAAGACAAATTAAATTCACTACCTTAAAGTAAGTACAAAACCCAAAACATTTCCCCTACAGGCAGAAGACTCACCTCATAGCCTAGAACCATATTTAAAGGGATATGTTTCTTCCCATAATGTTTTTCAACAAAAGGAAATTGAAAGCCTCGATCTAGAAGCCTTTTCTTTTGCTCTTGTGGCGATGCTGTCAGTGAGGGCCTCCCCACAGGCATCTGTGTTCTCTCATATTTTTTCTTTCTCTTCCCCGAGCCACTCCTAAATTTTCGGTGTGCAGCAGCCTTAAATTTCTTTCCCCTGAAGTGATAGGCAAAAATGGCTTTCAAATTGAGATTTGACTTCTGCTGTTTGGCCGTTTCAGATATCACTGGACTTGCAGGGGACAGAGAAGAATCTGAACTTTCAGCATCAGACATTCCTGCAAGAGATTCTGCCCGTTGCTTTGAAGGTCGAGATCTCACTTTTTGCTTGGAAGGTAGAGTGGTGCTCTTAGTGTTGCTTTCACTGTCACTGGAAGCAGAAAGATCCCTAAAGGAGAAGAAATAACACTTTCAGAGGACTGCTTACATTTACAATTCATCAGACATGAAGTATTTCAAGAAACTACAGAAGACTCACGTTTCTGAAGCACTGCTGTCCAGAAGGACTATGGCTGAAGCGGTTGATTTACATCCACTACCAAGCTCATCTGAGGACTTCTCAGCAGGGGTAGCACCCTTCTGTCCAGAGCCTGAATCTCCCCTTGGTGTATTTAACTCGCATTCATATGCCTCAGATGAATCTTTCTGCTGAATGAATATTACGTCTTGATCAGAATCAGAGGCTTGGGATTCATCTGTATCAGTCATCTTTCAATTTGCCCTAAAATCAGTGAGAATTCAAGAAATTTAATTACAAAAAAAGTGAATCAGATAACAGGACTCCACCTACTCCCATCTAATAATAGGACTAGTTTATCAGAGCAAAATGTGAGGAAACCTGGACAGATTTTTGCTATGAACTGCAAGCAACTGAAGCAGCCACCAGCTAAATTTTGTAACTGCACATGAAGATACCCACAAAAGATGTAGTTTCTTATAGTTCTCATGGTTCAACTGCCTAACAAGCAAGACTAGCTCCTGAGCTGCATCAAACTGTTCACCAGCTTCTACAAGGCAGTTCCTGTGCCTCCATAGTCAGAAATTCTAGAACTCTGGACAACTTGTTACAAAGTTTTATCCCACTCACTCCTAAGGAAACATTTTCCCTTTTACAAGGAGACAAACACATAGCCAGCAGCTTTTTAGAACTGCAAGAAAGCTCTAGGGGGAACACATACAAACACCTTCCTTTATTATTGTTTTAACCTAAGTAAACACCAAACTCTATCTTCCTTCTTCTGTTCTCCCCCTAGTCCTGTAGTACCTACAGTCTCTTGATACTTGCTCCAAGTCTTATCAAACGGGTGTTCACTGTCAGCCCAAATAGAAACTAACCAAAAAGTTAATTGCTAGGTGAACCACCAAGACAATCAAATTTACCCTCCAGCCACCCGCAGCTATGCAGAAGGCTCCAGAAAACACACAGCCGAGGGAATCTGCCTTCCCATGAAGTAGCCTGGAGCCATTTCACCTGCTTACTTGTTATTTACTCAGCCTGGAGCACTACAGCTTGATATTCTACTGGGCTTCCTACAACTTCACAAGCCATTCACACTTTGCCTGGTAATATTTCAAAAAAGGTAATACAGTTTAGCTCAAGACATCACAAGAAAAATCCTATTACATCTTTAGGTAACCTGCTGTTACCATTCAGCGGCTTCATGTTTCAGACTACTAGGCTCAAGAGAAGAGAAAGAGCAAAAATCAGAATTCCACGCAGTGAGATCCCCTTCCTCCCCATCCCAAGCAGATAAAACCACCTCAGACCTATTCATAGACCAAAGGCCTAAGCATCCCAAGCCTGCTGCAGCCCTACATCAGTTATTAAACTTTGAAGCAGGCTGCGCTAGGATGTTTTTAAGCAACTGAATCATCCAGTTGATCAAGGCAGAACCTATTTGCTTGCCTTTTTTTTTTTAATGAAAATGCGCGCTCGGAAGCAGTTGTCCGCAGGAGCACTCCTCTCCCGGAGCCCTCCCAGCTCGGCTCGAGGCCGCACCCCACTAACGGCGGCGCCGCAGCGGACAAAGCGCCCAACGGCCGGGACGCCGCAGCCGCCACCGCGGGGCTCT
>NW_010584409.1:127332-139356 GCF_000705375.1 Tinamus guttatus | reverse complement strand
GGGGGCGGGGGGGCCAAAATTTTTTTTTTTTTTTTTTTTTTTTTTTTTTTTTTTGAGAACGTTTACCTTTTCCTCGTTGCTTTGTTTTCTTTCTGTCAGGGCTGGTGAAGTTTCAGCCGTCGCTCTGGCCGTGGGACTCGGTGCGGAACAACCTGCGGAGCGCCCTCACGGAGATGTGCGTGCTCTACGACGTCCTCAGCATCGTCAAGGACAAGAAGTTCATGACGCTCGACCCGGTGGTGCAGGATCCCCCGCCTGCAAAGCAGGTAGGGGCAGCGTCTCACGTAGCCCTGTGCAGGATCACAGCACGGCTGAGGTTGGAGGGAACCTGGAGCCATCATCTGTTCCAACCCCTTGCTCAAGCAGGGTCAAGCGCAGCAAACCGCCTGGGACCCTCTCCAGGCTGGTTTCAACATTTCCTGGAATGGAGGTACTAAAGTATAAGTAGCTTTCCCTTTTCTTTCTTCTAGAATCCTCAGTTTTTACAGTTAATCTCAAAAAAGAAGTCGTTGGCAGGAGCAGCCCAAATTCTGTTGAAAGGAGCAGAAAGGTTATCGAAATCGGTGGCGGAAAACCAGGAAAATAAACGGCAAAGAGACTTCAACTCTGAACTGCTGAGGCTGAGACAGCACTGGAAATTGAGAAAAGTGGGAGACAAAATTCTTGGTGACCTCAGCTACAGAAGTGCAGGTATATAGCAGTATTTTTTTTTCAGGAATTAATCTTTTTTGTCTTAATAAGTAACTTTGATGACTAAAAAGAAAAAACACAATTGGGGTAAACTTATTTATTGTAGATAACGAGAAGATTGTGACAATTACAATTATGAAAAGGAGGAGAAAGCTTCTTTTATTGACCCGGGAAAGTTATTTTAAAGGCCAAGTGTGTGTTATATTAATAACAATACTGTTAAGGAGCAGTTCTGGTAATGGGGTTGATGAGTCAACACGCAGAAATTGTCAAGCTTTGGCTTTTTTCCATGTTTTCCAATGAGTATCTTGCATTCTCAGCTACAGAAGTGCAGGTATATAGCAGTATTTTTTTTTCAGGAATTAATCTTTTTTGTCTTAATAAGTAACTTTGATGACTAAAAAGAAAAAACACAATTGGGGTAAACTTATTTATTGTAGATAACGAGAAGATTGTGACAATTACAATTATGAAAAGGAGGAGAAAGCTTCTTTTATTGACCCGGGAAAGTTATTTTAAAGGCCAAGTGTGTGTTATATTAATAACAGTACTGTTAAGAAGCAGTTCTGGTAACGGAGTTGATGAGTCAACAGGCAGAAATTGTCAAGCTTTGGCTTTTTTCCATGTTTTCCAATCTTACATTTTTTTCTCTGTTTGAAGACACAGATTCAGTATCCTAAATTGTGCACTGTTGACAATTGCTACCGGCCCCACCAGAACATTACTAAGTAAGCTATAGTAGGAGGAAATAACCCACCCAGAGTTCTGAAACTAGGTACAGAACACACATTGGATACAAAATCTCACCTAAATTAGCGTGTAGATACAATGCAGATCTGTGAAGTAACCTATGTGAGAATCCTATTGATGGAGGAGGGAAGACAATTTAGGCTATTATTCCTTTTTGTGTTAAAGAATAACTTGTAGCCTCGTGTGTCCCCTTTTTTAAGACTGTCCTTCTGAACTAGATGAACTATGTGGAAGGGGGGTATCTAGGTCAGGTGTAAGTATCTGCCTCTGGCAGCCCCACTGGAGTTAAAGCACTATCGTAGTTCTAGGGCTGCACGCAGCTGCCTTAGCAGATCACTTTAAATCGCTATTTATGTGAAGTATGTATACCTTTAGCTGCCTGCTGGTCAAAATTCAGGCACTAAACATTTTTTTTTTTTAAACCAAGGAACTTTTTCCTTCCTTGAATCTGCTGGCATGATTTTAAAACACTGTTTTTGTTCTGTAGTTATGCTGTTTGCTAACTTCCTACATAATATTGCACACTGGAAGGCTGAGAAAATGCTGCACTGAGCAGAGCTTTCTTATTTACATAGGTCTTTTTTAAAAGTAATTTGAGTGTTATCTGTGAAGATATGGAGACTTACACTATTAGTTTCAGAAAAATATGTATTTATGGGCTTCTTTATTTGCAGAAGATGCTATATAGCTCTATATGTGTATTTTTCCTCTCTTACTAGGCTCCCTTTTCCTTCATCATGGCACCTTTGAGGTGATAAAGAACACTGACATTGACCTGGATAAAAAGATACCTGAGGATTACTGTCCTCTGGATGTTCAAATACCAAGTGATTTGGAGGGATCAGCCTACATAAAGGTTCGTTAGGAACTTTAGTAATATGATGTGTTTGCTCTTTGTACACTTGTGATGAACAAACAGCAAATAACCTTCTCTTTCTCAGGTGTCCATTCAGAAACAAGCCCCCGACATTGGTGACCTTGGGACAGTTAATCTCTTTAAAAGACCCATGCCAAAATCAAAACCAGGTATGGCTCTATGTTGTCCTTGATGCTTCCTATGCATTTACTGCATTTTAAAAATAAAAATCTTAAAGTCGTATCCGAATATTCTGGAGTCCCTTATGTGCTTGAGCACATAGCTGGAAGTAAAGCAAGTTCCTTTGGTTCAGTCAGTTACATCCCATTAGCTCAACTGAACTAATTAACCACCTGCTCATTCTTAATCCTGTCCAAAAGGCATTGTGCTTTTTGTTGGAGCTCGTGTTTTTTCTCTGAATTTGAGACCGTGCTGGCAGCACAGACACTGACTACAACAGCTCACTTGGCAGAGAGTAGCTTGGTTCTTTTGAAACAAGCCAGTATCTGAAGCTGTTATTTTTGGGATTATGAACTAATCCATAACTGTTTAGGATTGAAAAGAACTTGATTCTGGCAGGGATTTATTTCCCAGTGGTCTGTGATTGCAGTTGCTTGTGCTATCTTGAAAACAGAGAGGGTGCTGTGTTTTACATGAAGATGTTTTACGTGACCTTCAAGGTACGATATAGAGCTGGTGTGTTTATTCAGACCAGAATTTTCAAGAATTTTGCACTATAACAGCAGGGGGTTCTGTAAGTAGTGTGCACAGAATTCTTTGAGAATATAATGTGCAGTTCCAGAAGGCAGTTGCAGTTCACAACATACGTAGATGTGAAATTTACTACATTTTTCTTTTAAGTTTTGTTTCTTTGTTTTTTAATTATGCTTGACTGAGATAAAATTGTAAAAAGATTCAGTTTGGATAGAAGATGCCGACTAGCTTGTTATTTTAACTGGTCTTTTAGTTCAGTGCCCTATAATAACTGCTCAGGACCTGAGACCTGGAGAGAGGAAAAAAAAGTAGCTCCTCTGTTTTCTTCTGATTGAAAAATTTACATTTTTTAGGTTCTCCACACTGGCAGACAAAATTGGAGACTGCACAGAATGTTCTCTTATGTAAAGAAATTTTTGCCCAACTGTCACGAGAAGCTGTTCAAATTAAATCACAAATTCCTCACATTGTTGTGAAGAATCAGATCATCTCCCAGCCTTTCCCAGGTAGGAGCTTTTATTAAATGTCATCTTGTCCTAAATATATGGAAGCAGAGGATTATATACTTAAATCCATACTGTAATTCTGATACATGTCACTTTTAAGGAAAGGGTGTTAATAGCTTTGTTCTTCAGAATTGTTGAAAAATGAGATCTCCTTGAATTCTGAATATGATTTTTTGCAAGTAGTTATACAAAAATAAAACTAATGCACTTTATTTCTCAATTTATTATTATTTTTAAAATTGTTTCATGGCTTTTGTGTTTGTTTTTTTTCAGTAGTAGTAGTATTTAAAGTTGTCAGCTGCAATGCTTTGTGTAAACTGCAGTTTGTGGCTCTGCATAAGTCATTGCTCCTGAGCTGCGTGCAGAGAAAACTTCAAATTTGATTTGGGTTAATGGACTTTCAGAAGAACTAAGGCCCCCACTTTTTCATGGTTAAATAACATGAAGGTAGCTCAGAGTTGGCTGATGAATCCTCTATTCCTGTAAGGGGTTTATGAGCAGGATATCATATAAAGAATATATTTCTGTATTCCTAAATCTATATATGGTGGTAAATCAATCCTCCTATGTATTAATTGTGGGACTCTCATTTTTTCAGACGTGAAATACATCTATTAAATTGGTAGTTGGTTTGTCGATCCTTCAGGGAATATCAAGTCTTAGCTGCTCTTGGTGCCCTATTCTCAGACATCGTTGTTGGATTTTTTCTGAACCCATCAATATAGTTATAAAACCAATGACTTTAAAAGGTGAAGATGTTCGTGATGGTCTGCTTGAAAATTGTCATTTTTTTCTTCACTTGCTGTATGCAGGTTTGCAGTTGTCCATTTCTTTATGTCACTCCTCCAATGACAAAAAATCACAGAAATCTGCTTCTGAAAATCAGAGTCCAGAGGATCATCTCTATGTTCTGGAGCATAATTTACATCAGCTTATCAGAGAGGTAAGGCATTTATGGTGACATACTGAAGGGGTGTGTTCTTTTTTTGTTTGTTTTTTGGAGCGTTTTGGTTTAGTTTGGTTTTGCTCAGAATGTCACACAGCCTGTGGCAGTGCTACAACAGACAAATACCACTAGGGGTCAGTCGATTTCTTTCTTTTTGTGTAATATGTGGTTCACTTTCAATACATATTAATTTAATCCCATACAAGTGATTAGAGAGTTCCAGCTGTGCTGCCATGGAGTATGGGTTCTGGACGTAACCTCAGCCCCAGCTGCTGCTTCAGATGAGCAGCCATTCAATATTCTGTTTTTCAGTACAACTCATTAGTCTCCCTTTTTCATTTGTGCCTAATTGCTGCTTGTCACTTAAAGTGAGCATCTATTCAGACCATGCTCCCATGAGCAATAAACAACCAATTATCGTAATAACTTGCTTCATTTGAGGTCCACTGCTCTTCTTCAGTGTTTTAGATTTTCTTATAATCTTCTTTTAATCTAGTGGAAGGATGTGGTGTAGAAGGTTGAGGTTGTGTCTGTTAGGCAAGGGAACTCCATTTCAGATGTCTACATGGTTGTGAAACCATGTTCTAGAGACCATTCGTGTCCCTGGAAGATGGTTCCACGTGTTGTCAGGGGAAAAAGTCCAGTAGTTTAGTCACTGAAGAAGGATTCATGAGTTGTCGGCTTAGTGCTCAGCTCTGCTGCAGATTTCCACTCATAATTTTGCTAAATCTTCTTGCACCTCATTTTTCATCTCTAAAGTGCTTCCTTTGTTTCTTTTTGACCAGCATGTCTCTCTGCAGAGACTTATTCCCTAAAGCTCTGGGATGTGTAGGAGTCACACTGCTAAATATTTGTCGTCTTGCACTTTGCAATTCTTTTTAAAAATAGCTTCCTCTTTGCATTAAGTTTTGAAAGACCCAAATAAACCCAAACAAACAAAGTCTTAAGTTTAAACCGGGCTTTATATGAAGTGCTGTCAAATGCATAAAGAAAGAAAAGGCACTTTTTTTGAAATACTGAAGCAACTTATGAAGTATGAAGCAACTTATTGTAGTATACCTATTACTTTTTGAAGATTTTATTGTCATTTGGTCACTGTCTTTTGTAACAGCTGTTGTTTGTTGCAGTGTCACAAGCAAACTCTGAGCTCCACAGTGATGCCCCATCCAGCCAGTGCACCCTTTGGCCATAAGAGAATGAGACTAGCAGGACCCCAGGCATTTGATAAAAATGACATCAGTTCTTTACAGTCAAATGAAGGACTTCTGGAAAAGATAATAAAACAGGCAAAACATATCTTTTTGAGATGCAGGTACATCACATGTTGTCGTCTTCAAATCACAATGCAATGTATCATAGTGTAGACTGCAATTGATTATTTTTTTCAGTGTTCTTAAAACTATCTGCTTTTTGCTTTATTGTTAAAACAGTGTTCATTTTTAAATGTTGACTCAGTAGTTTCAGCACTAACTCAATAGCGCATCCAGTATGTGCAAGTAACAACCAACTAGTGTAAAAAACATACACTGCTGTTGCTATTATTCTTAAGGAACTATGTAAATCTGTTTTAATATTCTCTGCTGTGCAGTATGGGAGGAAAATCAAATAGCCGATACTGAATTATGTAATTTTGATACTTCTATTTGATGCATAGGAAAGAGAATAAGCGAGTGTGCTTCATTTGCAGTTCAGGTGCTCAAGTAGACCTCTACTCTGCATAATTCTGTAAAAATTGGATTTTTAATGCGCTCATTTTCTTTAAGCACAGATAACTGCACAATCTGTCTAGATTTTTGTGGGCTGAATATGTCCTTCTGTTCTAGAACTGCCCGAACCATTGACAGTCTGGCCAGTCGTATTGAGGATCCTCAGATTCAGGCTCATTGGTCAAATATAAATGATGTCTATGAATCCAGTGTTAAAGTTCTAATAACTTCTCAAGGATATGAGCAGATATGCAAGTAAGTATGAAAGTACATGTATTTTTTGCTTGTAGAGGCTTGCTTTTATACAACAGTGACTGAGTATATTAAAGTTTGATTTTTATAGGATTAGATCCAGCTTCAGACAGACCACTACAAGCGCCTTGTGTGTGTGTGAGGTTTATTTGAAGATGGGGTGATTTAAAAGTAGGATTTACCTATAAACGCTGCTGTCTGCATGGCGGGGAGAACAGCGGCCAACAGAAAGCTCTTCACCCACTTTGAGCCACATTTAATGAAGAAACTTATTAAGTAGTTAACCAGAGCAGCTGTATGTGGTGGTGGTGGTTGTTTTTCTTCCAAAGGAGGAGTCAAAGCTTAAAGTGGTTGTTTAAAGAGGGTTAACCTTCAGGGTGAGACGTCTGGATTTAAAGTACCTTTGGATATGCTAGATTCTAAGCTTCCAACGTATTTATGAAGAGCTAGTCAATGTTCAGTCCTAGTTTGATTACACAGGCACTAAAACATGAAGCTAGTTGGCATTCATGCTATTAGTTATGCACACTGTCATTGGAGTAGGAGATTTCATGTTCTAGAAACATGAGTGCCTCTATACTGACTGCCAGTGAAATAGCTGATGTGTAGCATTGGCTGAACTGGTTGCTTCGGCTTCATCTTTCTCCTTTGAGCACCCTCTTTTGGCTCCTTCTTCATGGTGGAACAGATGTGTTCGTGGGTACAGACTCCAGGCTGAGTCCCAGAGTATGGGTGGCGGCCAAGTCTTGGCTGCAGAGCAGAACAAGTCCTGGATTTGCATCATTTTCCTGTGTGCCTCTGAAGGGAAGCTGGCCTTATTGGGAAGGAAGAAGTTGTGAGACATTTGAGCAGGTTCCTTGGCCTGAAAAGAGCAGTGCCCTGGGCCTTGGACCCTGCCACGCAGTGCCCCTGTCCTGCAGTAGAGAGGTAGCTGCTGTGGTGAGTGATGAAATGAAATGTTTGATGTCACTGTGTGACACTTCATTTTGATGTTCTTACCAGTTAATGGGATTCTGGCTTCTTAGAGCAAGGTACCTGTTTTCTTAAGTGCTTTTATACTTTTTCTGTATTTTATACTTTTTATACTTTTATACTTTTTCTGTCTTCAAAGATCCATCCAACTGCAGCTGAACATCGGAGTTGAACAGATCAGGGTAGTGCACAGAGATGGAAGAGTTATTACATTGTCCCATCAAGAGCAAGAACTGCAGGATTTCCTTTTATCTCAGGTAGACTCCTATATTCTTCCCTTTGTGGTCGTGTTTCAGGGAATAGAAGTTACGTTTAAGAACTTAGAATCATCCTTATATCTCTGTAGAAAATGCCAGAAAACTTAAAATAAAAATACTGCAAATAGGAAGGTGGATGAGTGAATTTCTCAGTCCATTTATATGAATTTAGCAACTAGTACTGAAACAGTGTCAGTTTTTTTTAAGGTCAGTAGTGTGAATTGGGAGCTTTCTCCTTATTAATGGAAAATATTTTTCCATTTAAAATACATTTGTTTGTGCCAATCCTTGTGGGAGCACCAAGATTTTTGCTGGCTTCAGAAACAGTCGGAGTCTTAGCAGACAGTAAGATTTTCATATATGAAATTATTATAGCCAAATCCTATCTAGAATAGAGATCTTAACTAACCAATAATTGGCCTTAACTGGCCTGTCATTTCAATGTTGTCTTATTAAAGCTCCTTTCACGTGAGTCATGAAGTATCTTGGAAGCAGCACGGGTTCGTAATTGCTCAGAGCAAGCTGCTGGTGGTGTTAGAAGTGACAGTCTCCCTAGTATGTGTTGCAAAGAGTCAAAAAGCAGATCCTTGGTACTGGTTGCTGCCTTGCTGCTATTATGTGAAACTCTTGACACACAAACACACACACAAAAAAATAGAAACTGATTTTTTTCTGAGGGTATCGCTTGATCAGGTATTTTCAGGCCTGTTCTTGGAGAATTGCATGTCTGGACAAGGTTCTTCCTTGTTAGAAGATGTAGATTTTGATGAAGGAAAAATATCAACACTTAGAAACTCTGCAGCGGTTGCCCTTGAACACTAATAGGGATATCATGCACCTGAGAGCCTCAGCTTTGATTTTTCTGAGTTTGCAGAGTTAATGTATAAGCATTTCAAATGAATTGATTTTATTTTTTTAAATAAAGAGCATCCAACACTTTTATAAGTAATTACTGGCACTAGAAGAAAAAAGATGAGTAAAAACAACATGTAATTCAAGACAAGCCTCTGTTATCTCTCAGATGTCGCAGCACCAAGTACATGCAGTTCAGCAGCTGGCAAAAGTTATGGGATGGCATGTCCTGAGTTTCAGCAATCATGTTGGTCTTGGGCCAGTGGAGAGTATTGGCAATGCATCAGCAATAACTGTGGCATCACCGAATGGAGATTATGCCATTTCAGGTATACACACATATATGTATTATATACATTTATTTTTATTTTTTAAATGTATTTATAAATTTAAAAAGAGGGAAGTAAGCAATACACCCAAGATGAGGATTGTCAAAAAAAGATACTGGAGTTCTTGACATCACTGGGGAAAAAAATAATATGTTAGAGTTGTGGGGTTTTTTGTTTGTTTGCTTGTTTTTATTATATTTATTATTTCTCTGATTTGTTCTAACCAAGAACATGCAGTGCTAAAGCAACAAGAACCATGGGGAAACAGGGGCAATCGGAGAGAGCAAAGGGAAAGACGACTTAAAAAACAACCTCTGTAAAGAGAACTTCCCTTGTTTGCTTGCAGCATGGCTGTAAACTAGCCAGTAATGTATAGCACACATAAACAACATAAATGTGAGGAATTTTCCAAGTGTAAAGTGCTAATAAAATCTCTGTTCATCACAGTGCGGAATGGTCCTGAGAGTGGCAGCAAAGTCATGGTGCAGTTTCCACGGAGCCAGTGCAAGGATCTCCCCAAGGGTGACGTGCTGCAAGACAACAAATGGAACCATCTCCGGGGGCCCTTCAAGGAAGTGCAGTGGAATAAAATGGAAGGTCGCAACTTTGTCTATAAAATGGAACTGCTCATGGCTGCCCTGACTCCCTGCTAACAACCCAGCAGCTTCTCCAGGGGGTTTTAAATTCCCTTGGCTGTGGGATCACTGCCAGTGTAAGAAAGGGAAGTGGAATTTATAGGGCAATACAAGAAAGAAAAAATAATTTCCTGTACAGCTCTGTCTATTGTAATGTTTATAATAAAATGTTCTTGATGATGTACAAAATGCAACTTTTCAAAAAAGTTCCTTTCAGTTTAAATTTAAAACCAAAATGACTTAGTAGTTTACTGTTTCACCTAGAGTTAAAACAGTAGCAGAATTGTGTCTTTGCAGGTTGATCTGTGTCTGTCTGAAGTAACAGCATACCTGAGTAATTCTTGTAACTTTTTTCTATCAAGTCAATTTCTGTAGTCCTTTGCTGCATGAAAGTTGTTAGTCCCCCCCAAACTTTCTGAGTAGATCTTTGCAGGCATTTCTGAAAGATTATTGGAATTGAGTTATGCTGTAGATGAGCTCTGGATGACCTTTATTGTAGGGAATGGCCATCTCGGAAGACTTCTTTTGATTTAGAAGCGAGGTAAAGGAGGAGAAACAAAGCACCTTATTAAATGCTACTGTTGAAAATAAGATTCAAGCAACAAGTCTTTGCTGTGTGTGATGTCTTCAGTTGGGGACTGTGCTAACTGCATTGGTGGCCTCTAGGTCATCCCTTCATTTCTTTCTTTTTGAGAGGTGTTTAATTAATGATCTGAGAGCCCTGCAAAGTTGCAGCTTGTGGCAAGTTTCACTACGGTGGCCACAGATGAATCTTAGATGGTGTCAGCTGCCTTGGTTGTGATTTTTGTCTGCCTTTCTCATTAGAAAGAAGGGGCTTTCTCTGCTTATAGAATTCCCCCAACAATTTGAATTTGTGGGTAATTTTTTATGAGAGTTCGTGACTGGGCAGAAGCTGGGAACTAGCTCTTGGATCACTACACTTGTGCTTTTCCTGTTTTCCACCCTGGTATACTGATTATCATCCAGGACATCTTTTGAGTTTTTAAAATAACAAGAAGGCAATGTGACTTTTTTGGTTGTAATTGTAACTGCCTTGCAGTTTCTATTTGGGTGTTACACAAAGCTCTTCTGTTTGTCAATTAATTGCTAAAGGTCTTTTTGAAACCTGTCTGTAGAACTGGTTTAGAATTATGTTCATATTATGTATTTATAAGAGGTAGGTGTGTGTGTAAATGAGAACATTTTACATTTGGCAGAGCAGGTTTGAATTGAACCAACATATTTCTGTGGTGCAAGAACTATGTTCCTGAGCAATAAAGAATAGCTACAGGAAACGTGTATTAAGCAGCTGTGCGTGGGGAGCTCCCGCTGTGCAGTGTATGTCGGAAGCAGCCGTTGTGCATATGGTAGCACTTGCCAGTGTGGAACACATGGTTATTTCAGTTCCTTGAAGTACTCACTTCTGCCTACAGGAGAGCTACAGGAGCTACAGGAGAGAAAAGATTCATCGTTTTTCACTAAAATGAAAAAATACCCCTTGAAAATAGTGTCCGTGTCTCTTTTTCTTGAAAGGCAAATGAATCCTGTGCCACGGTGGTGGCTGTAGTGACCCCAGAGCTCACGTGCAGTGTGTCTGGCTGCAATGGGCCCATGTGGACTTTGGCAGCCCCAATCTCTCCCTCTGAGGACAAGTTTGTAAAACCTGAACTGTGTCTTTTCCCTTCTCTCACCTTAACTGAAACAAGCCTGTGCATGGTGGTGTCCTTTCTGCCACATGAGCTCTCATAGGAACATTTACGGGCTGCTTCAGAGTGTGGGGTTTGTCCCCTTGGGAAGACTAATGGAGTGATGGGAACATGTCCCCGCTGCCGCAGGTGCTGCACGCAGGAGAAGCAGTGAAGTCGCCCCTCGAGGTTTTCAGGCTTGGATGCAAAAGGTTAACCTTGTAAAACAGGGCTAGAGACCTCGAGAGTCTGCCTTTTAAAAGGGAGAATTACGGCATGTTCAATGCTAATGGAAAGTCAGCTGTGTGT
This sequence comes from Tinamus guttatus, assembly GCF_000705375.1. Next base: position 127,897 of record NW_010584409.1, on the reverse strand, counting down.
TAGACTCCTAATTTGAGAGAAAGAATCTTGAAATTCTTGGTAATGTGTCCTTAAACGTATGAAATGGAGCCGTTAATGGATGATTAAGACCTTTAGATTTCTTGCTGAAGCACTTGGACATCTCTCTACATCTCTAATTAAAAAGCATAAATGCAAAATGCCCTAATGCCTTTGATCACTTGGAGTGCTCTAAATATAATCATAGAATCATAGGATGCTTAAGGTTGGAAGGGACCTCTAGAAGTCATGCAGGGTCACCTAGAGCACGTAGCACAGGACTGCATCCAAGCGGGTTTTGAAGATCTCCAGGGAAGGAGACTCCGCAACCTCTCTGGGCAGCCTGTTCCAGTGCTCTGTCACCCTCACTGTCAAGAAATTTTTCCTTAAGTTCCTGTGGAACTTCTGATACTTCAGTTTCTGGCCATTTCCTCTAGTTCTGTTGGTGGCCACCAGTGAAAAGAGGCCAGCACCATCCTCCTCACTGCTTCCCTTGAGGTACTTATAGACACTGATCAGATCCCCTCTCAGCCTTCTCTTCTCCAGGCTGAACAGGCCCAGCTCCCTC
>NW_010584409.1:104496-127195 GCF_000705375.1 Tinamus guttatus | reverse complement strand
TTCTCTGCAGAGCTGCTCTCCAGAAGGTCAGTCCCCAGCCTGTACTGGTGTCTGGGGTTATTCCTCCCCAGGTGCAGAACCTTCCACTTGGCCTTGTTGAATTGCATGAGGTTTTTCACCGCCCAGTTGTCCAGTCTGTCCAGGTCCCTCTGGATGGCAGCGCAGCCCTCTGGGGTATCAGCTACTCCTCCCAGTTTGGTATCATCAGCAAACTTGCTGAGGGAGCACTCTGTGCCTTCATCCAGGTCATTGATGAATAAATTGAACAGGACTGGACCAAGGACTGACCCCTGGGGGACCCCACTAGCTACAGGCCTCCAACTAGACTCTGCACCGCTGATCACCACCCTCTGAGCTCTGACATCCAGCCAGTTCCTAATCCACCTCACTGTCCACTCATCTATCCCACACAATGGTAACTTTTGCTGCTGTTCTGCATGGAGCTTATGAGGGGAGTAAGAATTATTGCTGATTTTTAAAACTTTAGCCTTAACATCTAGCCATAAAATTTCAGATATTTGTCACCTGCCCTCTACCAAGTCATTTGACTGCAAACTGCTTAGCTGTATGGGTTTTCTTTGTGTGTGTCAAATATTACTGATGTTATTAATGTATATTGAGAAAAATCAGATTCACAAAATCTTAGTATTTTATAAGTGACCCTACCTACATAGAGTAAGCATATAAAATTCAGTATAAGCCTTGCAGACGATGTCTGTAAGAAAAGTAGCAAAAAAACTCTGTGTCTTCACTGAATATTCTTTGAATCCCTGTGGTTTGCGTAGGATGTTGTGACCTAAAAGCAAGATTGGTTTCAACCAAGACTGGATGCCTGAGATATTGCTGTATTTTCAGTCAGGTCAAGAGAGCTTGCTAGCTAAAGGCTTCTTTCTGCTGTTAGATTTTATCTTTAAATATGAGGATTTTAAGTGGTCATTTACTAGTTTCATCCCAACTTTCAATTACTGCAGAGATCACTTAAATCTACCCTTAAAGCGAAGCTTCCAAAGGTCATTCAAGCCTGTGTACATTTCATGACTTCTCTCGCAAGTGCTCAAGTAGATGCTAGCAGATAACAGCAGGGTTTCCTTCAAGCAGCCCCTTTCCTATCTTTTAAATACGTCTGGCAGTGCCTATGCTCTGTACTCAGCCTAAGGAATAGCTTCACATTCAACTTTTAGGGATAAAAAAGAAAAAAACAGTGCAATAGATGCCCAGAAAAAAAAACTTCAAAGTGTCCATATACAATATGGATATCCTATAAAGTATTTCCAGCTTTTGTGATTAAAATATTCGCCCTGCCAGCTCCTTTGGTGTCATCAAAGCTTCATTCGCTTGCAGATAGGAAGACTGCTCGTATACTCAAAGTGGGGAACAGGAACAACTGGCTCTTTGCCGAGCTGTAGCTGGGCTTGTGCTGCAGTTTGTTGCTCATTCTGACCTCCTCTAGATGCAGGAAGGAGCAACCAACTGATCTGATGGGCAGGCGGGAGGCCTTTCACTCTACCACTGGCTGCTTCACTTGTGGCTGAATTTATAAAGATACTGAGTGTACTGGGCGCTTAGGTGTCAGGTAATTTTTTTCCAGTCAACAGCGTGAGGCATCTAGTGAGAGTTTCTTTGTTCTGCCATGTGTAGCTCGTAGTATGTCTGCGCCTGAGTGCTCCCTGACCAGGGCAGAGCTACGTCAGCTTGTCTCGTAAAAGCTTTAATAAGAAGTTGCAGTGGGGGAGAGGCCGCAAGAGCAGTTGGGCTCAAAGAGCTGTGTGGCTGTTTACAGCTGCAGAAGAATCCCTAGGCACTTTCAAAGGTCAGGCCACACCGCAAAGTTCTTCTCTGTGCAAAATTAAAACAGGATCAGTGGAAGCTGTGTCCGTTCAGTGCTTTCTTGCTCACAGAAGCAAATGTTATTTCAGCCAGCTGATCTGCGTGTGGAAAATGTATGTGCAACACACAGCTTTAAAAATAAATGCTGGTTAAATCACTCTGTTTCCTTACACATTAAAAAAACAAACGTGGCTTCGCTCAGCAGGAGTGGTTTCAGGGCTGTAACTGTAAGTACTAAATGTCAAAATAATGCTATGTTAGCTGTCTTACCAGACAGACTGTTCTTCAGCAGGTTTAGTTTCAAAGAACTCAACGTTTTTCACAATGAGACACTTTATTATTCTCCCACCCCACTGGTGTGGTGCGTCAGTATTTTATCGGGACAATCTAAGCACTGCAGGCACCGTCATCTTCGGTACCTCTGCGTGGTTCCTTATCTAACAACTTTCCCTAATAAAGTAATAAAATGTGTGTTAACATCCCTGGGCAATGTAAATAATTGAAAAAGTGAGTGAGGGAACTTTGACCAGCTCAGCATTCTTTCAAAGTCAGTTTTGCCTCATGGAGAGTTGCTGTTTGTCTTCAGAGCTTCAGGATTATGCCCAAAAGCAGCAGCATATGCACAATAAACAGGACTCTATCCTTGACATTTATTTTTAATGCAGTACTTCAATTAGATATTAAATTTATTACGTTGAAGCATGCTAATTATTGTTCTCTCTCTAATAGATGACTTGCCATGGTCAAAATACAGATGTCCTTCAAGACCATGATAATTTGCATTGTGCTTTGGTATTAGGCATGGTTGGTTGTTCTAAACATAGTAGAGGCTGTAGATTTTATTAATTAACCACAAAAATGTGCTCATGCTCAGCCATTAAAGCAAGCTCTCTTTCACCTTAACCTTGACTAGTAGAGCCAAACTCTTAACAGGTAACAACAGCTCCAACAGACACTGCTGATTTCATGTTAATTAGATTTGCAAGTCAGGATGCTTCTATAATAGTCACAAACACTTTACCTTTTAGGTTTCTTCTCGCTTTCCTTGCCAATATTTTCTCCTGAGGTAGAATTGTTATTTTCATTATGAAAGGGTTCTTGGCTAACACTCAATGGTTTCCAGTTCAATCTCTTCAGTGTTACTTGCTGCAAATAGAAGGATAATTTTATTGATTGTCAAGTGGATTTGCAACTGGATTCTAAAAATAGTGTGTAAATAGCAGACATTGTAAACATCTTAGTGTTTGTCCAAATTCAGTCATTACAATTATAGAACAACTGTAGTATTTTTAAATGAGACACATTTTCAAAACATGTAACTGTATGCAGAGTCCCTCACCATCCTTAAAGACACTGGTTTCTTCAAGGACAAGACTAAAGATGTCATCAAAACTAAATTGAAGTCCGTAGGGCTGATCTTTTTTCCTTTCTTCAATGACCATTGAAAGACTCTTTTAACTTGACTTTTTTCTTGTCTTTGACTCAGACAAGAGTCTAAAGACTCTTGAAGCACCTGATTTGAATCATGTTCTGGGCAACTACACATCATCTGTAGAGGAAGTATCCAGAACTGCATTACTCCAAAAGGCTGCCCAACAGCTGCATTTGATTCAAACTAAGTAAAACTCTGGCTCTGTAGGAATGTCAGATTATTTCTTTGAGAGGGAGACCTTTTATGTGATCAGAAGCCTGTGTGGTCTGTCAGGACATGAAAATTTTCAGCAGTTACAGACACATGTGAACCATGTGCCAACTGTGAACACTTCAGCAGCCCTGAGAGTCGGAGCAGTAGGTGACATATAGAAAGAGATAGCCTAAGCCAAATTCATTTCTTCTCATCATATCTGCAGAGTTAGGAGAGAGTCTGAGCCCTAACACTTCGGATTTTTGAATTATCTATGTTGGTCTGGAGAAACATGGGTAATTCCTGTGCTTTTTGTAACAGCTAAGTGGAGCTTTGAGAGAAGAAATACAGACAGGGCAAGAAACCACTAGTGAATCTGCACTTACAAAGAAAGCAGGTAGATGCCTGATATGCTTGGAAGTGTTAAAAGACATCTCCTGTTCTCAGAAGAATGTGTGATGCCTAGAGCTTGAGTTGGACATTGAAATTGAAGCTCTGGTCTTTTCTCTCAGAATTTTGCAGTTAGTGATGGGAGGTCAGTACGGTAAAGTGTTTTTTTTTTTTTTTTTTTTTTTTTAGTTTGTGTAAGGTTTTTTTTTTTTTTTTTTTTTTTTTTTTTTTTTTTTGTGGTCTCTGATGTAAAATAAGTAGGGCTGATGTCCTGAGGATCTTTCTGGACTGAATGCTCAGCTGAGCCCTTCTGGCCTTTTCTGCCTGTGTCGCTGTTTAGCACTTTCGAGGCTCTAACCTTAGGTCAGGGGCTTTAAAATTCAGACCAGAAACCTCACACGCCTTGACAGTATTTTTGGGGAGATACCTGTTAATTTGTGTGTCTTCTTCTGGAAGAGATGCAGGGATTTGTTACACAACCACATGAAGCAGATCAAAATGGCAGATACTCCAGTGAGAAATGCAAAGAAAACTGCTACAAAATGCAAATCTTCATATATAATCTCTGCAGGAAAGACAGAAAAAAAGGTGATACTATAAATATTAAAGTAACACACAGTATAACCAAGCACTCCTGTCTAGCTCATACCATAAACATTGACTACGATGGTCCCGTAGATGTTGCTTCCATGCTCCTCTGTTACAGTGACAAAGTAGTAGCCAGCATCTCTCACACCCACGTTCAGAAGCTGTATAGAGCCATTTTCAAAAACAGTCACTCTGTCCTTGTAGCCTGTGGATATGTTAACATAATTCCCACTTCTCCACTCGACAATTTTTGTGGTGCCCCGGCTTGACACATGCTTCCACTCAATGGTGGCGACTCCTCTGCAGGAGCAATCGACTGAGAGGAGGATGTTCTGTGCCACTGTGGCGTTGATGTTGGGCTGCGGGACAAGCAAGGACACTCCTTCAGGGGCTGAAAGACAAAGGAGGGCAATGAGTGCGGCCGTGACGCTGCAGCAAATGTCACCACGCACAGGGAGCGCGCTCGGCCATGACGCGACAGCTCGTGTCCAGCCCCTTGGCAAATCTGGGGCTGCATGGGACAAACAGGAGTTCCCTGCATAGACTCTGTAGTCACCACCACAACCTTCTCTCGACAACAGAGGAGCCAGATACAAGCTAAGGCTGGTATTTGCCTCCCTTCAGTACTGGCTTTCACAAAGTTATGCATTATGCATAATCTAAAAATTAGGAGGGGCTTCCTCTTTAGTGTGGGGGAAGATCCCACTGATGGGGGTGAATTATCCTGTCCGTCGCAGCAGTGAGTCTTAGGAGAAGATGTGTTATCCTCTCCGACTCTCTCCTGAACACAGAAGGCACGTACGTATCTAACTTAAAGACTAGAGGCACAGTTCATTGGGTTACAGCTAGGAGAAATGTTTCTGCCTTACAGGTACACATTCTAGTTTACCCAAGAGAAGATGTTTGGAAGAGTCTTTTGCGGGGAAGAAGGGGCAACATTTTCCAAAAACTCTGGCCTTGAATATATCTCAAATTGAGATACAAAAATCACTACTTGCTTTCATAAATCTCATCTTTATCACAGTGCTGCACTTGCTTCATCGCTTAAAATGAAGATCGTTGTTGCCTGTTCTCTCTGTCACTGCTCCCACCCTCTTCCTCAGGGACAGACACGTTGGCTGTCGTGAGCAGCCCTCGCCTCCCATCTCTCCGACCCGGCTTTACCCAAAGTCGAGGCATTTCACTGTGATTTGTATACGCCTTAATTGACAGGCAGCTAGAAAATACAATAATCTAGAGGTGGCTTTTAATTTTCTGAAAGTCAATTATAACACCCACTTTTCTGTGGCCTTCAGAGAGGCTGTCAGCCGAATGCCCTCATAAAAAAATGCATATTGAAGAAATAGTACAAAAACCTCATTTATTATTTGCCAGATCAAGAACTGTTCAGACAAGTATGCACCATTTGTATTCAGGAGTAACTGGCTTTCCTTTGAAATCCTGCATATAAATCGCAAGCTTAGGTGCCCCGGCCAAGGTCACCTGTTAGGTTAATTGATTACCTCCCCAAAAGCAAGGACGTCAGCAGCCTTAAGGATGTGAAGACCAGCCGAGGAGCTCAGGCTGTTTTCAGGATGAGAGAAGCATAGCCAACTGTCAGCGATACCAAATGGATTGTAAATTAGTAATAAAGTGGAATCAGTCATTTGAGACAGCAGCAAAATGTAAGGGAAGTAAAAGCAGCCAGTTATATTCCAGTGCAGATAAATCACAGATAAATCACAGATTTACTGCGCCCAGTTTCACATTAAGGTAGGGACTCATTTCCCAAGGCAAGAACAGATGCAAAAGAATATTCTATTCTCCCACAGTTCCCAGAGATGTGATCAAGGAGCTGTTCATAACCCTGTTGACCTGGACTAACCAGTGTTCAATGCAGTTTAATGTGTAACTGCAATAATTCTGCTTTGAAGTATATGTGTGTGTGTAGAGGGGAGGTTGGATGCACACCAAACATCCCAGTTTCAATGGGCATGCCCATTTTTCAAACAAATGGCGTGTTTGAAAGGCTTGGCTGGAGACTGAAATCCAGTTATCTGCCCACAGAAATCAAAGCAGACAAGAGCCAGATAAAGCACAGAGCACACGTCACCTCAAGCATCCTTTCCTGGCTCAGCGGGACCAGCTCACCAGCTCGCTCTGTGTCTGAGCAGCCACGACCAAACTGAGAAAAAAGTAATGCTTGTCCTCAAACCTGTATAACCCAAAAGTCAGGGAGCACTGGACCCTGAGCTGTGCTGGAGGAGGACTAAAAAAGTCTCTCTGGGCATGTCGCCTAGAAGCAGTGCAGGTTCACATGAAAATGTTAAGGAGAATAAACAAACAAATAAATAAATAAATTTCCAGGGAAATCTTGGATTTTTTTTTCCCCCTCTGGGCAGAAAGCTCCAAAGCAAAGGAGTGAGAAAGAGAGGGATGGGGGGGGGGGGGGGGTAAACGATTTACAAGCCAACTCTGATCCATTTGGGTTCTCTACCAGAACTTGGCTCAATTCTGCTGCTCAGGGTAATGTCTAATATTTTAAACACACGGGATGGGGGCTTTTCCCAGGGAAAGACTCCTGGTATTGCCGTTCCTGGGAATCCTGTCTTGTGTTACCGGTCCCTCCGCAGGGACCCCCTGCTCCAGGCAGCCCATCTTCAGCTAAGTTGTGGCTTTGGTTTCACTGCAAATGCACAGGGATTTTTGTGAGAGCTCGATGAGCCGAACGGAGGGGGGCTGCTGATCATTGCTGCAAATTGATCCAATTGCTCTTTCTGGTGCACGGGTTTGTCTAAAGGCTTTTTTGCTCTATTTCTGGCCACACGTGAGTTGGCCGTCGCCACTGCAGTGCCTCTTCTGGGCTTTGCTCTGAATGTGTGACTGCAAGGTAAATACAAGAGATGCTTCCACGTGCCACCTTTACATTATCTGTAAATATCCATTATGTCTTTGTCCGACCTGCAAAACTAAGCCTGGCCATGTAGGATCTGAGCGTGTGGAAGTGTTTTTAATGGGCTCTGCCCAAAGATAGCTCCTCCATGCACCCATGGGGGACAGAGGAGCAGGGTGCTCTGAGCACGGTGGCTCTGCACTCCCGGCAAGCAGCAGCCTCCCAAGCCTTCCTCCGGCGGACGGCAGAGGCGGGAGCGAGGCCGTGTTTGCAGGATCCTGCCATAGCAACGCAAGCGGCGAGGGGACGGAAAACGGCCGGCAGCGACGCGCTCGGACGCAGACACCGTCCGGGCAGAGCAACCACATGAAACAGAGTAAAATGCCACTGATGGCAGGGGACAGTTCCTCCATTGGTGCCCGTCACCGTCCTGCTTGTGTGGCCGCGGTGAAGGAGGAGATGGGGCAGCATGTCTCTCCCAGGCCACCCTGTTGGAGCGCTCCGCACCTCCGTCCCTGTGCGGGTGCTGAAGGCAGCCTCCTTTAACGCTGCCTTAGCCAGGAGCACCAGCGAGCTGTCCCTCCGCGCGCGCGTTTGCCCACATGCCATGCCAGCCCTCTCAGATCCACCCTCCCTCCTTGCCGGGTCTGCGTTTCCGTGTTCCACTCGAGCTGCCCAGCCTGGCTAAACAGGCTCTATCCGCTCTGCACCTTCGCATTCCCTCCAGAGGCTGGAAGGCGGTGGGACACCCGCTTCCCCGTGGCGTCTGTCCCCGCAGCCCCGCACACCTGCAGCAAGCAGCGAGGCGGGCACCGTGACCCCGAACACACGCGCGGAGGGCACTCGCCAGGTCCCAACGCGTGGAGCTCCCACCCAGGAGCGCAGCCCGAGGCTTCGCAGCCTCGTGAGGCGGCTCCCCCCGGCATGGCCGCGCGTGGGGGCCCCGCACTCACCCCGCAGGGCGCAGCCGGCCGCCAGGCAGAGCGCCACGGTGCCCACAAGGGCCCCAGGTCTCTTCCTCCTCCTCTTCCTCCTCCTCCTCCTCCTCCTCCTCCTAGCCCAGCGCCTCCCTCCCTTCCTTCCTGCCAGCCTCCGGGGCCAATTGGTTGAGGGGGGAAATGGCCCTGCGCCCTCCTGGAGACCCTGCCCGAGGTCCCATCCCACTCGTGATGCTCTCATCTGCGCTTCTCTTGTGCCTTCCCTGTCCTGGATGTGCCCTGCCTGGGCAAAATGAGCTGGGACTGTAGGAGTGTTAGGCAACCGCAGAGGGAGGTGAGGACAGCTACCGGGCAGGAGGAAAGCTGCAGGATGCAGCGTCCCACTTGCTGGAGGGACTCAGAGAGGCTCCGGGATGTGTTTCTTGATGGAGGTCCACGTTTCCCACCCACAAAGAGGCACCAGGGAAAGTGGAGCCAGAGGCAGGCAAATTGCTGGCGCTCTCACTGGCCCCGTGTGGGCTCTGAACTGGAGTGGGACTGGGCTCAGTCATGGTGCAAGAGGCTTGTGAAGCTGCCACCAGCACAGGGCAGAGGGACCCTTGAGTATCTCTTACCTCTTCCTCAGACCCACATTGAGCTGCTCCCATGGGGTGTCCCAGCAGCTGTGATGCTATCGTGGGTGCCAAGGGAAAATTTTGGTGTGGAACTTGTAAGGTTTGGTTTTCTTATCCAACAGCTCGATGGCAATTCAAAGGAGACAGTCCATGTTTGGGATGAAAGGCTGGAAGGCTGCATGGACCACAGAGCCCTTCCTCATTCAAGATGCAGCAAAATCCCCAGCTCCCGCAGCGTGTTTTGGAACAGGCTGCCCTGTTCCAAACAGGTTGTAGAGTCTCCATCTCTGGAGATCTTCAAAACCCAGCTGGCTGCCACCTTGTTCCCTGTGCTCTAGGTATGCCTGCTGCAGCAGGGGGGTTGGACTAGATGATCTCTAGAGGTCCCTTCCGACCTCGACCATTTTGTGGTTCTGTGATTCCCCTGGTTTCTGGTGGATCTCTTGAGCAACAGGAGTCAGCTGGAGACATGAGGAGAAAGAAGCCAGCGAAGAGGTCCAAATACTTTTGAATAGGTTTTGCAGTCCACACTGATTCATGCACTTAGTGCTGGAGACATCTGGACATGTGGTGACACTTCATCCATAAAGGCAGCCTTGGGAGAGTTCTCTGGTGCACCGAACTGCTTGATCCCATTCCTGTGGTTTGCCATGTCCCTCTTGTGCAGTCCATGTGCCATTGCTGAAAAGGAGATTACTGAAAAAAAATAACAGAGTCCTTCCCCAAAGGACTTCATGGTAACTTTATTTCTCAAAGTGTTAAAGAAGATCTCATGGTAATGTGACTTTATGACATTTTCCTTCTTCATTTTTTAAAGCCATATTATTTTATTTATCTTTTTCTTGAGCTCTTGGCTCAGTAGCCTGCTTTGGCAGAACAGCACGTGGGGCATATGCTAGTACAAAATTAATTTAACTTTGAGTAACTCAAAACGTATCCCACTGGCTTCATTGCTTTAATCTGCTCTGTTGGAAAGACAGATGTTGCTCATGAAATTCAAATCCAGGTCTCAAGCTCTTCCAGAAACAGTGGCTTTGGGATATAGTCAAATGTTTAATCTCAGGATACATTTTTTTTTAAGCATCAGTACATATTCAGCAAAGAGATTTCAGGTCCTTTCTGTTTAAAAGCAAAATTATAGAATATCTAGAGCAGCTCAATTAGCTGTGTTATTAATTAGCAGTTCACCAGTGTGTGTTGGCTGGTGGAGCCCCTACTTGGCCTTGGGCGCCCGAGAGCCTCACCCGAGCGTCGCGGGGTGGGCTCAGCCCTGGAGCTCAGCACCTCCGAGTGTCCCCAGCATGTGTCCACCTACCCATTCCCAAAATGTCCATGTGGGAGCTGAACAAAACCTGCAAGACTTTGGCAGGGGGTTTCCATCACAGCAGAGTCAATGGAGCACCCACTGCCCGGCTCTTCCCCAGCAGGGTTGATTCCGCCACCAAATTAGAGGAATTTCACAGAAAATGTGTATGACAGTATAGCTGTAAGATTGCTAACCCCAGCTTCATCCTGATGTATTTTCCTAAAAAAGCTCTCTCTGGAAATCCCATCCTTACACGCCCAGCGGAGACAAATGATGTGCTGCTATGGACATTTTGTGCCCTCCTCTTGCCCTTACATTTTCCTTTGCTCTGCAGGGCTAGCAAACAGGAGCATATCAAACCATAAGATACAGCTCGGAAGAATTAGTTTTCCTTTTTTAATTACAAAGTGCCTGGAAACCAGCAGGAGTGATTTACAAGCTTTATAAAAGAGTCATTTCACCATCCATATGGTGCTACAGAGGACTGGAGATTTTTATTGTTGCATGCTTAGTTTCAGTATTTTAAGGGTTTTTCTGCCTTCTCTTTGCTGCCTGCTGTCTCTCAAGTTTGTCTGGCAGGCCCGTTTTCTCTTTCTGGAGTCATTAATAATGGAAGAAAACCACATTAACTGCAGCAACAGCCAGATAGGAGCCAGGAAGCTCCTTTTGCTCTTTAATGTGCTGCATGAGTACCTTGAAATGCTTTGTACAAAGTGCTTTTTTTTTCTTTGTCCTTTTATTTGTTTATTTATTTATTTATTCTTCTTTTTTTTGCTCAGAAACAAATGCTTGACCTTGTCTTTTGCTAAAGAAAAATTATGCCAAAGTTAAAAATTCACAGAGATTCCAGCCTCACATCCAGCAACCTACAGCAACATTTTTAGGGGCAAACTCTCCTTGAGAGAAACCTTTGAGAAAATGAAGAGGAGAAATGTTAACAGAGATTTCAGGGCCCTTCATCCACAAGGCCCAAGAGGTTCGGGGACTAAACACCCTTTCCGTGAGATGCTTTTGGTAGCTGCTGGCTGCCCGAGCAGCAACCCAAACACAGGCAAAGAGGTGGAAGAAGAAAGTAGGTAACATCAGGCAGCAAGCAGCCTAGTCTTGCCTTGCTCCAAAAAAAGGCCCTTCCTCAGGAGGATGGTGACTATGTAAAAAAAAGTCCTTTTCAGCATTTAAAAAGTCATTTTCAGCATTTGAAGCAGGAAGCTGCCAAATCCTGCACTTTGTTTGTCGGTGGTTTCTTTCTGCCGTTTAACTTTTTGGCAAGGGCACAATACAAGGTATCCTTTATCTTATCCCAAAATGATCAATGTTTCCAAGAGGAGCAATCGGGGTGCATGCTGGTTTGTCTGCATTCCTCCAATTTTGAGCTATCTGTAGTCTCTGAGTCTCTGTGGTTTCAGGTTTGTGGCTTTGGGGTGTTAGGAAAATAGTGGGGGAAAAAAGGAAGTGAAATGCAACCTTCAAAAGTACAGGAATGTGCATCTGGGGGGTGCACAGATGCTTAGTAGAAGCAGAAGTAGAATAACTTTTAATAGATGAGAGATACAGTTCATAGGCTATAAATAGCACCCCCAAAACAGCTTTATCCCAGCAAGCGGTCAGGGCAGGTGTGATAAGCATGCAAACACACCAAAACCCTCCAAAATGAGAGGAAGATGGCTGCAATGACTTTCTGGAAATGAAGATCTTCTCGGGGACCAGTGAAGACAATTAATGCAGCCATGGCCCACGTTTGCCAAGGCTGGTGGGGATCTCCAGTCTTGTGCACTCGCTGTAGGTCTCTGAGGACCTTGGAGATGTGCTGCCTAATGGCACAAGCAGACAGTGTCACCCAGAAAGCTTTATGAATGCCACTTGGAGGCTTGTTTCTCAAGTTCTATAGTCCAGCTCTAAAAAATCAGAAAGGTTTAAAGAAAATCAGGAATCGCCCAGAAGAATATCAAAATCTTGTTTTGTTTGACCTAAAGCTCTTCATTATTTTAAATACAATTTGCTGAACATTTTCAGAGTTCTTCTCCCCCAAGCAGATCCCAAAGGCCCATGAGGGGGGTTCCCCATCTGTTCTGTGCCCTCTTGTCGTTTATTCTGTAGTTCAGTTGAACCCCCCCACCCAGGAAATCGGAGACTCAGTTCAAGCATGGGCGCTTCTTTCAGAAGGGGATGTGAGATGGAGGAGAGTGACTGGATACCTGTTTTCTTCACCCTGAAATATTAGCCCCACAAGGCAAGGTAGGTTTTTATTTCAGAAAAGAAAAGTTACACTAACAGTTAAAAAAATGAAATTTCAATTAAATAAAGTTATTTATGTCCCAGTTTGACTATGATATCAGAAGATCCCTCACTGATATAACCCTTTAGCTGATATGAACATACCTTTGGAAGAATAAAGTTTAACATCATCTGTTGCCTGAGAATTCTCTCTGTAAAACTGGGTCTCTAGAAAGGGGCCGCAGTGTTGTACCATATAAAGGAAAGATAAGGAAGCAGCTCTTATTTTTAGGAACTTATTTAAGCATTTTCCAGGATACTCCTGGTGCTAATCATGGCACTTTTGTATATTCATTTTTAGCAGTATAATGATTTGCAAATGCAGAATTCATCAAAGTACTTATATCCATTGCATGCAGCATGCAGCATGAAAGAAGACTCAAAAGGGGGCAAATACACAAAGGAATCCTTATGTTTTCCCTGTAATTTGCCAATTCCCCTCTTTGTTTCCAGCGTAGGACAAGTTTTTTTCATGCTCAATCCCAGGATGCCAGAGAGCATGACTCTGGCTCTCCTCTCTGATTGTGCCAATGCAGGAGGAGAGATATGTTCAGATTGGGGTTGAGAACTTAATTGCAATGAAACTAGAGTTATAATTAAGCCAGGCAATAATTAAGCATGATTAAGCTGGTTTAAATGGACCATTTAAATATCTGCACCATAGTCTCAATAGCTCTTTTTATGTGGATCACCTAGTACGTCTCCAGTTCATTCAGTGTAAATTTGGTGCAAAGAATTTCTTTTGATGTGCCCCGTCAGCACCTCCGTGTCCTCGCTCGGTTGCGCGTGGGACGCTCTGGAGATCCGCAGCCATCGGGAGCAGCTCCGCTCTCCTGGCCTCGTGCTCCAGGTTCTCCACATTGAACCTGGTAGCGCAGCCTCGGTGGCCCTTCAAAGAGGTCACGTCGCCAGCAGGATAAGATCTCCCAGAAAGGCTAGTGGAGGTACCTGGTCCATGGTGACTTGGCGAGGGCTGCAGGATGCCCTAGTAGAGCCTGGAGGACACCTGGCACTTTGGGGGAGGGATTTCTGACCAGCAAGTGGCAGAGGACAATGCCTGGTGTCTCCAGAGGGGCACTTGCAAGATGTAAGAAAGCTGGATGAGGGAGGCAGGGAATGTCGTGCTCCCAAGTGCTGATTTGTGTTACTGGGAGTTGGGGTTAGGTGGTGCTAGAGAGTAAATAATTCAAACCTCTGCAATTTGGGTGCCCAAAATGCAGGCCATGGGGAATGTGTCCCGAAAACATTTTGTGAAGAGCCATAGGAAGATTTGATTCAACACTGCAGCAGTCCCATAAGGTACAACTCACAGGCCGTGCCAGACCGGCGGTGTCTGAGGAAAAAAAGATCTTAATTTACTTGATCTTGTTAGAGCTTTCAAAAAACCTAATTCGAAGAATAAGAAACTTTTTTTTTTTTTTTTTTTTTTTTTTTTTTGTCACTTCCTTTAACCAGTGTCAAAATCCTGGACTGACTGAGGGAGAGTTGTTTAGAATGTGACAGTCCAAATAAAAATGAAAAGTCCAAAACTTGGCTTACACATTCTCTCACCCCACAGATCGCAGCCAGGAGGAGCAGAGAGCACAGCCTTCCCTATAGAAATGACTGCTTTCAAACTGGCAGGTTCCTTACCTGTTCCTCAATCCCCTCTAATAAGATAACCACCAATTAAACAGTTAGTGTTTTCAATTAATTATCATAGTTGGTCTTGAAAATTTTGTATGATCAAGGGATGTGCAGGGGAAGTCACCTTTTTTAGAAACTATTTCGAACCATCCTGTTCTGTTCTGTTCTGTATCAATCCTCAATAAATTTCATCACACTACGATTTGAGTTCTGCCCACAGGTGAATTATGCACAGCATAACACTGTGTGGGTTCACCAAAATTGTTAAAGGGTGGGAAAAAATGGAAAATTTTCATTTTTTTCTAGTTCCGTGGTGTAAATTCTCTCTCACGTCATGTAATCACAACAAGGTCTGTTACTCCTGAGTTGAAAGAGAGTAACTGAACTCTAGAAGAAAATAAATTCTGTGTGTGTATTGAACAAAATTCTCTTCTCTCTCTGAGGGTATTGTGGGAGACAGAGTCCAAAGCCTCACTAAAGACGACCAACATCCACTGGTTAAGGACTGTGGATTAAATTTGCTAGGGAGACGGCACTCCAGACAGGGACAGAAGTTCTCATCTCGTGCGCAAAATTAATATTCTCTATACAAAATGGAGCTTCTTCTAAAGATCTCAAAAGCCTTCTTGGAGTCAGCTGTCCAAGACCAAACAGTAAATGAGTATCCCTGCAAGGACTAACCTGTCCGGCAGTACCTCTATTGCCAGGAGAGGAGTGCAGCTGAGGGGAGACTGGAGGAGGAAATTGGGAGGATCTGCCAAGACACATCCTGTATTGGTGGTATTTGGTGGTTCTAGAGAACCACCAAAAGATCAAAAATAAAAAATTTGGCCAAAGAACTGAAACAGAGTACTGACTCCTCTTGAGGTTATTTAATGTTGAAAGAAGACATTTACCAGCAGACTTGGACAAAACCTTAGCTCGGTGTGTTACAAAGGAAAACAGGTTAAGACACAACCCATCTTTGGGAGTGCTCACACTTCTGCCAGTGATAGTGGAAACCTCCCTCTGGGTCACATTTTTCACCTTCTTTTGGTGGTTCCAAGCAGTCCAATGTCCTGGCCCTCACTGGGAGGCCACGTCCTGAGCAGCCTGGCCCTCCCTGGTGTAATGGCAAAGCTCAGCAGCGCCAGCTTCCTTTCCTACTCGCTGGTTATGTTCACAAATGTCCTGTTGCAGGGGCCTTTCCTGGACGCTGAGTTCTTCCTGTGTTATAGAGGTAGCCTAGGGCAGGAAAAATTATTGCAAGAGCCGAGGTCTCTGTTAGCAGAACTAGCGTATTCTCTAGCACCTTATGCTAAGGATGAGATCTCTGAGGGAAGATTTCTGTGGGGATAAAAGTAGGGAGTGTGGCATTTGTGTAGAGGCGTTACAGACATTGTCCTAGTCCCAGACAGCATACAGCGAAGGGAACCGTCTTCTAGGCACTTTTAGACATGTCTGACAGATCTATGACAGTTTTTCTTTGCTCCCTTGCTGGAGCAGAGGTCCCAGGTGTTAGTCCAGTGAGGAGACACTTAGGAAACCTTAAATTGAGCATAAGGGTGGAGAGAAGAATATATAGGGTTCCCTTTAGGAAGTGCTGTGTTCCTGTTTTTTATCATCTATGTACACTAGTCATACAAATATTGCCCAGTGAGGAACAGGTGAGATGCTGAGAACTCACTCAAGCCAAATGTTTCCCAGATTTCACATTTTGATAGCTATTTTTATATTCATATTTATTAGATATTCATATATTCATATTTATATGAATATAAATATGCATTTATTTTTATAAATATATATATATATATACAGATAAAAATATATAATAGATACATAACTATATTTTATATTTATGTTTTATTTTATATTTTTAGTTTGTATTTACTTAGGCATAACAGAGTATTTCTAAACTCAAAAATGCCAAAAACAGGTAGCATCTGTGCAGGTTGGAAGTTAAAAAAAAATAGCCCAGTCATGGACATATGTAGGGGACAAAGGAGGTAAAGCCCCAAGTAGAAAGGTAAAGTGGAGTCCTCCAGTGCCTGATCACAGTTTTGATATAGAAGGAGCAAGGAAAAAAATATGTGTATGGAACTGGAAGAGAAAAGTTTTCATGAGACCTGGGTCATTATCCCCTGGGCTTTGGGTGTGCTGGACTGGAAGAACTAGGCATTTTGTCATTAAGTTGAGGCTAGAATTACTTTTATTTATTTTACTTGCAACTAATTGTTTCCAAAACTTTACCTGACCTTGATGAATGTTTTCTTTTTGAGCTTGCTGAGGAATGTTCTGAAGACAGAGTCATGTGAGGATGGAAAATAGTAGCTATTCTCTAGAATTGCAGTAATTGCATCTTTGCCATTTTAGTCTCTCCACACAAGGTTGAAAATATTTCAGTGGTAGGAAATTCATAGAAGACCTGTAAGGACAAACTGTCTCTCCTGGGTATGGCAGGTACCCCTTACATCACTAAAACACTCATATTTGAAGTCTTTTGTGGTAACACCAGATGGTGACGTGCTTGTGGTGGTGACACTCTTCAGCAATGTCCTACCCCAGAGAACTGCACTTTGAAGCTGTCGCAGGAAGCTATGAATCTACTGCCTGCCGGGCCAAATATGTGAAGCGCTGGAAAGTTTTAATATAAAAATTTAGGACTATGAAGCAGAACATCAGAAGACGCCGGGCCCAGTGGTATGTAGTAAAGGCCTGTTCACGTGTGGTCATTTGCCTTCCAGAGCTGTTGGCAGGATGGGCTGTGAGCCGAGTGCTGACCTTGACGTGAGGACAGTGGAGTTTCATCCCTTCTGTGCCGTGGAGCAAGCCTGGGCCCTTGCACAAGTGAGTTCTACAACTCAGATCTAAATCCCACATGGAGCTGCACAGGTAGCCAAACTAGGTCATCCCCAAATCCGACAGGGCAACATAGGTGAGTCGGCACGTAACAAGAGACCGGCAAGACCCCAGTTATGGCGCTAGCGCAATGACAGCGCTGGGGTCCCCATGTCTCCCTGAGCTAAGCGGTACCAATCCCACTCGGATCACAGGGGTGTCAAAGTCTTCAGTGGGTAACAGCCTGGGGCTGTGGTTAATGAATATGCTTTTAATCTTCAAAAATGGTTGAAGATTTTTCTAAATCATTAGCTAATTAACCTTTCTGCAGACACTGGACACAATTTCTGGTCTTGGTTTAGCAAAGCAAATCAATAGGTCTGCTGAGAAATGAGAGTGAAGCATGTCTGAACATTTCAGTAACATCGAAGCAAAGCAGAAGGTTAGGTGTTTTTGTTTTGTTTTGTTTTGTTTTTCTTGTTTTTGGTTTTTATCTTATTCTGGTGAGGAGCAGACTCTCCACCTGGCTGAGGATGGTGCTGGGGAATGGATTTGAGAGGGGCTGGCTGGAGGCAGGGTTATCAAAGCTGTATCTAGGGCTCAGGGCTCCCGTCCTCTTTGGAGCCACGACAGCTCGTCTCGCTTCAGTTCAGAGTGACAAGTGGCTCCTCACCGGGTGTGCTGGGGACACTCTGCCATCTGCAGCTCAGCTGGCCATCAGGGCTGCTCTGCTGTGGGGTATTTTGGGCATGTGGGTAGATATCTACCCTCCAACAGTACCTCGTGTTTCCATGCACAGTGGCTCCTACCACTGGGTGCTGAAGGGCAGCCCTGAGCGTGTTTCCGAAGGCCGTTGCAGGTGGATGGTGACTAACCCTCAGAAACCAACGCACACCTGCTGAGGGAATTTTAAAATAGCAGCCATTTTCAGGCTTACCTGTGGTGTATATGTTCACTTTCTGAATCTTTACTTCAACTCCTGCCTCACACCTGAAGGATGGTGCCTGTCCATCAGACTTCAGGCTAGATACCAAATGCACTAGTGAGCTGAGCTGCTGCAGTCAGCTTCTGCTGCCATTCTTTTTTGTGGCTTTTCTCCTCCTAACACACCAACCTGTTAGGATTTTTTGTAATCAAAGTACCTGGGCTTTTCTGTGAAGACCTTTTGACTTGAATCATTTGGGATCTCATTCTCAGGACTTAGTGTCCTTGCAAGTAGGTTCAGTATCACTTTCCAGCATCCTGCAAGCATCACAGTCTTCTGAGGTCTTATGCATCTGCTTAGACATTTGTCTCACAGCATCCCACCGTTCTGCTGGGGTGGCACCTCCACACGAGCGATTTAACCAGGTGCATTAGGGAAGATGTTCAAGAGCCTCTTGGGTACCTCATTTTTTTCCAGCTGATTCTGGTTTCATAAACGGCAGCTATTTATTTATTCATTTATTCACTCTATAATTAAGGGATGATGCCGCCTCTCCTATCATATGATGTATTAGGGCAGAAGTGTATGGGGATATTCTCTCCTCAGCCACGTGGCAGCAGATTGGCTGTGTAGCTGGGAAGAAGCATGTTCAAAAGGATTGGGAAGGTCATGGAAAGCTTTAAAGTATACAAAAATGGCATAGAAATGATTTTTTTATGGTGATTGTGTTACATTCAGTAATCTATACATTTTTACACGTCTGAAGCCCCCCATCAAAGTCTATGGTAAAGAAAGCTCCACCTATTGCAATGGAAACAGGTTTACTTTCCATTTTTTTTAATTAAATACTCCCAATCTATTAAACATTAACTCATCTCCTTTGTGATGAGAACAGCATGGGCTTTGATAATGTCATAAATGCTGGAACATGGACTTGCTTTCTAGTGGGACAGCAGAAAAACCCCAAAGCAAATCCTGCTGGGGCCCAGGGTACCCCCTGGTCATCATTAGAAGATCAAGCTCCAACCCTACCCGCCTTTAATTACTGCAGACTTTGAGCTCACTCATTCTCCTGGCATAAATGGACTGCGTCTTTATTACTCTAAGGGCTTTATAATATTCATTACTGGAGAAGGCAAAGGGAACAGCAGTGCTGTTTGTGCCAAACCTTAATTGCAGAACGCACCGTGTCCTTTCAAATGAGGTCTCACATTTAATCACGATGCTCTTCTAGTGCAATCATTTGCAAATCCATCTGTTTCTCCATCTGCTGCAGGGGAATGAGAGTGCTGGCTTCCTTGATGATGTTGCAAACATCCCATCTGCGGGGAAGGAGGTTTCTCTTGAACAAAAATGCAGCCAGATACGAAACAGCAATGATCGTCCCCAAGGTGAGGAGCATGGTGAATGTTTTAAAGGGGAACAGCTGAATGTAGGTCCCCTTCACGAAGGAGCAGCCTGGGTACCGGATAACGGGGGGGATTTTTAGGGCAGGCTCCCCTGCTAGCAGCCTTAGGAGGAGCCCAACCAAGAAGCCAGTAGCTGAGCCATAGGTGTTAGTGTTGGGAACGAAGAGGGCACAGCACAGCTGAGGGAAGAGCAGGGCATACACCAGCTCCCCACCGAGGAACCAGAGGTCGTAGATGGAATAGGAGTAAAAGGCCAGGCCAGCAGCACCAGTCCCAAACACCAGCATGGAGGCCCTCAAGATCCATAAGACTTCTCTCTCAGTAGCCTGTAAAACAGGAGATTGCAAAGTTACAGACTCTGGGAACTTCATTAAATAACGTTGGTATTGTAATGGGACACATAGCTTGCCCCAGCTCCTTGGGACGATTTCAGCTGACAACCTCAAGCACCATCCCCTGCCACCACGACACTGCTTCTGGGGGGAAACAACAGCATTTGGGGTTCATCAAAGCTTCCTCTTCTGCTCCATGGGAGCTCAGCAAGCACCCAAGGCACAGGCTTAACCAGAGCCCTGGGAAGAAAGAGGGGCTCCCACCTCTGCTCACACTTGCAGGGACTAGCACTGCTCTGCACGCTCCCGCTCCAGGCTAGTTTCTGCCAAGCTCTGGCTTCATCCAGGTCGTGCTCACCTCCAACAGCTGCTGAGGCTACAACAGCTGCACTTGTTTTGTCCCACTCCAGATATGGCCCTGGACTAGTGTTTTGTAGTTCTAAGACTCATAGCTTTATGTCTCTGTCCTGGTACAAGAACTTTGGAATGCTGTAACCAAATACCTCTTTCCTCAGGATTTTTCTGTAAATATTGTGAGCAAACATGGAACTGGCAGAGAGAAGTGCTGAGTCTGCAGAAGACATTGCAGCAGCAGAGATGGCTCCCAAACCAATAACGGAGACATATGCTGGGCAGAGGTAGTGTAAAACGAACGGCAGTATCATGGCTGATTCTCCTCTATCTGCTGGACTCGGAAGACCATAGCTTGTTTGGTTCCAGTCTTCAAAAGAGAACAGGGAAAGACCACAATAAATCTTTCATTAATGTTTCTGCTGTCTTTGAATGCGTCTTTTCACAGGAATCAGAGAAGGAGTGAGGCGCACTCAGTATTTTAGGCTTTAGATTCACTTTTTGGATTCTGTTGTGATCACTACAGGCTGTGAAGTAAGAGAGTGAAAGAACAGAGGACAGCACGTCCAGGCAGGAAAGACCTACTTGATTATCATCTCTTTATGCAATGATGAAGGCCACAGTAAACTAGACTTAGATGCAAACAGACTCTTTTGATCTCATGAATAGTATGTTTGATGCACGATGAGGCAACTCAAGAAGCCAAAGAAAACAGGGCTGCAAGGTACTTACAGAGGTTGTCTATTCCATCCCTATCCTAAAGCAAGGTCAGAGCTGCCCTGGGGCTTCTGCCATACTTAGAAATTTTTAAGAACTTCTCTGGTGAGGATTTGATATCATCTCCTAATAGAAGTCATTCCTCTGTCTCAGTCTCACTAGAGAGTATTCTTTAAAACTTACCCCAAAAGGTCTCTTGTTGGGTGCATAAGCTACTGCTATATCCACAGCAGGCATAGGGAAAATCTCATCTAAACTCAGGTTTGGCCACCCTAACCATTAAATCCCAGACAACTGTCCATTCTGCCTTCTTTCTAGAGCTGTATTTTCTTACAGGTAGTTAAATTAATTAGGAACCTCTTTGCTTAGTCTGAGAGCTGCTCTGGTGACTACCTTTCATTAAATATAGGTATGTTTAAGAGGTGGCTGACTTGGGAAAATAGACTGTCTGAGTTCTGGGCTCACTCATCTCTGCAGAGTTTTGCCAGGGGGCAGAATGTGTAACCCACCACCCTGTCTAGGGGCTCTGCTTGCAGACTGATACTCTTCATCTGAGCCTTTTCAGCATGGAAGGACCTGAGAGCCCACAGGTGCTCTTGGATGCTTAGACTGCACAGCTAAAAAACTCTAATGTGCCTGGAGTTCTGCTGGGGGAAGAGCAGAGCCCTGATACGAGCAAGACCAGCTTGCTCTTTGGAGCATCTATATCAGGGGCACTAAAGAGATGCCTGTCCTAAAGAACTTTTTGATTTCTTCAAGTGTTTATTTTTCTCCTGAACTTTATTAGCAATCGGTATTTCACTACTGATGCAGAAGTTAATACGAGAATAACGTTTTGTGCAGAAAATAATTTTACAGTATTTTATAAATCTTTCTGAAGCATGGGTACCGTATTAGGCACAGCTTAGGACAGATTCTGCTTTCATCTTTTATTATCAGAAGGTCCATGAAAGCCATTTCACCATAATGGAAACAAATTCATTACTAACAGAAAAATTATTTGGTTTTACCTGTTGATGCTGCAGCTGCCCCAATGAGCACAGGAGGGATGGCCATAAGGAAGCAGCCCAGTCCAGAGAGATAGGAAATGAGCCTGGCCTGTCCCAGCGAGGCAGAGGAGAGGACTCTTTGGAAGTAGGTTTGCCATGGGATGCTCCCAAGCACCTGAAACATTCAGATGTCAGCAGTGTTCCCTGTCTGACTCCTGGCTGCTGTGGGTCTTAATTGCTAATCTAGTGAGAGAAAGCATCCTGTGGCACCTCTTGTTTATACTGATAGTTCCAAAGTTGAGTTGCGCAGTGGAACTAATGGCAGCAAGAATGCAGTACTGCTTTTAAAATATTTTTTAATAGAGAGAATTATACATATTTATGTTAGAAGTACTGAGCTGCAAGACCAACTTCCCAAAAGACTGGAAATAGCTTATTTAGTGTCTGCTGTGGAACTAGCTGTCTGGATGATCTTACTGAAGAAGCGCCCTTCCTTTGCATGGGTGCTGGGTTTAAGGAGGCGACTGCAGGTCGTAGTATCCCTACCTCTTCTGTCCAAACCAAAGCTGAGACCTGAATATCCCCAACCCACTCAATGTGCTGCACAGTGGCTGAGAAAAAGTGTTTAAACCTCATCTTGACTTTGCCAGCTGTGCAAGTTGTCAGCCCCTGCCTGGAAGAACCCACAAGTTTTCCAGGCAGAGATATCCTCGATTCCTTTTCTCAGCCACCTGTCCAATAAACATTTCCTACCAGATAGAAGAAGTCATCCAACCATCTTCCAAGATACTGCTTTTCTATTTTCCCAATCCAAGCGGCTTGGTAGGATTTATGCGTTGCTGTGTAGTAAATATTTCCTGTTGCCGAGTTCATCAGGGCAAAGGGGATACAGACCCACTAGGATAGAAATGGAAATAGTCAACTAGTTCACTAGGATCCTTGCTCTTGGGGGAACCACTCAGGTATAGAAACAAAGATATATGCATGTAGAAGACAATGTTATAGAATTAAAATTATGTAAATTATGTAATTAATCTCAGACTTCTTTTATCGCCCCCTTGCTTAATCTAAATCATAGAATCATAGAATCATAGAAT
>NW_010584409.1:67937-104401 GCF_000705375.1 Tinamus guttatus | reverse complement strand
TTTGAAGATCTCCAGAGAAGGAGACTCCACAACCTCTCTGGGCAGCCTGTTCCAGTGCTCTGTCACCCTCACTGTTAAAAAATTTTTCCTTAAGTTCATGCGGAACTTTTGGTACTTCAGTTTGTGGCCATTACCCTTAGTTCTGTTGGTGGCCACCAGTGAAAAGAGGACAACACCATCCTCCTCACTCCCTCCCTTGAGGTACTTAAATCTTCACATTTCTGATCGATAGCATCATCCAAAAGTTGAGTCTTAAAATCAGGTCAATTGATGCCTTCAATAACCATATCTCTTTCCAGGCATGATCATTGTGGACAGATGCTGCAGACCTTGTAGGCAGCTGCATTCACCCAGCAGAGATAATAGCTTGTGTAAGTCATATACAACATCTGGAAGACCTCTCTGAAGGTCTTCTCCTGAAGGAGGTCTGTGGGGCAGTGGCTAGTATTGATGGAGTTGCTTTTAGTCTCCCCCTTGCTGAAAAGAAGAACAGGATTTTGGCCCTTATCTTAGCTAGGAAATTGATAACAAAGAAATACACAGGACTTGCCAGGCTGAGGGTAATGAAAACCAGCTGGATGACATCCGTGTAGGCAACAGAGTAGAGGCCTCCCATTAGAGTGTAGACTATGACAGTGAATGCTGAGATGATGATAGCTAGGGAGCTTCCAATATCCAAGATGACCCTTATTGTTGCTCCTGCAGACAAGGAAAGCAGCCCCCTGCTTATCAATATTCTACTCAAGGTAATGGAATAGCCCTCCTGTTTTCTCACAACAGTTCTCCTCTTTCCACCAATATCTCCTTAGCTGCTTTGGTTCACTCCAGAGTCTCATGTTGTTTCCTTCCCTTGCTCTGGCAAGCACCTGCTCACCTGAACTCCCAGCACAGCTGCGTCTTGCAGCACTGCCTTCCCAGTCCTTTCCTTGGGTCTGCCCAGCACTCTGCTTCCCTACCCCCTGTCCATACAAACCATTCTTCTGTGTGTGATCTCTTGACAGCAGCACCAAGTCCTGCAGAGCCAGATCGCCTCTGCAGCTCTGCCAAGTATCAGCACATCTTGCTGGCTGAGAAGCTCATGGTCTAGCAGAGAGCAGGCAGAGCTAAGACTCGTGCTCTTGCCTGCTTCTGCTACCACCTTTCTGCATAGCCCTTGACAGGTCGCTTTAGCTCTTTGCATCTGCTCTGCCACAGGTAAGATCAAGGTAAAAAATCATATTGCCATAATTCTCTAGTATAATGAGTATATACAACAGGCAAAGTTGAGGCATTCCAACCAATTTTGTCCTAAACCCAAAGAGAATGTTTTTCATAAATTGTGTTCCTCTTAAAAAAGAAGCATGCAACACAACTTTTAACACCTAAGTCTAACACAGCTCCTAGATCTGTATTATACTGTGCTTATTGTACCACATCATCTTCAAAAATATAACAGTGAGGTAAATATTTACCTAGGGAAGCCAGGATAGCTGCAAACCAGAACACTTCTCCTAGCAGTGGTGGAATGAAAAGTAAGCTTCCCATCATGTTCCCATATATTTCTTGGAGCGGGTCCATCACTGTCATGTAATTCCTCATTCTCATTGGATTTACAAAGAAGAAACCACCTATTAGAAATGATAATATTTAGACAGAACTTTGGATGTGTTATCTCCAAGGAAAATGTCAGGATTCAATGGCATTTAGGTGTATATCAGACTCATGCAGCTGGCCAGATGCAGGGAGCTTGATTTCCTTGCCTAAAGGTGAGGTTCTAGGTTGTCAGGGACACCTGCTTGTGACTGGCAATTATGGCCCAAAACTTTTGGGAGACCTGCATCTTTTTGTATTGGCTACTGGAGGTGAAACAGAATCCACTAGGGCATCCCAAGTGGCACAAGATACCTGGACGTTGGCAATGGAACTGTGCTTCTAAATATCTGCTTAAGCCTAAGCTGAACCTCAGATACATTATCTGTATCCAGTACAGCTCCACTGACTGTAACAGGGACTTGGAAATGCAACTCTTAAGAAAATTGCACGTAGACTCCCCTTCGTTTACAATAATCTATCAACCTATGTTCTAGGAGACAATATTTTCTGAAATGCTTCCCTAGGCAAAAACAATGGGCAAATAGAGATGAATTAGAGACCCATATTTGGTGAAAAAGAACTGAATATTTTGCCCTTGACCTCCTGACACCATACATTCCTTTCCCATTTACATTTTCAGTTTGGTGGCTTCATTGTCTCTTCCCAGAATTATATTGTTTTAATCTGCACACTCGGCTGAGTCCCACCCACCTTCATCTAAATATTAGACCTCAGTCACACAGTAGCCTCATTAAAACCAAGGAATGTGTATTGTGTCTAAGCCTAAAGCCAACAGGACTGCTTGTCTGGGCACTACTGACCTGAGTAAAGATTGCAGGATCAGACCTGCTCTCCCCAATTTCATTAGTTAGAATTACTCACATAGGAAACGCTGGCAGTATATTTCTAAGCCTGATTCATATTCACGCCAGTTGGACTCTTTTCTCTGACTTGAGAATAAAGGTTATTGCAATTTAAAAAATTCTTGTGCAAGGTCTGCACAGGTATCCTTACTTTAATCATCACTTCTCCTTGGAGAATTACAGCAAAATCTAGTGTGGTCTGGAAGCAACTTTGGTCTTTACGGTCCCACTTTGCACAGAAGGGAGAGAAGGAAGACAGCTCAACCTCAGCATGAGTCCAAAAATCCTTGGAATCAGAAGCAAGTATATGATCCTGCAAGTCTAGCTGGCATAGAAAGGTGTGGATCTCTGTTTCAACTCAACAGCAAATGCCTGTTAGGTGGCACTTAGCGGGATCCATCACAAACTAATCTTGTGATAAGGCTAGTCAGATTTTAGACTTATAAATTGTTCCAGGCAGTCAAAACTCTGCACCTGTTTCAAGCCAACCTGGTTTCAAATATTTCAGCTTAGAGGATAGGATTGTAAACGCCTATTCTGAATCTACCAGAGACTGCAAAAAAAGAGGCGTTTTTTTGAGAGTTTTACGATGCCCTGATTACTATGTTAATTATTTACCAATAAGAAGGGACAAGGCAAATCCCACCGGTGCCTGGACCCACAGCAGTCCTTTTGAAGGCAAGTAGACAATTTCAGCTGTGCCGTTGATATATGCTCCTCCAACCCAGGTGGCTATGAACAGAAAAGATGGAGAGATAAGAGTTATGGCACATATTCTCAACTAATCTCATAGCAGAACTTGTAAACCTTTAGCTCATGCAAATATGTAAGCACATGCCTGTTTCCTTTCAAAAATCTTCTCTCGTAGTGAGATGTACCATTGAGTGGGGATAACAATAGTAGAATCCCACCCTAAAGAAATTTAAGATTAGGTTCCAGAATGGATGTCTATGTGCGCATGGAAAAGTTCATTAGTGCTTAGGCATTTAGAAGCAATTCGAAAATGCCATTTCTTTGATTCATTTGTCTCAGTGGAAGATGCTTGCTACAGCAGGCAGAATGGCCCTTGTTTTTCTGCTGGGACTGACGGACCGTCACCCTGAGTCTCCGTTGTACAGGCTAAGACAACAGACCTTGGGGAAGAAAAAATGCAAGCAGGCACTGCACTCAGAATAGCAAACTTAAGGATGGGCCAAAATATATATATATATATGGGCCAAACCAAATATATTAGGTAGACAAATATCACCCTTTGCCAAAAAACAAGCAGGGAACCAAATTCTAGCTGATGTCATGCAGCTGGGGAGGAAGAGGACAGAGAAGTGCAGCTGGCAGCAAGGAAGCCTCTCTCCTTATCGCTCCCACCAGCCGAGAGCCCAGGGGAACACATTGTGGGGAGCAAATTGTTCCACCTGGGACTGGGTTATTCCACGAGTAGGGGCCTTCTGCTACAGCGGATAACAGAAACTGGTCTAAGATGAAGACCACACTCCTCCTTAATGAAAAGTGCCACATTCTTCAGGCCACAGTCTTTAATTTAAAAGAATCCACATAAACATCTTGTTCTGCACAGTGAAAAGAGTTCTGGAAGAATCCATCCCCAAATGATTCACAAAAGTATGTCCCTTTAAAGCCATGCTCAGCTTAAATCTCTCTGGACATTAAAGGAAGGCAACTTCTTTGGAAAGGGAAAAAAAAAAAGCCCCCCAACTCCACATCGTACATATATTTTAAGAAGAATTAAATAATTCCTTTTAGAAAACTTACCAGTAGCAGTAAACAAGCCAATGAAAACATTTATATTCCTCCCGCCAACTATGGCCATTTCAGTGGAGTTTCTATTCTTCTGATCTTTTTTGCTTTTCCAAGAAGCCCAAACTCCAGTAGCTAAAGTTAGTATGTAAAACACACTCAGAGATATCACACCTGGTATATTGAGAGCCATCTTCCGTTGTTTAATTTAGATCATGGAGATAAACAATGGATTTATGACTATATGCCTTGGCAGAGTTTACAATTAGAGAAAAATAGAAAAATTAAAAAAAAAAAAAAAGAAATCCACTAGCGATTTATTTACTGTACTGTGGGAGAAAGAGTCTGAGAACTGGATGCAGATGCTACTGGTCACCCTTCAGTTTCTACCCTTCTTAGGGAAATATCCAGTCTGATTTCATGGTCAGCAGAGAACAAGTGGGAAGGAATAAGCACTGATAAGAATAAATGAACACTGATGAGAGGGGTAATGCTAGCTTGGCTTAGAGGAGGGTAAATGTTATATTTGGTCTGGTAGGGAATGGTATGTAAATAATCTGTACCCATTTCTCTAGGTTCTGTTTACAAGGTTAACCCAAAAGATATTGCTAAGAATTTGTCTGTTTAAGTTTGACTGAACTAAATCTACCATAATAATCAAACTAAAGTCTGGAAATGGTGAAAGATTTACCAACGATCAACTGACGGAGCTATATCCTAGTATTCAAAGCAAGCACATAATTGCTTGCTTTCTGAAAACAGACAGGACTGTGAGGTGGATACCTAAAATATATAATACATAAAATATATTTAGAATATATAAAAACGGAATACAGACTTTACTACTTTCAGAAGCTCCCTTTAAAGGGACAAAACTCTGAGGAAAAACCCACATATGCATTAGGGAATAAGTTGTAGGCATTTATTATAGAGTTGCCATACAGCTCTCTGCTTAGTTGTCCTGTGAATCTTTTGAATCTGGTTTGGTGTGATTCTAAATAACTGATTCTATGTTAAAACAAAACAAACCCTCTAAGAAAGCTGGCCTGGCTTTCCTAGGTCCCTGTATTTATCAGTGGAGCAGATAGAGCCTTTCACTATGGGAACCAGCTGGTCGCCTCCCTGCACTGCATCCTGCAAAGAGCCAGGGCCGAGAGCAGCAGGACAGAGCCGGGAGCAGCGGCAGCACCAGGGACCAGAGCTCCAGCTCCAGCAGCACTCGCTGCTTCGGGAGGGAGACCAGCCCAAAGTGCAGGTAAACAGATGGAAGGGGTTTCCTCAAACCTGCCAGAGCAGATCTGACTTTAAATCCTACGTTCAGAACAAAGTGCATAAAGAATTCGAAGGGAAAATGAGGTTTTGGTAAGTTCTGTGGTGATGTGGCACTACTGCTGTATCAAGAGTGTTTAAGAAAGATGAAAAGAAAATATATGAAAAATCCTGACACCCAGGATATTCCCTCCTTTAGGAAAAAATCCTACTTTGTATTTAGAAACAAATATTGTTTTGACTAATAAGAGTTTTTAGCTTTCACTTAATTATTCATGTACAAATGCGGGAAAGAGACACAGTGCATTTTAAAGGCACATTTTCTGGGTGGCACTTAGAAATAGACGCTTCCACTTTGACTTCAGCTACAACAGTCATAAAAGCTGGACCTGGAGCGGCAATGAAGGCTCTGATTTCTCTAGAGTGTCTCCTCTTCTCAAAACAGGATATCTCAAAACCTTAAAGCACCATTTATGCACATAAGGATTGGCTAAGTGTTTTTCTGGGCACAACAGTTTTCAGACAGGAAATAAACGGATGAAGGCCCAGCCCGTTGAAGATGGGTCCCACGCTGTTCAGCAGCCAGGTACACGAGGAGACACTCAGTGCTACGTCCACCTGGTCCGGCCAGTGTCTGCAGGCAGAGTCCTGCAGGACTCAACCAATATTGACTCAAACACATTCAAAGCAAAATTTGAGTTTGTTTTTCCAACAGTGAAAGTCTGCATCAACTCTACTTTCTATCATCTCTTGAAGAAAAAAGGAAAGGAGTGGCAGGGTTAAAAATCTCCAGGGAGACTTTCTTTAAAGATCAGGCTATAGGGCAGATCTCTGAGAGAACGAACTATAAGTGAAAACTTTACACAGTGGGATGTAGGAGACTCAGAGAAAAAGTATGGATATGGTAATTCTCATGAACCTTTTTTTTTTTTTCTTGGCTGAGATATAGTGCTTGAAAGAAGGATCTTACAAGCACGAGTTTATATTATAAAGAATGATTTCCTCACTAAATCTGTTATGATGCTCTCTTGCCACTAGGTGACTCTCGGCCAATGTAGCTATTTTACGGGGAAAAGAAAATCTCATCAATAAGAAGATGTCAGAGAGGTTTCATCTCCCAGTTCACGCAGAGGTCTGCAGCTTAAGAGTGACATCTCACAGCTTATGGACCATTGCTGCAAGCTCCCTGCATAGCTGATGGAACAAATACACAATTTTAGGATGAGATTCACTCATCTATCTTAGGTCATCCTGGGAGATAAGACAGGGAGAGGACAGGTCTTTTAAAAGCAGTGCCAATGTAGCCAGAAAATACCACAGGGTTTGATTTAGATGCTCACATAGAGGTGTCTGTGCCATCTGAGATGCCCTAAAACATCTGAGATGTCCGGGCAGGCAGGCAGATATTACAGAGCACCTATGGGAGACACATGCTGCTGGACGAGGAACTGGGCTATTCCTGGGTTTAGTAATCCACATGTGGGATATTCATCTGAGGGTTGAGTTTGAAGCTAATCAGCTGGAAGGAAGAGAGGTGAACAGGATGTGGTGGCTTCTCTGCCTTTGAAAGAGCTCTTCCCCTGTGCTGTGTTCAGCACGCGACGGTGTGGTCGATGCTCCGCTTTCAGACAGCTCTCAGCAGCCCGTGGGAGCAAATGAGATTTGGAAGGGACAACAGCAGCATTTCTGGTGGGAGGCTGCCCGGAGACTCCCCCAGGTAGTGGAGAGCCCAGGGATGCTCTACAGGAAAAGAAACAAACTCTCTAGAGGAGCTGGAAAGATCTTGTGCTTTAAATTTCCTTTGAGATTTTTAAAAGATTTTGTTTGCCAAAAAAAAAAAAAAGTGTTGCCTGTGAGGAACCTCCCTGGGAGGAATGAAGGAAACATGGGGAAGGGGCAGTAAACCAGAGCCTGGAGGGTCATGGCATGGAGGGGTCTGCAGGGACCAGCCTATCCACTGCTTTTGCTCCACGTGCCAAGGTAGACGAAGCACCAGGACAAAGAGGATGCCAGGCAGGATTCTTCAGTGCATTTCTGGCGCTACATATTCTTGTATAATATGGAGAACGCCTGGAGATACAATTCTTCCCATTTGCCTTAAGCACTGCTTTCTGAACAGACTAAGAGAAACCTCTCTTTCTTCACAGCCTATCGGACTTGATGCCTATGCCCAAAGAAGTCCCTTTTTGACCACTCAAGTTAGATAAGACGAATTTCACTCTACTTTCTATGTTATTCCATGTTACTGGTTCTTAATGAAGCTAGATCAAAGGTAGCCCACACAAATCAAACCAGCAAATAACTTCAGAATAGCAATATTTAATATTTACATATATCAGTAAAACCAGCAATTGCATAGGGTCAGGATAGACAGTGCACAGACATGACATTAAGAGTCCCCAGGGCAGGACAGCTTGGAGCATGCAGATGGCAGCAGTGTTTGGACTTCCTCGCTTGAAGTGAGACGTGCCAGGGGGTATCTCCCTCTCTCCCAGCGCTGACGCTGCAAACCGGCTTCGTCAAGGAGATGCCAGGGCTGATATTGAGGGAAGAGCTTGTAGAGCTCCTCTTCTGACGGTGCACTGACTACATGCTGAGTATCATTACTTGCAGCTACCTCCCCACCTCTTTTCCTGGTTGAATTAGTTGGCTTTCTTTTGATGTCCTCTTTGTTCAGACTTCACAGATTAAAATGAGCGTTAGTTTTTGGGTTTGGATGCACTGACTTATGCTTCTAAACTTCAGCTAAGTTGTCTGTTCTTTTATGCTTTCTTTCCAAAATGTACTTTTCAGTTTTATGCAACAAATTTCCTGTGTCTAGTGGTAAAACATTGCACCAGGGAGTTATACATGCACAGCTCATCTTTGTACTGCTCTGACATTTCCAGCAGCAGTTTGTATAAAGGACTCTGTATGCTGCAGGACACAGTAGCACAAACAGCCTGTTTGTAAAATCTAAATGTGTTCAAACAACATGCAGCTATGCTACAATCTAGTAATATGAGCAACTTCTGACTGAGAAAATATAAGTGCCTCTTTTTGAGACACAGACTTCAAGTACTTCATATAAATTCAGGTTTCTGTAACTGCACACCTGCATTTAGGATGGACAACAGTTATCTCACAATTTGGCTGTCTCAGAGAAGCCTGGGATGTCTAAGAATTAGTCTTTGAAGAAGCCACAGAAAAGATGGAATTTCTGAAATTTGCCAGTCACGGTTTTTAGCATCCAGGGCTTGATCTTGAGCGATGATGGCAAATTACGCAGTTCCTTGTGGGATTACTGCTTGCTGTAACATTAAGATTGATGCAATTTGTTTCCTTTCAGGTTATATCTCTTACATCTCTATTATTACTAAGCTGCACATAATTATAACCTTTACTGCTTGAATGTTTATCTTTACTGGTTAACTACTCAACCATGAGATCTATTCTAGCGCCATCATATAGATCTTCACAGAAAGTAGTGAGTCTCCTATGCAGCCTCACGAGGGCAAAAATGTGGTGAGGTTTTCCTCCTTTTTGTTAAATGTGGCACTGTTGAACTCTTGCTCAAGAGCCTATGCTCCTTGTTGATGCAAATGCACCTTCACAGCTACCAAGTCTATCAGATGCTCCTGGGAAGACAATCTTGATGTGCATCGGACCCTGTCAAATATGACAGCAAGCTACGGAATAAACATGCGGGGATTTGACTTCAGAGTGACTCAGGAAGGTGGGAAACTCACTCCTTCAGTTAATCCTACAGTGTCACAAATGCTGCTCAATATATTATTTGAAGATCCTAATTTAGGTCTGTTTAGGAGTGCCCAGCCAGCAAGTTAATGAGAACAGGCAGGTGAGATCAAGTCTAGATTTTGAGGGGACCGGAAGGTATTTATGTACATAGGTACAAGTTGAAGCACAGGAAGTTCCATCTCCATGTGAGGAAGAACTTCTTTGCTGTGAGGGTGACAGAGCCCTGGAACAGGCTGCCCAGAGAGGTTGTGGAGTCTCCTTCTCTGGAGATCTTCCAAACCCGCTTGGACGCAGTCCTGTGCCACGTGCTCTGGGTGTCCCTGCTGGAGGGTTGGACTAGATGATTTCTAGAGTTCCCTTCCAACCTCAACCATTCTGGGATTCTGTGATTCTGTATTTACATTCAGCCAGAAAGCACCAGTTTAGTGCAGCTGATAAATGCGTATATTAATAAAGATTCCGTTTCCCATGTGAACCACAGGGTAAGTAGTGAACTTCTACCTGAGAATCGTTGTGTTTTATGGCCACGCAGGGTGCTTGGAGCTGAACAGTTTTTTTTTTTTTTTTTTCTGGACAAGGAGTTTAGCAAGACTGTTTAGAAGAAAAATTGGAATCTCAGATCCTAAATAATCTAACTCTTTTCCACCTTTATAAAAGGCTTTAAAAAATCTAGGTCGCTCCCCTGAGAATCCTGAACATTTTGGGATTTCTTTGTCCTCCCCACCAGAAATACAGCACAGTGTATGATCCTTATTGGATGTGAATCTGCAGTTTGGGGCTTGTCTTCTCAGTCAGTCACATTCCGGAAATATTTGTCTGAAAGGCAATGAATGAAAGATGATTAATTAACACTCCAGATGGATATCAGACCCACTGCAGGCACCTTGTTCAATGAAAATAAACAGTGAGAAGAAACCATTGGGGTTCAAAGGTTGGGTAGATATGTCCAACCATATACCATTCCCAAAGAGTATTGGAAAGAAAAGTAGTCGGAATACAAGTGCCTACATTTTACCTACTTTTCGCTGCATACCAACCTTTCGTCTTCTCATACATGTGCCGCATATGAAGCCAGTAAGTCCATTGATGACTTGAATAAAACAAAGGACAGCTTCAATCACACCAATCACCAGGAGAATTGAGAAAAGGACAACATTCCAAAGGATGATGTTTTCAGGTTCTTTGCAAATGCTCCATGTTGTCTGATTGAACAAATAATTGTCTCTGTGATAGAGAAAAGTAGTTGGCAATACATTAGAAAACAAAAATATGAAAAAGCTTGACTTGCATAACAATAAAAAGAGACTTTGCATCTTCTGGCATGACATTTTCTGGGCTCATTTGCTCAATGTAAAGTGAGTCTCAGATTCTACTGATGTTTTTCTTTGAGAACCAGACTTAGTAAGCAGTCCAGTTGATGACTGGGGCAGAGAGCTAGACCTGTACTTTGCTGCATAAACATGAATCTCCCTTATGTTTTATGACAAAGTTAGTTACTAAAGGGAAAGGTCTCTAATGGCTTTAAAATGCATCTCCATATCCTACATTTCTGCCATGGTGTCTCAACTCAGCCCATCCACAGCTCTGCCATGAAAAGAGTGGTTCCCAAGGCTAATTTTATTTAAAGTCAGACACTTTGCTCTCCAGAAGTATGTAGATTCTGCCCAGTGTGGTTTTGCAGACTAATGTGACATACCTATCAAATAATTCCTTTGACTTTGATGAGAGTCACAGCTCACAACTCAGCAGTCTTTTGAAAGCCTGGTGCAACTTCCAGAAAGGGTGTTGACAAGCACAACGCAGCAAACAGTTTGCCTGAAGATGAGCCCTTGGTCAAGGTGATGACCAACCCAAACATGCTGGCTCAGAGAAACGTGAATTCAAGCTTAACCAGGGTGGAGCATTCATTCACTATGGACAAAGCTAAATTTGATATGAATAATGTGTGTAGGGAGGTTTGGCAATGTGAAGTTAGAAGAGTCTGTAAATCATACTCACTGCAGAGTGTCATTCCTGAAGGGGTAAACGTACTCTCCATCACCCGTGTCGCACAGAGGTCCACCAATCAGCCCCAGCGACGAGATGACCACACAGTACACACCTCCCGCGAAACCCAGCACAGCCAGAATCACTGACAGCAGCATCTGAAAGGGTGGAAAACCTTCAACATCATATTCACAGGTGCACAGAGTAGGATGGAAAGCTTATGCTGAATGGGAAGGGAATCAACTTTATCTGATTCCTACAACATGCAGAAACAAATTACAGCAGCATGATATTTTTGAGAATAATAAGTAGTTGAATTTTGACTAGTGCAGCTATCCTGGGAGTTGAAAGATTTCAACCTGTATTTGTTCTTCTGTTAAAAGTGTACAAACTTACTGCGTTTCATATTTAACTTGTCAATTAAAAAAATAATAGAAAATCTCATGGGTCTTCTTTCAAAAAGCCATTACAAAGCCACCACACCTTGGCTTGATGTGGTCTGTATCTTGGGTGCTTTGACATTTCCAGCTCTTCAGCCAATGGCCCTTTTCTACAAGCAGAAACCAAGAGGCAATCCATTATTGAACCAGGTGTGAAAGCAATAGCAAACACTTCAGCTGTTTTTGACAACTGATGAAGAATGCAAAAGAGACCTGCAATTGTGGCTTCCCTTTACTTTTCAACAGCATGAAATGATACTACCACTACTCATGATAAGAAATCTAATTGTGCTGAATGTGACAACAAATAGTGCCTTCGAATGACATGTAAGGTGCCCACATGTCTCACATTGGTCACTCCCACAGAAGCTTTAGTTCTGCTCTCTTTTGGCATTGTTTTATTTTAATGGATGGGATGTATTTCATTGCCGTTTACATTTAGAAACAAGCTCTTCCACCTGGTGCTACCAGTGTTACACCTGGGAAAGGTGCCCACTCGTCTTGTCCCTCCTTGGGGTCATGCACAACTCTGCCAAGAAGCAGAAGACAGAAGTAGTTTGTGGAGGAGACAGGCAGAGCTGGTGGAAGATCCGAGCTCGAGGAGAGGAGCGAGCCCGCCTAGGAGTTAGGGCACTCTGAGCTGGGGCACAGACACTTTTGAGGAATTACATGAGAAACGTTCCCATCCAGGACTTGAGTTTGAAACCAAATATCTCAGGCCTCACATTTTTCCATTGACAGCAAATACCAGTGAAATACCAAGAAAGAAGGTAGCAGTTCTGCACTACCATCAGCAGCTCCACAGAGTTCTGTGTTGCAGTGACAAATGCAGATATCCGGTATCCATGGGTCCTAGTCTTGAAAGCTGTTCAATACCCAGACTTGTCTAAGCTGCTGAAAGCGGCTTCCAGCTTGCCAGTTGATGACATTATTGCCTTTTGTAGGAGTGAGAATTGGCTCATTCTGTGCACTCTTTCACCTTCAAAGCAACACTTGAGTTAGAAGCTGCTGGAATTTCTCATGGGATTTATTTCATCATAAATGATTAACAGTTCTGTCTTTTTTTTGAAAAGCTAGATGCCCTTTCAGTATTTATTTGCATATTGGCTGGGTTGCCTCTTAACAGAGCTTCATTGTCAACAAAATGAAGATAATATATCGTCATAGTCCATGGTGCTTGGCTTGTAACTGATGCACTGTGTCTCTTAAAAATAAGATCACTATTGATGCCTTGCAGTAGGAGTGAGGGACTGATACCCTGAAACTCCTGTCTGTGCCGAGCCATTTCTCCCCATCTATTTTCTCATTTACCTCAATGGTGCATTCTGCAGCTTGATATAAGGATCTTGATTGTGCTGACAATTTATTTTAGCACAGCGTAGCAGTACAAATTTAATTATAATAGAAAGTGTCAAATGGCTTCCTGCTATTCCTAAGTATAGTTATAGTGGTTATACTCATCAGTGCTATCTTTGATAATTATTCTTTAACTATTTTTTTTTTCTGATTTGAAATGTGCTGGCTGTACATTTAGCTTCATGTCATCATCATCTTAAGTATCTGCTTAATAATTTCAAATTACCTTGAAAATTAATTCCAATTCCAAATTCAATTACCATGTCAAATTTCTCACTCAAATGTCTCGGGTTGTAACTGTTAGATTGCCTATCCTAGGCATTATCTATGGACATAACGGCATTTCCCCATTATTTCTACTTTATGCAAACTTTTCTGGGGCTTGTCTTGTATTTTATGGAAACCTAACAATTTTATTATCTCATGACCTCAGTGTTTCAGCATTTCCCACTGTCACATCACCTTCATTTGTACTTTGTTGTTGTTGTTGTTATTTATTTGTATTACTTCACTTGTTTCTTTGCAAATGAAATTTAAGCTGAGATGCTTGAGTTTGTTGTCATCACCAGTTTCCCATGATGATGACTTGTTCTGTGCTGCTTGCAAAGCTTTTGCTGGTTGTTCTTTTTGGTGATTTGCTTGTAAAGTCTTCCTTGATTTATCCCTTACACAATTGGCTTGTCTTTGTTGGGCTCATGAGGACTTGCAGTCCTCATTGTTGGCACATTTGAATTGGCTGATTTGATGATGTTACCACGTTCCTCTTGTCCCAGCTTGTACCACTCCGTACTAGTCTTTGATGCCCTGGTCCTTGTTTCATCAAGACTTTTTTTCTTCTTTCTCTGAAGATGTTTTTTTTTTTTTTATGAATTAATATCCTCTATGGTTATCTAGATATCTTTGCTTGCCTAGGTTTGTTTGTCTGGAAAGCTGCTAATGCTATTCTCGTTCTACTAGCAACTCTTAAAAAAAGCTTAGAGGGATGTATTAGAATATGTGTGCTGGTGTAATGGCATAAACTATATGTAGTAGGGTTTTTTATTTCCTCATTGTGCCTTTGGAGTGGATGTTCTTAGTTATATACATGCTAATATACATTGAGGATTTCTAAATCTGTTACCTTCCAAAATCACTATTTTACAATGCAAGAATAGGAAGGCATCTAGGGATACTTACAGACAATAATTTAAAATGGATTAATGGAAAAAAGTTACTCAATGCAACACATAATTAGAATGTTTAAAAAATAATAATTGAATTGGAGAACTCAATAAGATGAGCAAAGGGATGAGAAATACAGTAATTGCTATTACTTTCTTTGTTGATACACTGGCAGCATGCAAAGGCTGTGAAGTCTGGATCTATTAAAACTGGAATTGCACAAAATACAGCAGGACAGTCTCTACCCTGAGGAACATGACTGTGTTCTCATTTAACAATAATTCTAAATAACATTGTCTCCTTAGTCTTGTTTCCAAACCAGCCATGAAAACCAATGCTGGGTGTTCTCTGGAAACCTCATCTTTTACATCCAAGGTCCCCAAAGCAGAAAGGTGGTGAGATTAGTTTTTGTACCATTCAAGCTCCTGAGTAGTTTTAGTGTGGACTATTTCCCTGCCAGAAGGGTTGTGCAGGGGAGGAGTTGACAGATAAGCCACCAAGAGCCTGGGCCTAGCTTCAGGTCCACCCCGAACCCATCTTGCAAGGAGAGCTGACACCATGGGGAAACTTGTCGTTGTGCATGTTTGAACCAGTCCCAGAGCTCCTGCTCTCCAGAGGCTGGTGGCTCACATCATCCTCAGGCTTGAGTTTACAGCTC
Source organism: Tinamus guttatus (assembly GCF_000705375.1). Next base: position 89,606 of record NW_010584409.1, on the reverse strand, counting down.
ATACAGTCAAGAAGGCTGAGCAACCCTGATGTGGGTCTTTGCACCATTCCTCCCACTATCCTCAAGTGAATTTCCCAGAGTTTCTTCCTCTGAGGAAGCACATCAGCCCTCAGATGTCCGGGCAAATCTCAGCTCTTTTTCTATGTGTGGAAGTCACTTTTTCCCAAGCACTGTGTGTGCATGTGAAATTGTTGTTTGTAACACTCTTCATAGTTGCTTACCCTTTATTCATGTGTCCATCCCACCTCTACATTGAACTACATTCTGTTTAATCCATAGGCTGAATTGGAGTACTGCACCCCCTTCCATCCTAGAGAGATTAATTGTTGTCGCTATTGTTTTCTCTAGTTTGGTTTGAGCAGCCTCACCACTTAGCACTGTCCTTTATACAGATATTGTAGCACATAATCTAACAGTTTTCTCAGAAGTGGTTGTTATAGTCTTGTACCATAACAAATACTCTTCTTGTACCATAACAAAGAGGAGGAGCAGTTCATATTTAACTTGTCAGTACAGAGAAGGTGCTGTCAGAAGCTTCGAACAGCTACAGGACAGAGGATGCGAAGCAGAGTAGCAGAGGACAAGTAGTCTACAAATGTGGGCTGCCAAGCAGAGCGTGCTACTGGCCAAGTCAGCAGATGGAGGGAGTCAGATAAGGCAACCAACCCAACCTGTCTGCAGTAGTTTGACTCTTTGCCCAGATTTAATCTGGGAGGCCCAGTGGAATATTTATCATTGAGATGGAAGATTGAGGGGGGAGACTCTACACCTCATGTTACAACTGAGCCCTGTTCAGCTGAATTTCTGTGTAACCTGTTCTGCAGAGCATGTGGGCACTCATAGTACTACTCAGCACTGTCATTTTTGACCACAGTTTTCTATATTACTCAAAATTAGGAAAAGCAGCTGGCTAAGGATTTGGATTCTGGGGGTTGAGGCTGACCTCACAGCCCTGTAGCTGGCCTACTTGGCCATCTTTAGCAAATCCTCCCCACCATGCACATCATACTTGGTAAAATCAGTGTCAGAGCATGTCCCTTGTGAGGTACCTGTTGGCGTCTTAACCAAGAATGCAATTTGGTATTTTTAATAATGAATTAACTAAAGTAAAACAATTTGAAGAGTCAAAGATGCCATGGATCAAACCTAATATTAATTGAAAAGTACAGGAAAGAAACTCTTTATTGTATGGAATCCAGGTACAGGCTGCTTTTGGGAAGGTTGCAGATTAGGCAAGCCTTTCTAATTCAGTTTATTCTTGTTCATGAGGATAGCCACATACCAGTCTGTGCCCAAGGCTTGAAAATAATTGAGATGCCTGTATAAAGCCTGTTGCTTTATAATATTCTTAATTATCAAGGGAAAAAAAAAATCTCTGTCCTTTGTTTGTGTGACAAAAAGCCCAAATTGCATTTGCACTTCCTGTGTGCATAACCTTTGGGGCAAATGTGTGCTACAGGTCAAAGCTTCTGCAAGATCAGTCCACAGAGCACCCGTGTCTGGGACCATCCTCAGTGCAACAGCACTCACTCCTCTGCACCCACCAGAGCAACTCAGGGTTCTGGCACTCAGGGAACTACATTTTGCTCCTGTAGTGGTGGCCAACAAGGCAGCCAATCTATCTGCCCATTCAGGGGTAAGGAAGAATGAATCTGTGGAAAAGGAAATCTCCCCAAAACAGAAAAGGAAAGGACCAGATGAAAGTAGAAGAAATGGGCAGCTGCCTTGGCTTTTAGGATCAATTTGGGGAGGAAGAAGCTGGAGCAGTGTTTTGCTTTATGGAGGATAAAGCAAAAATAATAAAGCAGCATTTCCTCCCTTGACTCTCAGCATTGTGGCTAGAGGTTCTGGTACCTGTCCTGGCTATGTATAATTTCAGTGACTTATATCAGTGGCTGCAATATCATAAGATTCTTGCTTGCTAACTGATTTCTTAGCCCCAGCCCAGGGACGCTGTAGATCAAGCTCTGCTTCTACGTTTTCCTGACTTGGCTGCTGATGGTGGTGTGATGGTTTGTCATTGTACATTTCCACCTGCTAAGCAGCCATTTAAGAGCTATTGTGCAAACCACATAGTGACGTTTCAACACATAAATATCCACTTACCCCACACCTGTTAGCGCAACATCCTGCTCCGCCTGCTCCCAGCATCATAAATGCCGGCAATATAACCTGCAAGAAAAGCACAAGCTGGTTTGGTATGCAGTGTTTTGGGACTTTTGTTAAAGTCTAAGAGCTGAGACGTGACTCAAATCTAAACCATCTCCTGCCCCATTGTGAGTTACACCTGCTTAGACATTGGTGCTTGCAGTAGGAAGCAAGATCAGGAGGGAGTGTGGGATGACAGCTGGAGCTCACTGGCAAATTTCTAATACATACAATAATTTCTTTCATATGAGGTGCTGTCATTTTTGTTCCAAGAGACATATATCAATTCTGATAAAATGGAATTTCTGCTTGGACAGGATTTCCTCCTACTCGGATGTAGCCAATAGATTTGCTGATGGAGCTATGGAAGTAGGAGGCCAACTTTCATATCTTTTCTCAGGTCTAGAACATGAGTCTTAGTCTTCCACCCTGCACATGAGTGCCATGAGCACTGCAGAGTAAAGTCAGTCTCTCTCCCAGGCCATACCAGGACAGCTCTGACAGGAAAGCTCGAAATATCCTCTCTGTAGGAAGTGGTCAGGACGCTGGGCCTTGGAGATCACCATTCAAATGTCTCATTTGGGTAAGGCCCAGCGATGGCTTAAGACTTATCCGTGCTCCTCTGTCTCAAATGAGTGTTTTAATCATTAGGATCCCATCAGAATGGGATTTTTGTATATCTATGAAAAAAAAAGTTAGTTTATCATCATACAGATATATATATTTTAAATACTGTAAATTTCCATGAGGCAAAGAAAACCTTTCCCAGTCAGCTCTCTCTTCAGCAGACTCTAAAGAATTTTAATGAATTACTGGGGTAAGAATTGCTTATAAGCATCCTAATCCAGATTAGAATTCAGAAATTAAACTTCCTGAAGCATGATTTTGTGATAGACTTCTGGAAACATTCCAAAACGGACTTCACTGAAAGGGCTCTAAGGGAGGAATTTTCAGCATAGTAATTAGCAGATGGAGCAGAACTGCTCCAATGAAATCAGCAGTCATCGGTGACTCCAGATACAATGTCACCCTATGCAGGCATGCTGGAATTGGAAGGCTGCATTTAGTTTGGTAGCTACAGGAAAAAAAAGGTTTTTCTGGGTTTAACTGTGCAGCCAGAACCTTCCTTTGGTGGCCACCAACAGCACTAGAGGTAATGGCCACAAACTGAAGCACCAAAAGTTCCCCAGGAACTTAAGGAAAAATTTCCTAACAAGGAGGGTGACAGAGCTGGAACAGGCTGCCCAGAGAGGTTGTGGAGTCTCCTTCTCTGGAGATCTTCAAAACTCGCTTGGATGCCACCCTGTGCCCCGTGCTCTAGGTGACCCTGTGTGTGCAGGGAGGTTGGACTAGATGATCTCTAGAGGTTGGACTAGAGGACCTCTAGACCTTAAGCATTCTGTGATTCTATGATTCCGGTTGCTTGGCTTCTGCCAACCCCTGTTTGTGTAGACACCTCACAGTGCAACACAAGAGAAGAAGTATTTGACAAAGTAGGAAATTGTCCTTTTACAGTCAAGGAAAGAAGAAGAACAGAAAAACAACAACAACAACAACAAAAAGCTCTGCTATACCACTGTTAACCCAGTTTGTTAAAACCGCCTGACTAGATACTGGAGTGATGGGCACTTAGGGCAAGATGAACAGGATGTCCAAAGTAAGCGAAGCATGGGGCATAAATGTGTACAGGATGCCTGTCCATGTCAGATTGTGAAGGACAGTGTTATGAAGCCTGGTTGGATTTGCAGAACCTTGAACATTTTCCAGTGGATTTTCCTCTTCTTAGTTACCTTTTATGCACCCCTTAGGAACAGCCTCCAGAATCCTCAGTGGTCCCTGACCACAGTTTGAGGACAGCAGATGCAGAGCACTGAGGTTAAAAAGACATTTTCTTCATGAAAAGAAGGCATTTCTTGAATATTCATAGGTGGTCCACAGGCAGTGCAGGCCCAGAGTCACTGCCTAGCCCTCAGATTAAGACTAAGGCTTCTGCCCATCAAACCAGCACTCCCTTTCCTCCAGGGCCATCTTTCTTCTTTGGAGGTTTCCTGACTCAGCTGTGAGCGTTTTTCTTTTATTTATTAGTCTGGCTAGGGATGAAGGGTTTGTTTGGCAGCTTTCTTTTGCTACACTGTCTGATTATAAATGCCTGCTTTTTGGCACTGGAATGCGAATTTGCTAGATTTGTTTTTTGTCAGTAAAATGAGGACCACATGGCTCATACAGGCATTTCCTAGGTCTGCATGTAGATTTTCTGTCAGGAAAGACATCACTATGACACATTCCTCTCCTTACATCCTATATTTCTGGAAAAAAAAAGGAAACTGAGAAGCTCTCATATTATATAAAATTCCAGTAGAAAAGCAGTAGAGGAGGAGGAAAGATTTTCTGGTTGATGGAGCAAAGCAAGGGTGTTTGATGTGAAGTGTCCCTCACTTTCCTGGCTCTAGGAGGTTCCAGGTGTCCGGTCTGCAGAGAAACTACCAAGTTAGGTGACCTACTCCAGTGACTTTTTCCTGCAGCCCTGGGTTTCCCTGGGGAGGTGCCTAGGTGCATGGGGGAATGGGCTGCAGCCCAGTCTGTCTTTGCTGGGGAGTCAGGATATGGCCTGGGCTCAGGATGGGGACAGGACTTTGCAGTGTGTCATGAAGCATCCCTTGCCTTGGATTATTTCTGCCTGTCCTCATTTCTCCATGTTTCAGCTCTCTCCATCCTGGAAAATGGAGCTGTTGCTCTCTTTTCCCTGCTCTTCACCTGTGGGCATCTGTCATGCTTATTTCTGGAAAACATGTACTCTCGACAGCATTTTCTGTGCAATTATCACAATCAATAATTGCTCCTAGTGCTGCTGTCTTTGTTTTGAAGAATAGTGCAATTTTTTTCCTCCCCTCTCACTTGCTTCTCTCAGTTTTGATGTGCACAGTGCTGCTGGCCACAGGCAACCTTTCAGTGGAGGCCTCAAAGGAAGGCACGTTCTGGATGAGCCTGTGACGCTACCATGCTTAACATCCATCTTTCCTTTCATGGAAAGCCAATGACTCCTGGGCTCAGGGTTTTTCCACAGGTGTCTCACGCAGTTCCACTTCTCCCTTTAGGCTTCCTCCACACACTCATGCTTATGTTCAAGCTCAGCATGAATAACTGGCCCAAGCGCTAGCTAAAGAAGAAGCAGACAAGCTGCTGGTGATGAACAATTTATTGAATGGTCTTATACAACACTTCTGCTTTGGGAAATACAAGTCTGAACCATGTCCATTGTTAGTTTTTCTATAGACTTAAGCAGTGACGGCATCGGAGTCTGACTGAAGGTGAGATTTGCTTTTATGGTAAATTAGTTGTTCTTAGGCATTCAGTTAATTGACATGCTGGTAGCCAGCTTGGTGCCAATTTATCCTCTGTCTAGACTGTATTACAGCCATTATATAGCCAATACACAGCTGGCCACATTTCTTTTGCTTAGCTTTTTAGCTGTCCTTGGGTTGGACGATTGAAAGAGTGCAAAGGCAGCAGTCTTTCTAATAAGCCAGGAATAGATCAGTATAGCAGAACATGTTCCATGCTGATTACGGATATTCACTTAAAAATAGTGGAATGGGGAATTGGTCACAGAACAGTAAAATAAAACCCAAAGCAAAGCCAAAAGGATGTGAATGTGGAGGTACACAGACAGCGTTACCCTTAGCATTCTTGGAAAACAGGAGAGAACAAAATCAGCCAGAGGAGTAGCAAGGGCTACTTTCACTCAGGCTAGAGTGAAAACTCAACCTGGGCTTGTGGCATTAGCTCTGCATTGACCCACTAAGACATGAGCACTCACGGTACTCTTCTCCATAGCAAAAAGCCAGCCTGAGTGCTTCTCTATGACTTGCAATGCAAACATTCATTTTCAGAAATAGATTGTATTCCTTTAATTAAGGATTTGAAGGGTCTTGAAGGCATTTTTCCTATCCTAAACACCACCTTCCTAGATAAGGTTTCCAGAAAAAAAAAAAAAGACATTGCTATGATGATTTTTTTTTCATTAAATTAACAGAGGTTTTCTTAATTAATAAACAGAAGTGACAAGAGCAACGCTTCTCTCTTACCAGTATCCCGGCTCCCACAATGCCATTGAAAAACCAGACCAGGTCAGTTATCTCACTTAGCTGCAGAACTTGTCCATTGGGGAAGTACAGGAGAAGATTGGAGACTATGGCACATGCAGCCAGTGGGAGCAGGGTGATCCCAATGCATTTTGAACACTTCCCTGTGCACATGGTAGCTCACTGCTGAGGAAAGACATAGAAAGTTTGGGTTACTGCAACACATGAGGCATGGGATTTCGGTAGTTTTCTTCTTTAATGAGAAGAACTAGTTTTAAGCAAGAAATATTCCAGATAAGACACAGATAATATTCTTCTACAGAGCCTCTTCCCTACAGAGCCTTTATTTAAAATAAAATTATTAAAAAATATATTTAATTAAGTTTGTTTTAAATTGCCATGAGTAAAAATGTTGATATGAAGTGAGTTGATAGTTTTGCTTTAATTGTTAACAGACAGTTGTCTGAGCTATTTGGGAACATCACTGTGGTTGCACAAACTGATATCCAGGCTGGCAGACTTTTTGGCAGGGTAAAGGTCTAGGTCAATGGGGAAATGGATACTCCAGGGTGTCAGGAGTGCCTGCCTTGAGAAGCTGATTTGAAATCTCCACTACTGGAAGTCTTTAAGGGCAGGAAATGCCCTAGAAAGAGCCAATCCAGCTTTGGGATCCAGGCAGACAGGAGCGCCTCTTCTGGTCCCTCACCAGCTTCAGCTGAGGTTATGCTGCCAGCAGGAATTGGAGCAGCTTTCTTTGCTATTTTCTGTGCTGTGCCTGTCCTGCAGATAAGGGTAAATAAGGTTGTGGGTTGCAGAACTGTTTTGTCACCCATGCTGAAGTATCAAAAAGAGTGGAAACATGGATAAACTTGTGCCATTTATTAAGGATATGTCATTGCTGGGACACAGCAAGTCACAGTGCTATCCCACCTCATTTTCAGAAATTTAGTGTAATGTGAAAAACAGTAGCTTTTATCCCAAACGTTGGGTTTTTCTTTTGAAATCAAGTAATCATGGGAGGGTCTCTGCAGGTCTTCAGTACAAACTCCTCTTGAAAACATGACAACCATCCACACCAGGTCATGATATCAGCCATGGTTTTGTGTAGCTGAGCCTTAAAAACCACCACGGGTGTAGATATTGTCACTTCTCAAGGCCACCTGATGTAGCACTGCCCTAACCCCTGGGTGGAGATGTCTTTCTAGTGACTAACCTGAACCTCCACAGCTCTAAATGTGACTGTTGCTCCTTGTCATATCCTCTGCCAGCACAAAGGAGAATTTGGCTCCACCATCTCTGTTACTCCACACGTGAGTTTGGTGTGGGCAGCCATGAGGTTCCCCTTCACCAGCCTGAGCGATCCCAGCTCACAGAGCACCTACGCTGGGATAGTCAGCTAGAAGAGAAAAGGCTGGCCAATACTAAAGTGAAGCCACAGATATTTCTCCATGACAGGTTGGAAATTGAATTCAGACTCCTGGTACTGAGATTCTTGAGCTTTTACCCTGCCATTATCAATTACCAATTTTATCATAGCTTCCCTCCAGCTCAGGACTTGTAACTGTATAAAATCACAAAATACCAACTACAGGTTTCTTTCCTCAAAGAGGCTGATAAAAGGAGCTGTGGCAAATATGGCTTTGCTCCCCAGTGCATAGGTCGTAAAATGCAAGAGAAGGAAGGTGATCCATCTGCACACCCGCATTACAGCTGCGCACACACTTCCGTGCATGCACACACACCTATGCCTGCTACATACAAACAGTTTTTGTAACAACAAAGGCAGTAAACTGTGAAAAGTCACTCAATTTAGTCACATGCTTTGGCTAATCCTGAACGTTTTGTGACAGAAGTCAGTGTTGAGAAGGTATTAAGCAGAGCAGGAGTACCTAAAATCAATCCAGATTGGGTTCTCCGAATGTAAAGGCCCAAGCGAAAGACAGTGTGAAGATATTTGAGAAAGCCAGAGATGGGGCTGCATCTGGCTTTGCTGACAGGAGGAGAACAGCGAAATGGTGAGGTAAGGCATGAAGACAGGCTGATGTGCTCAGACATGTGTAACTGAGAGAGAAAACGGAAAGATTTAAGGGATGCCGTATGTTGCTGTGAGGTAGCTGGGGTTGACAGGGACTTCTGAGCTTGCACTTCTACAGAGAAAAATTTGCATTGTCCTCTGCTACTGTGAATGCAATGAGCACTGTGCTTATACGCCTTCTCCTCTGAGCACTTTACAGTCATATATATTGCACTGCAGTTCTGAAACAAGTTAGCTGGGATTAAACTATTTCAGAAAGGTGCATTTAACAGAGGTAAGTCTTGTTTTATGGTCATGACCTACTGCTTATATAATGCTCAAGCTGGGCAGGGCATTTTGCAGGAATCTAAAGAAAAACCCTGGGCTCAAAAAGATAGGAATCTAAGTAGCCTGGCAGTGTGTGGGTGAGGGATGAAGCAGGGAGGGAGTGGAGAGAAATGGAAGGAACGTGGGATATTTTACTTCTTTTTCTTCCAAATGTCCACTGTGTACACCTAGGAACAAAGTGTTTTTATACTGACTTTTGTCTGCCTGCTTTCAACCCTTGCATGCATTCACCCAGCTCACCTATTTCCCTCATAGAGAGAAGCAAACAAGCACAGGCACAACCTCACCTCCTTCTCCAAAACTTAGATCTTGTAGGTGAGCTACAAATCCTCTTCCGCATCGTTCCCGTATAGCCAGAGGGCTCATTTCTCGCCCCGTGTGAAGCAACGTGGTGCTGATTTGACTGATTTCCACCAGGGGAAGATCTGGCCCACTTTCTCTGACCTATCTCCATACCACTTCAAATTGCAGGGAGAATTTGCCTGAACATCAACCACCAGGTCTAATGAGAGCCTCTACCACCAAAATCAACACTGCTTTGCTACCTGTTTACATCAGAGGATCTGGCCATGTTATTACAGCTTAGGAAAACATCCTAGATTGCCAGAAGCACTCAAAATGCTTCATTAATTCAGCAAACAGAGGTGCTCTACACAGCTTCGTTAAGCAAGGCAGCTAGAGCAAGCTTCTAATTTTTAACCCGTGTTTTAGAAAGTTTCGTTTTGTAATGCTGAGAGAAGTCAGTAAATAACTTTTCTTACCTTCTCTACAGGGCTAAAATGGCCTCCTGACTTCAGAGTTGCCCTCAACTGTCTTCAAGCTTTTTATTTCTCCTTTCCTCGAATGTACCAGTTGGAGAGAGCTGCAAAAATGTTCCCGAGTGCTGAGTTTTATTAAGCAAACAGTTGTTTCTCTCTAGCAAATGAGGAAATACCCCAAACTATCCCTGGTTGGCCAGGCGAGCTTTGCGTGTCACCCTGCGCTATTGATTATTTTGAGGCCGTGTTCCAGTGGTCAATGCCTCAGCCCCACAGGACACAGATCAGATCAGCGGGGTCCTTGTTACTGCCACAACCATTTCTGTTGTGCACAATTTCACAGGAGAGGAAAGGGGAGGGATGGCAGGAGTGCAAGTGTGCAAAGCAGACCACAGCTGGTGTGAGGTTGCTTTCTGCAGGATGGGTTTTTGGCTGTTAAAATCCCACCCTAGCTTTGCTCCAAAATGCGTTGCCCTTAGCCTGTATGGAAGGCTGGGGCATGGCTCTGGGCTCCATGGGCAAGAGCCCATGGGTAGGTAATGCTCTTGCCTGGGGCATGGCTCTGGGCTCCATGGGCTCTTAGCTCCATGGGCCCATGGGTAGGTAATGCTCTTGTGGTGAGGAAATGGGTGCTGCTTCTTAAAACACCACCACAGGCTGGAAGTACACATTCCTCCACCACTTTTGGACAATTTGTTAGATTCCAAAGCGTTGGAAAGCTGCCCCTTGGCACAAGCAGCTCTGTGATCCCGGGACATTTTAAAGAACCATGTCAGTGAGCTGGGCAGGGAAGGCTGTAGGGACAGGAGGGCAGGAGCGCTGAGTCAGAGGGGTGCGTAGTGGGTCGTAGGAGGATCTGCAAGAGATATGGGAGAGAACAAACCAACCTAAGTACTGCAGATGCAAGGGCATGTGGAGCAGCATGTCAGACGTATCGTGGGTGAGAGCTGGGAATGTGAATGAAAGAAAACTGCCAATAAAGGCAGGGAAAGAAAGAGGAAAAAGGATGGAAGAGCTTGAAAAGGGAAGAGATGTGGCTAAGTGGGACAACAAGGAAAGCTCAATTCCCTTCAGGGGAGTGAGAATACAGAAGGGAAACTGCTTATTCGCTTTGGCTAAAGAGAGCAAACAGGTAGGAAGGAATGAGAGGCCTTGCAGAGATAGAAGTGATGGACCAAGAAATGGAAAACATGATGAAAAGTTTGAAGAAATGTTAAAGTCTTACTGGGAGAAGCCACATACTGAGGAAAGAGGAATGCAGCAAGAGAATTTCTATTGTAGAAAATGTGATAATGATAACAGTTGAAATATATGCAATCATATTAAAACATACAAATATATAAATGCATATGCAACCCTGCGGGTTAGATTAGGCCCTACTTAGACTGGGAATATCCTGAGATCTCCCTCTGGTGAAAAACATTTCCCCTGTGGTGACCACACAGCAATCACTGCCACTGCTACTTGATCATCCCCTGTCCTTTGCCCCCTTTGTCATGGTCTGTGGGGACATAACCATTTGACAATGTGCTGGTCATGCAATGTATTTCCATCATTATGTGTGTTTGATGGAGATACCCATCACATTGAATAAATCTGCCAATTAAACACACAGAGGGAGAGAAGGTTCCCTAAGGACAGCACACTGAACTGGGATTCAGGTACCACAGATTCTGTTCCTGACTCCACCGCTGACCAACATGGTGACTCCTAGTGAACAGCACCTCCAGTTACCTTGTGCTCATTGACCTCAAGATAGAAGGAAGGCTCACTCGTACAAATGTCAGAGATCAATGAAAGTCGGACATTGATCTGTCAGGCCTGTTCGCATCTGTTCAAAATTAGGTGAATGAAAGTAAAGATATAAAATACTCCAACCTCCACCCTCTTGGCTTTCTATTTTCTACAGCCTCTTCTCATCTCACCTGGAAGGTTTCTAATTACAAAAAACTGGTCCTGTAGGATGAAATTCATCTCACATGACTTCAGATATCTGTAAGAGAAATATCAGCCTAGATTGACTTTATAATTACTGAGAGAATGGGCACTTTTAAAGAGCAATCATCTGACCTAATTTAGGAGTGACTTTAGAGTTACAATGAAGCATTAACTGTACAGTTAGACATCGGAAAGTCTAGACATTGATGTGAGCAGATGCTCACTGTCAGTGAAAAAGTAAAAAAGCTCATAGAGTGATTTCAGGCAAATAAACTTCAGCACAGTGAAAAAAGGGAGGGAAACTGAGCTGAGCCCACTTTATCCAAAGTCCCAAACTTCACCTGATGACAGCGGCAACATCATTTCTTCTTGCATGTTTTAAGTGGTGGTGCTTCAACACTAAGGAAAAGGAACAAAAATCTAATAGGAGAGGTGAGGTTACAAGTAAGTCTCAAATAATCTTCACACTACATTAATTCTGGGCTTTCCCACTAGTTTACAGAAATCTGTTACCTTTTGTTCTACTACAGAGATATTAAACTGTTCGGGATGAGCTCAGAGTTTTTGCCTGTTTGTACAACACTTTGCACTTAGAAGACTTAACCAGTGATTAGGGCTTGTAGCCATTACAGAACAATAAGATTACTAATAAGATAGATTAAATACAATTCTGTCTTGCTGCTTTTGATCTAAAATGTCTTTAGATTTACAAATTATTGTGTAGCATCTATTCTCAGACTGTGATGGAAAGTCAACTAAGCTCTTTTGCAGAGAATAGGAGACTTCACTACTTAAAAAAATTAATAAGATTGCACTGTACTATAAAATTAGGGCCAGAGGAATAGCTTAATTCTCATTCCAAAAAGGAATGAGAATTTCATTCTGAAATGTAGACTTTTGAGTGCTAGCAATACTACCACTTAGTCTCTGGGATTATGTGCCACTGTTCTGGGCCTGAATCCCTGATCCTTTAGAGTGTACAGAAGGAATATCCAAGAGAAGAGCACTGTAAAAATTCTCAAGATATTCTCAATTCTCAAGAAGAGCACTGTAAAAATTCTCAGATATATCAGATAACTTGAAATTCCTTTTGATAGGTGCCAAAAATGATTTCCTCGCTGACTAGTCTGAGGCTAAAGTTGCATCAACATTAAGGAAAAAAAAATCATTATTATTATTATTACTAAATCATCATCATTTTACTCTTTTTGAAGGACAGCGCTCTTCAACTTATTTTTAAAACTCCTTAAAAATAGTTGTAAAATATGGAAAATTATGCATGTTTTTGTTCCCTTTTGATCCTTCCTTACGATCTCCAAAGCAAGGGAGTTTAAAATATAGGAAAAGACCTAGCTCTTGCAGGCTGAAAATTGTTCTCTATTCTCTTGAAATGAGAATTTTGTTCTGTTTTGCAGAACAAAAGCGAAGTATGGGCAAGTTGCTCTGAAGCCCAAACTGAAATCTCTATTACTTGTCAGGCTTTTTAGGTCCTTACCCTTACTTGGGTTTCTGATGTGACTGAATAGCCCTAAGGAAATGGGGCATGGGGAAGCCCTAAAATGTTTAGGAAAACTCTGAATTTACTCTGTGAAGTGTTTAGTAGCCAAGCTGCATGTATATGTTTGTGTACATCTATTTTTTCCCTTCAGTATTGACTTTGAAGGCAACAAGAGAATTTTGTGTTCCACTAATCAATGCCTCCTGGTTATATTGATTTACTGAGCTTATTCCATCAGCTCTGGTCTGCCTTTTATTTCCTGCTTTTTAGTTATACACTCTTTATTAATTTCCCTACTCCTCGTAATAGCCTAGGTACTGAGAGAGGAAATATAAGTATGTGAAAAATCCTGTATGCCATGCTAGGAATGAAAACAACTCCAACCCTGCTATTTCCCTGTGTGGTGCAACGTGCGATTTAGGAACTGGAGAGTTGCAGCAGCACTCGGGTTGCTGAAGGGCATATCTGACTGCCCACTTGTTCAGTTAATAGATTTGCTCCATTTGGAGGGCAGCTGTAGTGCGTGAACTAGAATAAGCCCTTTTTGGTGCTGATACTCTGTATAGAAAGGGGACAGTCATTTTCTTGCTTGCTTATAGTAGGATAAGTCTTAAGTGGTTCCCCTAAAGCCAAAACATTACTTCAGGTACACAGTGATAGTTCACTCAATTCAATTTATTCCACCTTAGCACCATGGGGCAGATGATCTCTTGCTATTTTTTTTTTTTTTTGGTGACAGTCTATGGTTAATGCTTCCTTCAACTGAGGGGAAGGAAGTGTTAATTTTCCCAAGGAAGAATTGATGCTTACCCTGACCAAGCTGGTGTTAAGAGGCTTTTCAGAGATGAGCTGGCTCTGGGGAGGTTTCCTAGGTTGGTCCATGCACCGCAGGAACGCAGATAACCTGCCCCGGAGCCCCAGCCGGCTCTCCCTGTTCTTGCAGCAGGCACCTAATTTAACACCCCTGCTTCTCTCCAGTGGCAAGTGATGCTCTGCAAAGGTAGAAGCAGAAAGGTAGAAAAAGCAGTAGCAGTGTTATTCATTTTTTATTTTATCTAGAGCATCCTAGTTACAAATCATCCCAGCTGAGCGTTGACCCTACAGCTAGAGCACAGCAGACTATGAAGAAGAGCTCAGGTAAAAAAAAGATTCCTGTCTCCCTTCTTTGAATTGGAGCAATAATAAATACCAACAGATAACTGAAGTTACTGTGCTTAAATGAAGAATATATAGGAGTCTGAAGAAAAGGAAAGGAAGTTGTTGTGGATCAAGTTTGAAATAGGCTCTCTACACTCTGTGGAAAAACATTTGCTACAAGGTACTAATATACATACATCGTCTCCATACAGCTTGTTCTGGAGAAGCACTTTTCAGTGAAAATACCTCGTGTCGCATGTCTAGAGATTTCATTCACTTCTATTTTACCTCTTTTTGTGTGTATTTTCATTCCTTCTGTCTTTTCTTGTCTCTTCTTTTCATGCTTCCTTTCATATCCTCTTTTCCTGCATGTTCACACTGTCTCCCCTTCTCCAGAAAAGGCTGCTACAATGCTGAGCATACCTCCACGTTACCAGCTCAGAGGTACCTGCAGCTCTGTGGACACCCCACATTTGCACAGCCAACGCGCTGCAGGAGCACCGCCACGCACCGGACCACGGGGACCCTGCAACAGGCCCAGCACTCACTTGTATGGACATGTGTCCCTCTGATTTAGCACAAAACTCGTTTTATTTCCTGACCAGGATGTTTTGTACAGGGACAGCACTGTGTTAACACCACTGTTTTCTGAAATGGTAATGAACCATGACCTGTGGCCAAGGGTTGTTTGTGCACCTAACAGAGACTAACACAGGTGCTATCCAGTATTAAGATAATTAGAGCTTTGTGCCCTCATTTTGCTGGTTTCGTGTAATAGTTTTTTTCTGGTTTTGACTCAAAGGCCTGTGCTTCATCTTGCCACTGGGGTTTGTCCCCACAACTATCTGCTCAAGGTGCAAAAGAATTAGCAGCTAAAATCAGTACCCACTAGAAAATGTCCCTATTTACCAGAATACAAGGGAGAAATACTACTACATCTGCTGATTTGATGATTCAAGCACCATCCTGCCTTCTGAACTTCCCCTGAAAGGCTCTGTTTCTCTCAGGAAGCCCTCAGTTATGAAGAGTGAATATTGGGAATATTCCAAAGAAATGTGTGTTTTGTTAAAACCTGTTTAGTGCCTTTGTCAGAGGCACTTTGACATTTTCATGAGGAAAAGTTTCTGCAATGTAGGGTGGTGTTTCTGCTCAATCTGCTCAAACTGAGCAAGACACCAGGCTTGCCCAAGAAGCTTATGGCTCACTCAGAGAAATTAAAAACTCTGGTGCGAGTCTCTTTGCTAAGGCACCTAGGGCAGCCAATCCACCAAAATGCAAGAGGAGGACAACAGCCTAAAGGTTATGGGCCATCACTCAGTGTTGTGTTGTTCTGAGGGGGGCTCACTCTCACCATCTGATTTTCTGCCAAGAAAAAAGGAAAAGGAAAAGGAAAAATCAATACCAGTTGTGATATAAAAGAAACTCACATAGGTAGAAAAGCCAGATAAACTTCTGGAAATATAGCTTGTTTTCAAATCCTGAAGTCTGTCTATTTTTTTCCCAGATCTTTTTGGCTGGTTTAAGGAAGGATAGAACATCCCCCTGCTGACCCTGAAATTGTTGCTTTGGGGTCATCACGGGACAGAAGAATATTCTAAGTCTCAACATATCATACACAGCCGAAGGGCCCAAGGAATAGGAAGTTCCTTTAGACATTTTTTAGTGCCACCTGGATTTCTGAAAGTGCCAGTCTATTTGCATGATTGCATCTTTCAATTTTCCAAGAAATTAAGCAATCATCTCTTCAGGCTAGCTGCACTTTTCTGTTCCTATGTCCACTGAGAGGGAATTCCAGGCTCTTTTTTTACTGGGGATTGAGAAAAGTGGACACCTAACTTCAGGCATTTCTGTTTGTTCTCTAAAATTAGGTACCCAAAGGAGACATAATTAGAAGCCCCTCCTGAACACGTGCGGACTGCCCATCTCCACTTCCCACGTATGGGACAGGGATAAGAGTGCGGTGCTGGTGCAGCTCACAGTGCTATCGCTCGCCCAGGGCTCGGCAGCCCCCTCAGCAGCGGTGGTGCCAAGGAGAGCCACTCCACAGCATCTCCTAGGGAGACATCAAAAAGCTACTCTTAAAAAAAGCTGAACCAACTGCCTGGCACATGGGGCTGCTGCTCATTGGTGGTGCCATCTGTCCTACCTTCCTCCCACGGGAACCGGGCTAGCCTGAGCCCAAGCAGCAGGTCCATGAACTCTGCCATGGGTCTGAGAGCTCTGGGAAAAGGGAAGAGTCAGGGGAAGAATTAAGAGGGAAGATGGACAAGGGTGGACATGGGGTTGTAGAAGAGCACTGGGTGAGGGATTGACCTATGCGCATTGAAAATAAGTAGAGGCCCAGAGGGCCTTTTTATGCTCATCCAGCCATGCACACAGTGGGGAAATACGTTGTCTCTGGCCATTAGAGGGAGCTTGGTGTAAGTGCCAGGAACCCTGGGCCGACCTGGATTGCTGAAGTGGCAATGCTGAGGGCACCCCAGCCAGCCTTTCTCTCCTCTCTTCGATACCCTGAGCAGGCTTGCACCAGTACTGTGGTGGTTATCATGAGATAAGGGTGCACTTGCCTCTGAGAGGGCAGAAGCACTGTTGGCTCTTCCTTCTAGGAATTTCTTTTCACAGAGGATGGGATTTCTGTAAGAGAAGTTTAATAGTTTCAGAGCAGATCATATGTGGTCATAGCTTCCATTAGATACCTTCTGTCTTATGATAAACTCGCCAAAAACCACAGCTGGAGTTGTCTCAAACCTATTTACTGACTGGCTCTGCTACACCAGATGGTCTTGGTCACATTTCACAGAGCCACAGAATAACCAGAATAGGTTGAGACCTTTGGAAGTCATTTAGTACAACCCCCTGGTCAAGCAGGGTCACCTAGAGCAGGCTGCCCAGGACCCTGTCCAGGCATATCTCCAAAGATGGAAAGTCCACAGCTTATCTGGGCATCCCCTGTCCTTGTGTCAGCACCAGCCCTTTTGCAGCTGCACACCCAGAGGTTTCAGCATCTGGCTGGGAATTGCTCTGGGTTGCTCCTCTCCTCTGTCTCATCATCCATCTAGTTAGCGATTAGATAAAGGAACAAATTATTGTGGAGTGTCTTGTCACTGCATGCAGCCCTTCTGTGATGTGCACACGCGTGCTGTGGGAAGTAAAAACTAATCATGATTGCTTTATCCGCTGCTTAAGGGAGGTGAGATATTTCCTGGATGCGTGGGAGGAGAAGGAGATGGGACAAGCTGCTGCCATCGAGCACACGAGCACATGCAGATTGCTCCTGCCGAGTAGCTGGGACGCAGCAAAACGTTATTGCTGCTAGCCTGTGTTACATATTCAAGAACTTCAATTACACATGGAGAATGAGTGAAAATTTTCAGTTATCGTGGCTGTGGAGAAAAACTTGAAATCTTGTTCGTCAGTGCTCAAAAAGCAGAAACTAAATAAGATGTACCATTCACTATTGCACTCTTGATTTTTGAGAGCTTTTGTGACTTTTAAATACCTGAAAATGGCAATTTTGTTTTTGGCCAACAGGACATATTTCAAAGGCAGGTGTTGCCAAAAAAAGTGTGTGTGATAAGTTGTCACATCTGCTGCTTTTCTCTGGACTTGTGCTTCTTTCTAGCTCTTTGTTTGGTTTATCTGGCTTGTAAGATTAGGAGCACTGCAGGGCAGGGATGGTCCCTTGTCTATATATTTGTACTGTGTCTTGCCACTTGTAAAGGAAGCAAGTAATCATCACTCTTGCTGCTTTTATGTCTACTTGCACAATAGAAATAATTAATAGTAATAGCAGTGCTTTGCCTATCTGCGGCTCCTTTCATCTGAAGACCTTTAAAGTGCTTGACAAGCATTAATTAAATTAGCTTCCAAGTACCTGGAGAGTGAGTCAGATATAATGATCCCTACTTTGCAGATGAGCATGCGGGTGGCACACAGAGAAGCGCAGGCTAACTGAGTGCTTACAGTTAGTCAGCTGAGGCCGTGTTTCGTTCATGGATGGAGGTTGCTCAGCACTTCTGAGGCTCTGGGTGATTTCTCCAGTACCCAAAGGTGAGTTTTGATGGTCTACTTCTTATTTCCAAAGCACACAGATACTGGACCTGCGTGATCTGCCCGAAGTCTTGCGGGAGGTGTGAGGAGGCCTTTCAGGCACTGTGATTCATGGTCTGCCATTCAAAATGCTAGCCCGGATTGAGAAAGGAGGAAGCTCACCTTATGCCATGTCGACATCAGTGGGAGTAGGCACAGCTGAGGTGACTCTGCTTGAGTTATTCCTGGTTTCATAAACGTAAGTGGACTCCAATGCAGGAACACCCTGGCAGCCTGGGGCAAGCCAGCCTCGACTCAGAGCCTGGCATGGCCACTCTTGCCTTGCACTGCCTTTCACTTTGTAAGTCTTTTGGAGAAGGATCTGTATATGGGCTGCTAAATTTGTTCAATGCTGTATGCACAGTGTGGCCTTGCCAGGCTGTTTCTCTGTCAGTGTTTATAAGGCTCTTCTTACAAGGAAAGATGCCAAGAGCCCTAACTCAACACTTAGGGGTTAGGACTTAGGGGCTTATTCCACAGTTGTCTTCTTTCCCGGATGTCTTGTTGAAACCAAGACAGCACTCTGCACCTCCCAGGATTAAACTCATCAGGGGAAAAAAAGAGACAGGGTAAGAGCAGGGCAGAGGAGAGGAAGGATCCTTGAGCAGGAATTATTTGAGATTTGACACTAGTTCTAAATGACTAAAACAGGCAAATTACATTTTGGAAGACCACAGCAAGCTCTTAAAAGCAAGTCTCAAGTGCTGTTGGGTTGTTTTGGGGAACAACTGTGTGGAGGGAAGGGAAAGCTCTTTTTCTATACACTGTGTTTTTTCTTATTTAGTACTAGTCTTGGGAGCTTTCCACTCTGCCTAGTGGGACTCTGGCCATAAGAAAGACTTATTTATATAGGATGCAACAGAGTCAGTGAAGAATGGTCTATATTGTAAAACTTTGTAGACACAAATGAAAAACTTTCCAAGTGTCGCGTCATCTGCACATCCCACACATCATGCCTTTTCACTGCAAGCAACCATCCAGGCTTCCAGAAAATCATGTTGTATTTCCAACTTGCTCCTTTTCAAAGATAGAAGCTGGACAGGAGTTATCCAGACAAAAGTTGCCCCTTGATAGCTCCTTCACCACACACAGTAGACCCCTTGTGAAGCATCTTTGGTGGCATGCATTTGGTGTTTTATAGCACTCTTTGCAATGCCTGATAGAGGTGAGGCTGCTAAAGGAAACATTTTGGAAGATCCTTGTCATATATGATCACATCACTTCTTTCTTTTTCTTTTTTTTTCCCACCTAGCACTACTCGTTGCCTTCCTTTCTGCTCTCTGCTTTAAATATTCATGCTTAGTTTTCCAGTGTTGCTGTTTCTTACTACAACTCCCCTATTTACCTGGAGAGAAAACAGGGCAATGATCTCATAGCAGGAAGCCAAAAGGGCCAAGTTCTCTCTAGAGTAAGTAGGTCAGCACCATGAGAAACAGTCGAAGGGGATCCCACGAGGCCCACGGCAAGGCTGGAGGAGAGTGGTGAAGCTGCTAAGGGGAAAGCCAAGGTAGCCCTCGGCACTGACACTCCTCCAGCAGGCAGGCAGCCAAGGCAGGCCTGGTGGGGATGAGAAGGGTTCCTTGTGCAACTAAGCCACTGACAGGCATCACTGCTGGGAAGAGGGAAGGTCGAGCGGGACCTCAACCTCCACCCCCACTGTGCGCTCAGAGGAACAGAGGTGGACAGGGAGACTGGTGGGCAGGGAGGAGGGCTGTTGCTTTGCTGGGTGTGTTGGAAAGTGCCAGGAGCCTGTTCCCTTCATGCACAAGCACATGGAAGTTACCTAACCTTCTTAAATTTCCTCATTTGTATAATAGGGTTAATGAAGAGTGATGACGTAAAGTTAAACCCTTTCATGTTCGTTAGGAACTACAATGGGCAGCACCATAGAAACCCATAAATAATGTGCCTTGAAGTTCTGTTGAGGTACTAGCCTTGTTTTAACAGTGCAGATATTACATGAGTTGCTACACGCAAGAAGCTTCTCTTAATTAGGATCAAAACTTCCCTTTTTTTAGACTTGCTCTAATGACTTTTGAGGCTGAACACATTTCACTTGCTCCGTCTTTCTGGCAATTCATTATAATCACTTCTTCAAATTTACAGCTCCCTTTCTGTCCAATGTTAGACATCTTCCATGTCATTGTTGCCTTCTTTCACTATCTTTGACTTTTAGTTTTTTTCTCTCTCATGTATTATCAGTTTATCATCTAAAGCCTAAATTCATCTTTGACATTTCTCTGTGCCCTCATCAGAGCAGCTGTATGATTAGGTTCAAACACACAGTGAAAAAGAAATAAGATGTGAGGCTGGTTCTTATAAAAAGGGAGATCTCTTTTCCATTTCAAACCTTGGCTCAAGGCTTATCTGCAACTGGAAATGTACCAAAACAGCTATTCTGCAAGAAGAATGTGTACAGAGATGCAGAGAGAAAATTAATCTGCCATTATAATCTCCAGACAACCTTGTGAAATTTCCAAGTACGACCCTGACTTTGGTACATGGACTAAGCCCAGATAGAAGGAGGGCAATACCAGGGAGCTGTTCGGGTCCTGACATGAGATTCTAGAGGGCTGGAGCCAGCCTCAGTCCTGCGACAGGGACTTCTGGATGGAAGTGAGTCAGACTGGGTCTGTGGGCCAAATGTAATGTGGATTATAGTTGCTTTTCTAAAATCCATCCCAGTTTCCTTCCTTTGGCTCCATGTAACTATTCTTTGAGGTTATAGTGTGTTTATCACTTTTCAACACTTTTTTTTTGGTCTTTCTGTCTCAGAGAGACTTTTAGTGCATCTGGGAGTAAGGAGCTATACATGCCAAGAAAGGCTTTCTTGATTAAGCCCTATCCAGCATTGCAGCAGAAGTGCTGAAAATCTTGGGGAAAAGACTCCAAATGATGAGTGCATATTCAAAAGATTCAGGTAATTCAAATAAACCTTGTGTTCCTATTGAAGACTACCAAGTAAGATTTGCCTTCCAATCACTGCTGTTGCAACTCAAAAGATAATTAGAAAGTGCAAGGGGGGTTGTTTTCCACTGATGTACTATGAAGTTCTTATAATAAGAGTTTGCGGCTGGAAAGTATGAGAAAAAAATGAGGAAGGGGAAGAATGTCTTGGTTCAAAGCCTGGTGTGGAGCTTGGGTGGGTGCAACTCAGATCCCAGCTATGCCAAAGGCACTCTTCATCACCTTGAAGTAGTCACTACAGGTATGACTCCAGGTTTGGTGGCAACACCAGCTGACGGAGGTCTTATGGTGGAATCAATGGATCAGTTCCCCACCCTGGGCTGAAGCCGACACAAACTGACATGGCAGAAGGCCCAGGGATGAGTGTGTAGGAGCAGGATCTGCACTGCTGTCCAGCAAAAGCAGAGGGACCAGTGGAGTTACTCTGCTTGAACATCAGCTCACCATCTGCTAAATGGAAAATATAAGATGGGTTTCGATAGTAGGTACTCTGAATAAAGTGCTCATTTCTGAGCTTGTGTCACAAAATTTCAAGGAACTGAGGAAAAAATCCCAAAATCCAGAAATCTCTCTTCATTGACCTAACAGTCATCATGATGTTAACTTCTATGTAATTCAGTAAAATTAATTTAAAGCAGGTATGGACTTTAGAGGATTAAGTTGAGCTTATTATTGCAAACATATTCCTGC